>VXBI01013785.1:265134-463056 GCA_013397375.1 Toxostoma redivivum
TAAAAATGTAATATAGGTCAATTATATTGAGATTTTTTTTTCCCCTACTGGACTTATGATTCATTCTTAAAGTAGAATTTGGGAAGAAAAGAGCATAATTTTTATTTCTTATGTTCTGCTTTCAGTTAGTACAATAAGCCAGTCCAGATTTATCTCGTCTATCTTTTGGAAGCTAAATAATTGTTTGTATTTCACTATATTTGATTAACTTGACCAAGTATTTTGTGATAACTACACAATAAAATAATTAGAAATATTTATTGTATTATTTTGTGCTATTTCAAGCTTTAATATCTTTCTAGAATATTTTAAATAGAAGGAAATGGAAATCATACCCAAGGTTCATAGAATGAGTTAAAGTCTAAGGATAACAACAAAATTATAAAAGTGGTTTTGTCAGAGCTGTGGCATTTTCAGCATGTATTGGAATATTTATGAAGGCGAAAGATATGCCAATTAAAAAATTAAAATAACCTAAATAAAAATTTTTGTGTGTAGCTTATTGTACAGCATTTAAGGATTGATTGTTATAAAGTTAGCATATATTTCTAAATGGTCATGGTACCCTTAGGAAAGCTAAACAAANGCCTTTGACTATTTTTTTCCCTTTTTTTTTTTTTTTTTTTTTTTTTTAAATAATAAAATAAAACAGGGATTTAGTTCAGATTTAAAGATAATGACTTGCCTTAAATAAATTGCCTTTATGCTAGGGGAAGTAGTGGGTTGGGGCTCCAACTATAAAAATGTAATATAGGTCAATTAATATGAGATTTTTTTTTTCCCCTACTGGACTTATGATTCATTCTTAAAGTAGAATTTGGGAAGAAAAGAGCATAATTTTTATTTCTTATGTTCTGCTTTCAGTTAGTACAATAAGCCAGTCCAGATTTATCTCGTCTATCTTTTGGAAGCTAAATAATTGTTTGTATTTCACTATATTTGATTAACTTGACAAAGTATTTTGTGATAACTACACAATAAAATAATTAGAAATATTTATTGTATTATTTTGTGCTATTTCAAGCTTTAATATCTTTCTAGAATATTTTAAATAGAAGGAAATGGAAATCATACCCAAGGTTCATAGAATGAGTTAAAGTCTAAGGATAACAACAAAATTATAAAAGTGGTTTTGTCAGAGCTGTGGCATTTTCAGCATGTATTGGAATATTTATGAAGGCAAAAGATATGCCAATTAAAAAATTAAAATAACCTAAATAAAAATTTTTGTGTGTAGCTTATTGTACAGCATTTAAGGATTGATTGTTATAAAGTTAGCATATATTTCTAAATGGTCATGGTACCCTTAGGAAAGCTAAACAAATTCAAAGATGATTGAAATGCTCTATGTTTGAATCTGGAAGTGATTCTGGAATGCAGTGCTTAGGAGGTGACTGACATTTTTAGAAAAGCAGTTGGAAGGTATCCCTTAACAAATACTGAAGTTATGAGCAGTCATAAAAAATGGAAGGAACCTCCAACTTTTCTAAGTAGAGGAAACAGCAATTCCTGGGCCCTCCAGGCTGATCTATATCATTATGTGCATACAGAAAGTCACAAATTGCTTGTTAGTGACTCCACTGTTGTAAAAGCTGGTAGAAGACAGGATGGGTTAATACAAAGTTTTGCAAAGATGTGAACAGGTATTTAACTTCAGACAGTGACTAGTGCCCTGAAAGCCACTGGGGCTGTTCTATGCTTAAATGTCAGCCATGAAGTAACTACACAGATATGAAAAGGCCTAACATTACATAATGTGATAAATTATCTCCAAGGGTAAGTGATGTTTGTGTTCTCTTGTAATAATTTGCTTGAGTCCTGGTCAAATTATACATTCAGGTTTTTTTTAACATAAAGAAGTTGATGTCAAATTTTGTTTAAGTCTATCAAGATATGATGCAGGATGCCTGATGGTTTCTTATTCTTTAGTGGAAAATACTGCAGAATGAGTGATGAGTCAAATTAGGCAGTTGACAGCTACTCTTCTTTTGCAAGCACTCTGTCTTTAGATCTGTCAATAAAAATAAAATTGCCTTTGGTAACTCATGGTGTGGAAGAAAGGCAAACGTTATGATGACATGGCTGCTAAAGCAAGATTTGAGACTTTTTCTGGAAGTACAGATCTAGGAAATGCCTGCAATGCAGTTGAAAAAGGTGTATTATGCCAAATTCCATGATGTGTTAAAAAGTTGTGACCCCAAAGGTAGATCAAATAAGATGTTCACTCCATGAGAAATACAGTTAATTGAATAGTCAACTTTCCTCCATATCAAGTTTGCAGATGTAGAATTGAGTTCCTTTGCTAGCAAGACTGTTTTTTGAGAACTCCACAAGCTGTAGTTTTGTGTTTTGGCTGGGGCCCAGGGCATTAGTGACAGAATGGAGCTGAATTAGCACTGTCTCATCCTAATCCAGCACTGCAGCCCAGGAAATCTGTCCATAAATCTTTTGTGTACTGCTAAGCTCATTTGCCCTGCTAATCGTTTGCCAGGATGCCATGGGAGGGTGATTCCAAGAGGTATTGGTTTGAAATCATGACCTTTTGTAAGGAAAAGAAGCAGAAGAACTACAAATCAAGAAAGCATAAAACTATCCCACTAGTAAATAACTAGGAGCTTCTAGTATAAGTAGTAAAAAATTAATAAATTCAGGTTCTGATGTGTTTAAAATCGCCCAAAGAAAGCCTAACTTGTTGTGTTATTTAGACAAATAGTCCCTTGATTTTAACATAATTAGTTAATAAAACAACAACTCTAATGAGACGTTTGACTAAACAAAACAAAGTCAGTCACAAGTCTCTCTAATTTCCTGAGAGAATTAATCATCTAACTTTGTCCTCTGTGTAACTGAATACATATTTTTTTTGAAGATAAAACAAATATTCCCTGTCTAAACTCATAATTCTTGGCAAGATAAGTGACAAAAATATGACAGTACAAGAACTGACGCCTATCCATCATAATTCCTCCTTAGTCAACTGGCAACACATGCAAGAAATTGTGATAATTTATGTATATTTTTCATTCTTTGTGACGGTGAATATAAACCAAGCTTTTGCATTGAAATCTTTCATCTTGAAACAGTTAATATATGTTAGAGCACTCTTACTAACTTTTTGTGGCCAGCTGTGTAACTGTGGAATGTCACGTAATTTTAATCACTGGATAAAGAGGTACCATTTTCAGTGAGATTTTAGCTCTTAGAAATTTCTCCCTAGGGGAGTATAAAAAAAAAGTATCACGTGTTTTCTAAAGATCAGTGCTGAATAAATAAGAAATCTACAACAATCAATGAATATTTGAAGTCCAAACTAATTTATAAGTCTTAAGAAAAACAAACACATTTCCTTCCCTCCCACCTCTACCCAACTAACCAAAAACCCCAAACACCCAAAACCCCAACCTGAATCTCTTTGGTAACACAAGGACAGTTATATTTTAAAGTACCTGTATTTCCAAACTAGTGATTGTACTTTTACAGTAAGCAAATACTTCAGTTTTAATTTTCCTCCACCTTTATTCTAAAAGAAAGTGTTTGTTACCTGTAGTAAATTAAAGATTAGAGTTATGGTTACATGCTAAAACTACAGTGTGTTAGTAATTTAATTATATTAATGAACTGCTGAGCATCTTCTTTCTCCTTTTTCTTTCCTCATAAAAAAAGCAAGCAAAGCAAAACCCAAGAACTGATGTGGAAGGAACTCTGATACACTGTCCTAGCTTAATGAAACTTTTACACTAGACCGATTAGAAACAAGTAACTGGTTTTTATTTTATGCTCAACTTTACGGTTTAACAATCTGCATTCAAATTTCTACGTTAATTAGCTCAGAGTATGAATATTTATGAATAAATATTTACAAAAAAAGGCAATTTTTGACATGGACAAAATCAGAATAGCAATGGGTATGGATAATAGCAATGAATGACCATTAGAAGAGTTTGCCATCTTGCTGGCCAATGGTAGTAATCAAATAATTTCACTTCTCTACCATATGTGCCCACTCACGCAACAGAAACTCATTTGACTCATTTATATTATTTTATAAGCATGCATGCAGTAAATGAACTTTACAGGAATAATACTTGTGGTGGGCTGCCTGAAAATTAGGGACAAATTCTCAAAATCATGATAAAATTGTATGGGATTTTGTTTTGAAACTTCTCCACCGGTGACAATAGAAACTCTTGAAAATTAATTCCTTGCAGGTGAATTTGAGATCTCAGCACTGTATCAGCTTTATTTACTAACTCTGTCCTTTGAATGATACTCTTCTACTTAGTCTTAAGAATAATTCCTGGGGTACATGTCTGTGTTCATTAGCATAGCAATCATACCAAATCCAAGAAAGCTGAGGAGTTGGCCTTTGAAGAACACTGAAATAATTGTTAAAAGTACTGGCTGACTGGATAAAAGTGTCTGAGGATATGCACCAACGAAGTGAAATATCTTTATCTGTCCAACACGGTCACTTTGTGTTTCTTCTTCTGCAAGAGGAAGTGAAAGGTGTTGGCATTTACTAGGACAAACTTTGTGCAGCAGTTTCCCACTCATCCTTTCTGGCAGCTCTTTTTCCAGACTCTTTGCTTGTGCTGGAAATGATGTTTTACAGTATTTTACAGCTGTCCCAAGGGCCCCTTGGGACCAGTGGAAGTGAGGTGACCTAAATTTCCAATATGCATAGGGCATACAGTTTGATCCACAATGAGCTCAATCAATGTGTTTAATATCCATGTTCATCCTCTCAAGTGATACAAAGTGTAGGGAGGCAAAAATCATGCTAAGCCTCTCAAAAATGAATAAAATTTTAGCATATTTTGTGAGGGAAAATGTAGATGAGAGGCCTAATGAAATATGATAAAAAGGCATGCTTCACAAAAGAGATTGAAAACCATTTAGAAAACATTGTATATGGACAAATGGATGTTATTTTTCAATTGGAAGGTCCATTGAGGATTTACTTTGAAAATAACTTGCTGCTATATATAAAACTAAATCTCAGGAACTAACATGTAATAAATGTGAATCCTTAAAAAGTCCCTAGTCCTTTAATTGCTGCTATAAAGTCACATGTTTTGCTACTGTAATATTGTCTCAAATGGCATTTACCCTGTTAACAATTGTGTAGCTTTATTAATATATTTAATGATGAATTGATTTTATTGTTAAGACGCTGAAAGCAACCTACAAATAACATCATGAATATTTAATCAGCCATGGATCTCAGTCAGCAGATCGAAACATCAGTCAGTCATATCAGATCAATTTTCATGGTTTCTTTGCATGCTATCAGTTAGTTGTTGAATTAAAGATCTTTTGCCATTTCAAGAAATCACAGAGACTTTCTGTAGGAGGAAGAGTTCCCAGCTCCGCTCTTTGACGCCCCTGACTTCCACAGCTGCCTGCTCTTGTTTTAGTTGTTTTCAATCCACTTTTCTCCTCCTGAAGAGAAAGGAACTGGGAGCAGCTCAGTTTTATACATTTCCAGATCTCTCTGGCACAGCGCTGCCTGTCCACCTATCCCTGTCTATGGAGCCTATTGGAGGCTCGACTTCAGAATTCCTCCTCCTGATAGTTCAACAGTTCTGCTCTGGGCGAAGCAAATGAGTTCTGACATTCCCTCCATCAGCCTGCTACTCTTTTTTTATCTTGAAGTCCAGAATACATACATTATACTCTGCAAGAAATGAGTTTTTTCACAGAATATGTTATCTGCTTGCAGCCTAGTAGCAATGTCAATGACTCTGCAGATCCTTTGAATTCAGAGGACTGGAAAGGCAGGATCCCTTCAGATCCAGCCATTACAGCACAAACCTCCTGTTCTCTCAGGGACCCATTTTATGTCCCACAATTATACCTATTTTGAAAGGGAAAAGCCCCATGTTTCATACCACATTCTACAATTACATAGTAGCAAGGAAATAGGAAGAAATCCCGGTATCTCACCCCATTTATGAATAAGAGATCATAGACAGGGTTCAACCTATTTGAATGAGATGCTCTTGCCCTTCTCAGAACAAAGCATAATGTCATGAAATTTTTAACAGAACAACAGAAAACAAAGTTCTGTATGTGACAATGGAAACATCTTTAAAATATTAAAAAGGAGAGGTGCTTGCTGAGATGCATTCTGAAGTTCCCGGAGAATTTAGCTTACATAATCTTTGGAAAATGAATATGTTAAACATGGGGAAAAGACACATATAGTCAAACTCACTGAATGTGAAGCTGTTATGTAAAATAATACAACAGGAGGACTACTTAGGAACTTATCATTGCACCATAATTTTATGACTGAACACCAGAAATAATGGTGGTGAGTAGCACTACCCTTAACTGAGACATGGGAAATTTTACTTTAAGGTGTTATTTTGAAGAAATCAGAAGCAAAATTTGATTAATTCCATCTCTCTCTCTCTCTCTATATATATATTTTATTTTTTTTTCTGAGTTGCAAACCACGGTGTTGCAGGGCCTTGATGACATTTTTGTGAATAGACTTCAAGAGCCCATGTGTCTATTGAGTTAATTGATCCAAGAAAGTTTTGAATACTGTTGATATTTTTTCTTGTGCTTCTGTTCATCTGAATCACTTGGAAAATTGAGCTGAAATGCACTTTTTCAGCAAATCGAATAGTTTCAAAAGTATGGTGAGTTGTTGAGAAGGTATTTTCTCGTGATGAAAATATTGTTTGACTTATAGTTTAGCAGAATTCTACGAGCCCAGAAATGCAGCTTTGAACTTTAAATGAAGTTACTTTACCACTGGATACACTACCACTTAAGTGCTGTAATCCAAAAAGTCACAAATCTTGAGCATTAAATGCAACCAGTGACATTTAAAAGTATGATATCCAAGACTTTGACAGAAGCAGTTTTGCTGATAAGTGCTCACTAGTGCTATGTTAATAAATATGTAGATTCTATTGTATTTTTAGCTCATTTTGCTGCTAAACTGTCTTTAAAGTTTAGGTTCAGTAGAGATACCCTTTTCTTAGACTTCATAAACTTAAGAATACAGCCTGTTCTAAAAATGAAGTGCAGAAACTTCAGTTTTCTAACAAAGGCTGCTCTTTCATGATTTTTTTTTTTTTTGCCTTTGTTTCTGTATCTCCTTGGAATTGAACAAGATATATTAAAAAAAGAAACTTTCAACTGAAGTCATGTGTATGCCTTTCTCTGAGAAGGTCATTGAACATAATCACACCACTGGATTTCTGAAAGCTGATCCATTGCAAATAGATAACAAAACTATATTAGTAACAATACTCTCTGCAAGGTGACTGAGAAACTTGTCTCTAAATGAGGATGGAGATTTGCCCTGTAATCCCTCTAGTGTGTTCCACTGAATAAGGAGTCAAACAGGAAGACTTAAAATTGGCTTTGCAACTTTGAAAAGCTGTGCTCTGTTTAGGGGGGAAAAAAGTCTATCTCTTGTGTATATTTATGGACAAATCTAGGACTAGAGTTTTTGGGTTTGTTTTTTTTTTTGGTGAAATGGAAATGATTTGGCTCCATTTACAATTTTGAACCAAGCCTTTTAAAAATGCTTTAGGGAAACAGATATCTCTTCCTTTATATTTTTCATGCATTAATATGTATCCAGGTAATTTTCTTTACCAATTGACAGCTTTGATAAAGCCATTAAATTTATTCAAAATAAAAAAAAATATGGTATTGACTCCTTTAACAATATCAGATTGATCATAAAATCAGTTAAAGTATTTTGTGTTGATGCAAATATAAAAATGGAACCAAGTATTCTAGTAATTAGTTTATTTCTGTAATATTGAACTAGCCTTTAAAAGGAAAGCAGGAAAATATTTGGTCATTCACAAATTAAGTTGGCCTTTTAGAAGTTTTTTATTACTCTTTAGTTAGAATATCTTTAAAATGTAAAATTTCCTCAAAATATGTTTCATAATTGTACAATACACATAATTTTGAGATTTGGGTCTTTATTTTGGTGTTTGTGTGGTTTTTTCACCTTTAATGTGGCTTTTGTATTTTTTTTTTTTTCTCTTTTCAGAGACCAAAATTAGTGCAAAATGAGTAGAACGAACAGTGGAGTCCATATAAGAAAGTGGCATTATTTTTCAAGTTATTTCAGCATAATGATAGGGTAAACATTTTCATGAATCTCTTTTTGCTGTAGTTCTAAGCAATATTTTGAGGTGTATTTCTAACTGTTTTCTCCAGGAAAGCAGTAGAATTCTACTTTTCTTGCAAATAAAAGGCTGTAATTTGTCTGACCTTTTTTTCTGTTTTCCATCTGCATACATTAAATGAATGGCTCTCCATTTTGCAGCTGAGGGAAGCACAACTTTGGATGAAAAATGTTGCCATTAAAAAAGAGGGAACAAATTGCATAAATTATAAATGACCTGTAGAAACTGAAATGTGCTACCACATTACCCTGATTATACATGCATGGGGTTTTTGTCATTAATCCAACAAAATAGCATGGTAACCTATGGAACTCATGCAGATACAGATCTTTTGGTAAAGAAACAGAGCTCCAAATGGATTTAAATTTATAACATTGCATTATGCTTTACAAGGAGGAAAAAAAAGCTGAATCAGTTCCTGAGTTTATACTGTTAATTTTATACATCTGCACAGTTGTGTTTTGCTGTTGCTTTCTAAAAGTTTGCCTTTTACTGAAATATTAAAAAAAAAATGCTTCTGTTGATCTCTGAGTTATCACTTGAGATTGCACTAGATTATAAGGATTGCCATAGGAAAAGAAATCTGCTTATTGCAGCCTCGCTGTGTCAAAGAATTTGGCTAATCTGAAGCTTAGGAGGTTTTTAATGCCTGCTTGCATGCTGAGGCATTTCACAATTTCAGATTGCTGAATATTTATGCAACAATAAATCTTATGAAAAAATTAATCCATAGTTATTATTGTGTTTAAATTTTGAGTATTTTTAGGATTATTATACAGACTCATTTGCTGTGCTGCCCTGCTTCTAGTGTTGTACTATAAGAGCAGGTAAAAAAATATTTTTCCAGAATTTTCTCATAATCTCTATCAATCTGCAGCTTAGGGAGTTAAAGACCTGTATTTCTTCTTCCAAGAACATCTTCAGATACTTTTAAAAATTGTTTGAAATGCAATAATACTGGTTAGCCAGTCAGGGTACAGCTGACCCTCTCCAGTGTGTGAAGAACTCCTCCTCGAGCTTTAAACTTGTTGGTTAGTTGGTTGTGGGGTTTTTTTGTTGTTTTGTTTTGTTTTTAAGGTTTTTTTTTGTTGTTTTGTTTTGTTTTTTTGGTGGTTACATATAATGCTCCTGATTGTTATGTTGAAGGATGAACTCAACAGTTGCTGTCCTCCTCCTTGCCAGTCGTGACTTAAGTTGACTGCTATCAACTCTACATCTCATGATCTATTTTCCAGGTTTAAGATTCACAGGGATATTTTTTGGTATTCACACCGTAGTTGATCGCCTTTTCTATATTTTTTCTGTACAAGCATCCTCTTGAGATGCAGAGAAAACAAAGGTTCCCTGCATCCAAGCTGTGGCTGTGTACTGACTCGTGCAGGCTGCCACAGAGGCAGCTCCTCTCTTGTCCTCTGTGCTTTGCTTACAAATCCCAACACCAGAAATTGCTTTCTTTCATCAAAGGCTGATCGAGTAAATGCCCAAGCTCAGGCTCCTCCATGCTGAATACCTTTCCCTGATGCCTGACTAAACTGAGCAATTATCTGCAGTGCTCATCCTCTGCCATGTTGATGCTGACTCATCTAGAAACCTGGGAACTTTCTTTTATGTTTTGTCACTAGCCCCTGACTGTACTGTCACTAAATATAATTAAGTAGCCATAACTAACTTTGTAATCTCACTTTTTGCTCTATTTTCCAGGTAATTTCTGACAATTTTTGACAGCAGTTCAGTGGGCTTGTATGCACAGTTCAGGGAATGGTATTTTCAAAGAAAAGACTGCTTTTTTTTTTTTTTTTGTCTTTTCACATTATATTTTAACAGATGAAGCATCTCACATTCTGTAAGTGATAAGAACTTAGTTTTTTTTTATTTCTCAAAAATAAATTACTCCCTCACGATGCTTTTAACCAGTAGCATTCTTGACACACTTCTGACATATTTCTTTTGGCAATATCTCTCTGAATACTTGAAAGTTGGGCACAAAAAAAAAAAAAAAGTTTCATTTTTAAAATAGTGTTACCAGGACTATCAAACTAGGATATTTTTCACACCACCCCCAAGCTCTTCATGTCAGAGCAGGATTCAAGAGTGACCTGAGATGACGTTTGTTCACTCATGTTCTTGCAGTGTTGAGTGTCTCGCTGTGCTAAAGGGTGCTATTAGCTCCTGCTGCTGGAGCTACCAGTCAAACAGACTGCTGGACCTTCCCCAGCTTTTAGGGATTTCTCAGCTGCTCTCAAGCTTCAGGGGACACAGTTCTGTTTCTCATTAGCAGAGCAGGAGCTGTGCAGCTCAAGTGTAACTGGAAGATAGCAGGATTTTTCACAGTGGTTAGAAGGACAAAATAATTGTCCTTATACTCTTAGAAAAGGCTTGTGTTTTATAGTCTTTGGCAACTGCACCTGCTTGTGTTTACACTACAACTTCAGTAGAACCAGTGCTACATCCTACTCTGACATGTCAGTAAATGGGCAAACAGTGACCTCAGAGTAGGGGATGTAATGCTAACCTCAGGTCTTTAATATGCCTACATAACAAGAATACTCGCTTGCCTTTTTTTTCCAGTCCCTTTTTCATGTTAGAAGAAAATTCAGGTATCTGGGAAAGGAAGAGCCACATTACAGAGCATGAAATCTGAATTACTAATGAAAACTGAAAGATGTGAAATGTACTCTTGTGCTCACGAGCAGTTTTAATGTGTTCATAAAAAAGTGAAATCAGCTTTGTCCAAGTGAACATTAATTTTCATTTTTTATATATGTGCAACTTAGTTGCAATCCTCCCCCACTCATTCCTGCATATGAAAGAGAACCTTTGGGAAAAAGGAAAACAACAAAACCACCCAAACTTGTGGCTAGTAAATAGTGCCTGCTTTTAATTAATGGTATCACTCTTGGATGCATTGAGTCCATATGTCTCTTGGGAAATATAAAAGGAGAGCTAAAATACTATATTCATCACATAAAAGAAATCTTGAAATCACTTCTGTCATTTTAAACTTAATGCTATGCCATTTTTCTTAAACTTGATTGAAGATAAGCATTTATAAAATAACTTTTAAACTTCTAACAGTTTCAAAGGTAATTGTGGATTTTAATGGTTTTTCTTAATTAAAGGGATGGTTAGTTGTGCCTGTTTTCAGTAAATTAATTAAACTTTTAGTTATTAAGCAAAAAGTTAATTCATTATTGAAGGATATAGGAAATGTATAAAATCTGGCATTTGAGATGGCTCTGACATTCTAATCTATCACTGATATTCTGGAATGACATGTTTGAAACTGTTCTGGATAGTATAAAATATTATAGAAAGGGCCTGGTGACTCACTAGGGGTGCTTAAAACATTTTGGTTTGAGTCATCATCTCTGATATGAAAAACTTATGACTGGTTTTAGAAAAATGAGTTATTTTCCACTTGATATGTTAGTGTAAAACTTTTTTAAAAAAGCTCATGAAAATTGTTTTCTAATCACTGGTATGGGATGCTAAGATCGTTTTCCTATCAGGAAGAAAACATCAGAGCATAAGCACTGCAGGTTTTTGAACTACACAAATGAGTAACTTGATTTTATTTCCCTGATGGACTTTGCCTCAGTTTTTGATTTGACATGTAATTGCTCTGTTTCTCTTAGTGTAATCTTGTATAAATTACCTTTGTCCAGACTTCTAAGAATGGAGTGTAGAGTGACTCTAGAAGGAATCCTTTAGCCAGTGTCCCTCTCTTTTCAGAGAGAGGGGCAAGTGAATATCAAATACCTGGCATGTTAATAAAAAGTAGAGCAGATCATAATAAATGTTCTTCTTGTACCAAAATTCCTATGGTGTGATAAAAAACCCTTAGAATTATTAGAGGTTTTTTGCTTTTGGTTTTTTCCTTTTCCTTTTTTTTTTTTTAATGATTGAAAACTTGTTTTAGCAAACTGATGCAAATCTACTTGCTTCAGAGAATTAAAATTCCTTTTTTATTTCCTGGAAATATAATGTCTTTACACTTTATGTTTGCCTGACATAATGAGAAAAGGTGTCCTTAGCTGCAGGAAAGCAAAGTGTGACAATGTGGCAGTACTGCCACTGATACCAGTGTTGTAATTCCTGCAAAGATTCATGTGAAAGAACACATAAGCATGTGAGGATGTGCACACACACAGTTATCTTTGGTAATGGAATTTTTTGGTATCTGCTATGGATCACAGTCGTGTAACATTTCACATTGGCTTTGATCAGGATATGAAAGTCGTTATCAAAACTCCATAATCTAATTTATTGCTATATTTTCCTAAAAGTGGCTGTATTGGTTTAAATTTCACTTTTAAGAGGTGAAAGGTTCCAAACAAAAATTAAGACTTTTGTAGCTATTCCTTTCTGTATTTTCTGCATTTAAGAGAAATGCTTCAGGATGTTTATTAAAGAGGAAGCGCTATTGTAAAAAGCAGCTTTTCAAACAGACCAGATTCTAAATTTCCTGTTAATCTGTTTTCTGTGGCACCAAATCCTCATAAGGTTGGATGATTACACGGTCAGCTCCAATTTTAACCTCTGCATTTTTGTTAACACCATGATTCTACAAGAAGGGACTGCTTTCTGTTCAGTGTCAGATAGCTATATAAGTTTAAGATACTGATTAAATATCTCACAGGAAAAAAAAAATGGTTGCCTGAATACCCATCTCATAAAATTTAATGGTTTTTCCTTTTACAATATCACGTTATTGGCTGTAGTAGATTAGGACAACTTTGATGGAAGAATTGCACATAATTAAATTTTCATGTGTGATTCGAAGTGAAAAAAGATTAGAAGGCTATTTAAGAGGTGCTGGAACTGTCACACTGTATTAGTAAAGTCTGCAAGATGGAGTACAAAAGTACTGATTTAGTGCAACATGTCACATTATTATAGTGATAACTACACGGAATATTCCATGGATGGCTGGGTACCTATGCATGTGAATACTTGTAAAGATATTCTAAAATCCGTATTTTATTTTAGAATAGATAGGGGAAATGGATCCAGAAAATGCTTTCAGAAGTTGTAATTTAATAATCTGTTTATTCTAAAAGCATACTAAGGAGCCTTTGCTTTACCTTTCTTTTCTCCTGGCTTATTACTACTTTTGTGTCATGAACATTTATGGAATATTCATATACTTTGGGAAAATTTATCTTTTGGGGAGTTTTGACCTATTTGAGTCTGTGCAACTCAGTAAGTGCAGGCTCACACCTGTTAGGTCCAAACTAGACCTGTCTGACTGGTTCAGCTCACAAGAGCAAAGGTAGGACCATACCATGACCAGTATTTTTCAAGTACATTCATTTTGTGTTTCCCTAGCAGAGATAAGCTGATATTTATAGATGAAACATTGGTATGAACTTATCAAAAACCACCTTGTTTTATTTTTTGAAAAAAAATGTATTGAAATCCAGGTTAAAAAAAAAAAAATCTTTGAAAACAGTTACCAACTGTTCTCTTTCAGTGAAAGAGTGCATTGGATCCCAGTGATAGGAGGGCAGATAATTTAAACGTGTTTTAGTAATAACCCATGTATGTTGGAATAACCTGCAGCCAAGAGGCCCTAGTGAGATTTGGCTGCTCCTGTCACGTTTGAGATCAGAGAAACACCTTCTAACAGCTGTGGAGCAGCAAATGAAATACTGACCATGTTATTGTGGCATTTAATTCGTAATGATGCTGAATACTTTTGAAACAGTGGACAAGAGATGTGGCAAAATCCAATTGTGTCACTCCTTGTAATCTTAGGAAATAAGACAAATCACAACATAATGAGAATATAAAAGGTTAATGTAGTTTTTGAAAACTAATGAACAAGAACATATTGTGCCACTAGACTCTCGTCTCACAGCCTGGCAGGGTTTGTAGATTTTTTTTCTGTGTCGTTTGAGCCAATATATATGTCCAGCATTAAATAATTTATGAGAATTTTATTATATTTTGTTTTCATAGGATGAGTTAAACTTCATTTTAGAAACACATATCAAGTTATTAAAAAAAAAAATCCAAACCAACTTCCCAGTTGGTTTGGACCCAGGTGTTCCTCCAATATGTAAAATATGTGGGTTCAGGGTCATGCTTTGGAATTTCATTTCCTTGCTCCCAAATTCAAGTGGGAAGGGTAATCTTGTTGTACCATTCAGCTCCAACAAAAACCAGCAGGAATTTCTGTGGGTGACTTTAAGGGAATGGAAACTGGACTTTGGAAAGCCTCTGAGTCAGAGAAGCATTAAGAGAGGGAATCACTCATCCATGTACCCAGCCCTGCTTCAAGGAAGGCTTTGCATTTTGCTTGAAACTAAGTATTTTCCTGTTTCACTTCTTGAAATGCAGAGCAAACAATTCTGCTAGAATAGCCAGTGCTATTTCTTCTTATTATTTCCAGCTATTTTTTGTTTTTGCATTTATGTTAGAAAAACAGCAAAATGCAATTCTGACTCAGTAACTCAAGTAGGAGGAGGAAAACTAAAATATGAAATGTAAAAAACATTGAAGTTAAAGTATTAGGTTTGGGATTTATGGGATTTGCTGAAGCTTGTTTGCTACCCGAGCTCTAGAAATAAACAGAGTTTGTTTTGATTCTGACCCTGAAGTAACTCCCAGAAAGGGAAAAGCAGAGGAGCTTTTTAATATTAGTAAAAGGTCGCAGGTTCATTTAAATTATTTTGAAGTGCTTTTGATGCAGGGTTTCCTACTAATAGATACCACTAGATGTTGATGTTCCTGTAGGTCTAGGTTAATTTACATTATCCCAGCCTTCTCCTCCCCATTCTTCACCCCAAATGGTGGAGCGGTTATTTTCTTATGTGACTCCTGTATATGAAGTCACCTCCATGAATACACATAGTCACTCTTGTCACCACAGGAACCTTAGAATCATAGAATTTCCTCTTGTCTTGTGGTTTGTTACCTGGGAGTAGAGAGGAATCCCCACCTCACTACAGCCTCCTGGGTATCCTTTACCCTTTCTAGGAATGGGTCTCCTCTCAGATCCACTCCAAGCATCTTCACTGTGTCTAGTTCATCATATTTAGAAAAACTCAGAGCAATATAAAGCTATTATTTCTCTTTTATTGGTTCATAATCTGGCACTTTAATTTAAAAAGTCATATTTTATACCATTTAGGTTGCATTTGCTATTTTGAAATATAGCCTGTCTATTTGTGTATCAATAATTAGGAAAGAAAGTGCCTATGTGTATATTTTCAGTCACATCTGTAATAAATTGAAAAGGTAAGCAAAGCTTAACTAGGAGTAGAACCAAACCTGATTCCAGATTTACTTTTCTTGAACCTAAACAAACAAACCAAAGGTTTTACCAGTTTAAAACTTAGAAAAGGAGTGTTCATTCTTCTGTTTTATCTCTTTTCCTTTGAGATGAATGGTTTCAATTCCCGCTTTTTTCCCATCAAATGAAAAGCTTTTACAGATTTTTTTTTATTTTTTTAAAGTACATTTTTCTCACTAATCTCCCCCTCTGGCTGCAAAGTAAGGAACAGTATATGGAGCCTGGACTTAGCTTTTCTCTTACTTAGTACAGAGAGCATCTTTTGATTTTTTCCTGGACCTGTGACCCCAGTGAAAGCAGCAATCACAGCTTTCTGCCACCATAACAATGCCTTGTAGGGCAGTTGTGGTTTTCCTTCTCTCTCTTACCAGTATAGTTTAAATAACAAACTGTGTTTGAATATTTGTCATAAATGTAGCTCTTTTATTTGATCTACTGCCCATCACAGAGTGTGCTGGATGGATGTCCTCTCTCCATTACAGCTGCTGTAAACTTTCAATAGAAACAGCAAAAATTAACAAGATGCTAAAAACTCCTGCAACTGAATGTAGCATTGCAATCTTCTACTGTCTTTCCAATTAGTTTACATCTCTTCATGCATTAACTTGTGGTGCAGCCAGCATGGCCATTGGTTCTGATGACTTTGGGGTATTGATGTCATGTAATTCCAACTTTAGATTAGGTCCAGCAGTTGTTCTTGTGGTGTTTGTTTAAAGAGTTTCTTGTGGTTTTGTTTAAACAGTCAGATTCTTAATTTACTGCAATTTGAGCTTTTAACACAGGAATAGGGTGACACTGATGCAGCAGCAGTTTCTCCTAGTCCTTGGCAATATGTCCCCACAATTGCATTTGCACTGGAGAAAAATGTGAGGCATTTTTACTGCTTTTTGAAATGTCAGGGTACTATGGTAACTTGTCTATGAATTTGGACAATTCCCCAATATCCATTAAATTGAAGCCATGTTTCTGGATCACTTTAGGGAATCTTTGTGATATAAGAAATCTTTAACCTAATTCATTCCCATTTATTGTGAAATTATATTTAGCTCAGTCCTGTTTGGATCACAAAGGGTATGCCCATGTTGAACAGCTCCATTGTTGTTGCTTTAAATCCAAAATAAATCAAAGTTTCCTATTCTTTATCCATGCTAGAGCACTTCAGGTCACCTCTTACATGGATTCATTCAGTACATTATTGTTGCTATTACTGTTTCTGTATTGGCTCCCAGGCTGTTTTTTGTGTCCCTGCAGGCACAAAAACTTCTCCACACTCATAGCACTAATATGTGTGAGGGAAAGAGCATCTCACCAGTGAGGAGAGCATGTGGCTGGCCCTGAGTAGAGAAAAATAGGGGTAATTTTCTGAGCCCACAGCTAGTCTGCTTGGTGGAGGAAAGAAGCAGAGAAATAAGAGGCAGAAGGCCAAGAGCAGCAGGTTGGAAGCTGGCTGGAGAGGGGTGATTGATTAGGAGCAACCTGCCAAAGGCTGGTACCAGGAGCTGTAAGGAGAGGCATGTGTAGAGCAGTGATGTGTGGGCAGCCCTGTCACCAGGCAGGGCAGGCTGGGGCTCTGCTGGGGCAATGGGGACTCTGCTGGGGCTGGGACCAGGGGTAGAGAAGTGACAGCTTTCTCAGGAAGGCTGTGTGGAATTCCAAGGACATGGCAAGGGCAGGGATCACAGTGTGCTGCCAGCATCAGCTGTGCTCCCTCCTAAATGTGCATGGCACAGTGCATTAGCAGGCAGCTGAGAAGTGGCAGCAGTCGTGTCACAGCAGACATTGCTTCTAATCCCCTGCAACCTGGGCCAGCTTCTCTCACTCAAACAGCTGAAGTTTTGGCTTTCAGAAGTTGAGCGCTGATCTTCTTCCCAAAAAATTAATTTTGAAATTGAGGATGCAATATGTATGCTGCTGACCTGAACATATGTTACAACCTGATAGTAACAGAATCATCACTCAGCATCACTTCACAAATAAGTGTGCTGCTTAATCTTTTTTTGCCAAATCATGACTTCTTTAGGACCGCCTTATCACTCTGAGGCATTGCTTCTTCCTCTATTCCTATTAACTGTCCTGAACTATTACATTCCAGAAAAAATAGCTATAGATTCATGTAGGTGAGATGCTGAAGCTGGATGTAGAGGAAATTTGAATGGCCACATGTATTGCCACTTTTGCATAATAAAGTTTAAATAAATTTGAGACACCCCTCTCTGAGATCCTGCATGCAATGGAATTCCATTAGGACAGTAAAAGAATAAAATATCAATCATAATTGTTTCTCCTATGGATTGGAGTGAAAGAAATAGGGAGATTATTAATATAATTTCAACAGCAAATGCTCATCAGACACCTGGATATCAGTCACTCTCATAAAAGTGCAAGAAAGGTATAATTCGAGTAATTTGAACTACAGGAGCAGAGAATCATCTCATTCTGGCTTTGAGATTTTTTCTATGATATGTTAGTGGCATTTAAAAAAGCTATATGATAGCTGAACTTTCAAATTGGTTTCTGATGTAAAGGCTTTAAATTTTCAGGTAAAATAACATTGCTGCAGGATTGAATCATAGTCAGCAAAATCCTCCCAGCCAGATACACAGGCACAGCATTTCATTAGCAGGACAGGAAAATTCCCTTTGTGTTGTGGGGATAGGCCACCAGCCACAGGCAGAAGGCCTTTATAGCTGCTGCCTCAACATATCTACTGGGAAGATGGCTAAAACCTAATCTGAAGCTCATCTCATTTATTTGGACCCTTTCCCCTGTGAAAGAGCACCAAATGTTTTGCACAGAACTGCCTGGCAGCGGGGTTTAAGTCATGTAGGTCTAATGGAATCTATCCTGGTTGTTTTGTTTTTTTTTCCCATCAGAGCTCCATTGCAAATATATTGGGGAGCTAATATAGCTTGTCACGGAGTCTGTCTAAGTTGCAGTCACAGCAGTGATGGCAGCATGTTTTAGAGCTATCCAAAATAAACTTCAAATTAGCTAGCTCAGGTAGAAATAGTAATCTGTGGCAAGACAATGCTCAGGACAGAAAAATGTTCCTAGTTCTTGGGCAGAAGCAAATGTATTTTTCTAATACAATGATTATTATCTTGCAGAATATGGATTTACACCTAAAAAAGGTGGGACTGAGTTGTTTGCTCCCCATGAACTTGCACGCAGCTTTGTACTATGACCAAGTATTTTACTGGATGATTCATAGTTTATAATGTAGGACACCATTCCAAGTTAAATTAAGTTGTATTATTGCAGCTTCAATTTAAAAAATATGTTAATTTACAAGTGTGGATTTTTATGAGGGAAAAAATCCTGGATTTTAGCTGATCTGTTAGTGACTTAAATCTCTCAAACCACTAAGCCCTGTATAATCTTAAGAGCAGTAGCTCTGCATTCAATTTGCTCCTTCACAAGTCAGCATCTTCTTTGAGTATTTGAGGAGGAATTATTTTAATGTCAGCTAACATGGAATTGCTGCATGTGTAATCCCCAATCAGTAAAACTCACACATTTGCACACACGTGCCCAGCACATGTTTAGTAGGACAGAGCACAATTGCTGTGAAGTTCACAAGATTTTTCAGTGGTATTCTAACAGGTTGTCATCATCTTTGGATCATCCTATCCTCACAATATCTATTAGATTGCCTAGTCCTCACCTTGTGATGCTCTATTAGTCAAAACATCTCTTTGCCCATATATTCAAATGAACTGTAGAGGTTATTAACTTGCCCTTGGCAAAAAGATTTAGCTTTCTAGGGCAAATGCTTTTATAAATTCTGTGTGTGACAGTTTTATTACATATTGTAAATAGAATACCCTGCCAGATTTTTATGACAGCCATCACTAAGTCATTCAGATCTTATTACTTTTCATCCCTTCACATACCTTGAATATATTTTAATTTTTTTTTTTTTTTTGTAATCTTTAACTTTGGTCGAGGCGCTCTTTTTACTTCGATAGCAAATTTTATTTACTAACATAACTGTTCAAAACATTTTGTATTAAGCCAAATATTTTATCTTGCAGAAAATCAAGGCTGTATTTTAATTTGGCTGAGACACAAATTAATTTGCACATTCTGCATTTATAGTAATAGACTCATTTAAGCTTGTACAGTCTCTGCTAGTAGTTAATATAATAGTTTCTGTGCTCAGCTGCATACCTATCACTATTTCTAACTGAATGAATGTTTTGCTGTTATTGACTTCATTTTACATTTTGTATTTCAAAATATGTGTTGTGAAGAAGAGAAGCACATAATCCATGCTGGTGTGAAGACCTACTCAGACATATCTAGTTACTGCATGTTTTGTCAACTCATTTGTCTGATCTGAAGGATGCTGTCAGAGAAGGAAAGAGAAGAGATTTTGTTTAGACATGCAGTTTATTAGCGATGGAAATCGTGCATGGTATAGGCTTGGTGAGCACCAGCGGTAAAAACAGCAGCTCCTGCTTCAGTTCTGCTTCCTGCTGAGAAAACAAACATTACAGGAGGAGTGAGACCTGGCTGGGGTAAAAATAAAGCAAAAATGAAGAGTAATGATTGTCAACACCACGTAAGGAATGCAGAAGACTAGGTTTCTAACATTAATAATCCCTTTGGAGTGTTGCCCTCAGTAATACTTTAAAAGATAGCAAATCTCAGTTTTGGGAGAGCTGCTGGCAAGAAGGCTGAGCTGCCTGGGGAAGGGCATTTCACTTGGGCCTTGGGACAAGCCTCTTCTCTTGTGCCTTGGCAAACCTTAGCTCTCCCATGAGGACAGATTGTAGGTGGGGCTCATCCAGTCCCTGGCTAGTCAAAAAGGAAAATGATGGATCTTCTGCTTCCTGAAGTTGGTAGGGAGGTGGTGTGGTGGGCTGTGAAGGAAGGATCAAAAAAAATAATTTTAATAGAGAACCTTGAATTGGCTATAATGAGACCTTATTTGAAAATTCACTGTATGTCTTTCCTTTTTCTTAATGTTTCTGCAAGTGTATGAACTCAGATTCTTATAAAGGAAAGAATCAGGTGGTTTGCAGCTTTAAAGTTGTGTATTTTGCTGTCTAGGCAACTTACAGTAGTTAGGTCACATTATGATAATTAGCCTATTTATAAGTTAGCTAACGGAGCTCTTTGTTTTAAGCACAATGAATTCTAAAATTAGTGAATAAAGCTAGAAGCCCGTTTTCAGATCCATTTAGATGAAAGGTGCTATATAATTTTACAGCTATTATAAATGATTGAAAGATGTTTTCACAACTGCTGCTAGATTGCATAGGAATGTGGAATAGCATTTCAAAAGATTTCAAAATTAATGTGGCTGTGGGTGTGCTCTGGAGAACTGCTGAACCTTCACTACAGCTTCTTTCTTTCCTGCTGCTGACTGTGGTAGTGCTTCAGTAATCAGGTACTTATTTTCATGCTAACTTCTTTCACTTTCAGTCCTGAGTTTCCCAGCCCCTCTAAAATGGTATTGCGTTCTCTTTTTAAATTTATATGTATATCTACACACGCACTCTTCCATCCCCCCCTTTAATAATGATAGATTTTAAATAATCTGTATGGTTGAGGGTGGGGACCTAGGTGTATCTTAGTCTCCACTGAGTGCAAGTTCTCCAGAATGAAACTATTCTAAAACTTGAAAACAACCAGACTTCTACATTATGGCATGTTAGGGTACACTAGTTATGTAGTCATGGTAAAGACTGTTTTCCGTTGCATTAAAAGCAGTGATTCCGGCTCCTTATTTATGTATGAACAGCATGTTCTTCCGATAATGATGATATTTGATTTTAAAAAAACCTGCTAAGGATGCATTTGCTGCTGAATCTCTTAATTATATTGACCTAACATTTACTTTTAAATAAGCATTTTAAGAGATTTTTTCCATCTGTCATACTTTTTTTTAAAAGTTGTTTTTGAAATGTTTTGCTAGTGGGGAGAGATGCAGTTCTTTAATGTCTCCTCACAATTAAAGCTAATGGAAATATCACATTTGTGCTTAATGTAAAGTGGTAGCTTTAAATAATTAATTCTCTTTGGACATTTTGTAGATGGTAAATATGGATCTCTTCTGCCTAGAAAGTTGCTTCAAAGTCGCTATAAAAGGGAAATAAAAAGAAAATTTTGAGAGATGTTCTAAGACTCGGGAAAAGATTTCAGCAAGAGTTCTCCCTACAATCACCCAGGACTCTCATTTGTCAAAGAAATCTTATTTTTATAAAAAGGACTCTTGACAACAGCAGTTAGTGATGAACTCTTAGATTTTCAAAAACTATCTTGTAGTTAATCCTCCACTTCTTGTTGGCCTTTCTTTATGGGGTGCCTCTCCTTCTGTTGGGTCTCTCTGCATCATTCTTATGCTAAGCAATGAACAGGAAAATGAGATCAAATAATAACAACCAAGAAACAAAATGGATTATATAACCTGCACTTTGAAAACTAGTTAACTGAAATTTTTTTTTTTTTTTTTTAAAGTTTCATTTCTTTAACTCATCCGCTGAGTATATTTTTATTTTCTTTACATTTCTGGCATTGTGAATACCTAGGGGTGAACTCAATAGGATTGTTACATCGTTTAATATAATAGGATGTGACATGATATAGTGCAGCTTGGTATAGTACAACTTGATATAATGCCTGAAAATAGCAAGATACAATGCATTTGAAAATTCTGAGCACTGCAGGTAGAAAATAGCCAATTTGAAATTTGGCACATGCATATCTTCATTTTTACTCTCTAATTATGCCATAAACAAGCCTAATTCACTATAGCACTTTGAAGTAGTTGGCAATTATTCTTTTCAGACTAAAGCATTACCTTAGGCAGCAAGAGCTTCCCTTCTTCATACATCAATATGTTATTGTGTTAATGTGCTTATTATTGTACCATTTTGATTGAAAATGCTAATTATGATTGTTCTTGAACTTAATGTAATTTTTCTGGCTGACAGTGGCCATTTAATAAATGGGAACAACTTTTCACTGCAAGAGCTATAAGTGTTGAAAAGGGAACTGCTCTTCTTTTTCAAAGAAACCGAACATCACTTCCCTGGAACAAAGTCTTTCCTCATCATACTTTTAATGACACGCTCCTAGAGTGTGATTATCCTCAAATAATCACACTGGTAGGGAATTAAAGGCTGTCTGTTCAAAGAATAATCAAGGAAATGAAAAAGTTCAAAAATAACAAGTCAAGGGACAAGGTTTAGAACTCTTCTGTTTTTTGAATTTGTTAAATGAAATGTAAAAAACTTCTTGTAGTTTGATTTTAAAGTTGTATGTCTGCAAGTTGGGATGATTTGTGCATAACTGAATCTTTTTATTCTGCTGAATAAAACTATTCACTATTAAAAAAAAAGGAAAAAAAGGAGATCAGTTGATAATCCAACTCACCTGGAAGCAAAACTAGTGAATGTCTGTGTAGAATCAGTGTAGACAAGTCATATTTTTGTAAAAGAATGATTCAGCTGTGTGAACTGATTTTTTGCTAATATTCATAAAACTGAATTTGTGCCAATCCCATTGTTGGGAAGTTCATCATTGATGTTTGTATTAATTATTTTACTATGGCAGATTAAATTATGGCATTTGACCTTTGTGAGGGTAGGAAGGGTCCTCCGGAGTTATGTTGTACTCTTTGAAATCAGAGAGATACTACCCTAATTAAATGCACAGGAAGTCTCTTTCCAATCTCATTTAGCATTATTATTTCAGTGTCCCCCTCAACCCACAGAATAATTAATTAGCATTAGGAGCCATATGCTCACGTTGTGTGTTCAGTCCTCCTAGGCTTCTGTAGGGCTTCCCAGTGTTCTGTCCTCTCCAGGTGTCTGGAGGGGGACACGGAGGGGATGCTGCACCTTTCTGCCTGGGGAAATTGTAACAATGGGAAATGCAGTTACAGCCCTTCGTGGGTAAAAATGTCAGCAGATTCTGCCCCTCCAGTCTGGTGAGACCCCACCTGGGGTGTTGTGTCCAGCTTTGGAGTCCTCAGCACAGCAAGGACAGGGACCTGCTGGAGCCAGCCCAGATCAGGCACCGAGGGGATCAGAGGGATGGATGGAGCAGCTCTGCCGGGAGGAAAAAATGGGAGAATTGGGATTGTTCAGCCTGGAACAGAGAAGGCTCTGGGGTTACTGAATTGTGGCCTTCCAGTACTTGAAGGGAGCCTGCAGAAAAGATCGAGAGACTCTTTACAGGGGTCTGGAGTGACAGAACAAGTGGGAATGGTTTCAAAGTGAGAGTAGGTTTAGATTGGATTTCAGGAAGAAATTCTTCCCTGTAAAGCTGGTGGGGCCCTGGCATGGATTGCCCAGAGAAGCTGTGGCTGCTGCATCCCTGGAAATGTCCAAGGCCAGGTTGAATGGGGCTCTGAGCAACCAGGTCCAGTGGAATGTGTCCCTGCCCATGGCAGGGGGTTTCAACGAGATGATCTTGAAAGTCCCTTCCAATCTAGACCATTCTTTCATTAGCAGGGTAGAGGAAGAATAAATAGAAGAAAATATCTGCAAACTTTTATGGATAGGAAAGAGACTGGTGTTGATCTTGCATGGGAAAGGCAATGCTGAACAAGAAGTTTTTTGGTCAGAAATCATCGCTGTAAAGCTAGTGGGAATTTGAAGACAGAAGGAATTGATATGAGTATAGAGAAGATGAAAAATATGCTGTTTAGCTAAAAAACAGTACAGGAGCTGCAGCCCCATGATCACAAAGACACTGAGAAGTTCAGGCTGCTGGAGATCTGAGTAGTGCCCCAGCAGGATCCTCCTCTCAGCATTGATTACAAAAGGAGATTTGGGCTACCAGGGTCCTAATTTAGATCTCTCATGCAAATGCTGAAATCTGCCAGGGGTTTGGGGTGGAGTCTTGCTATTTCTGGTTTCGTTCAATCTTGGTGCAATACAGCACCAGTCTGGGTTGCTAAACTGTGATTGCTGCTGTAAGTGTAAATAATAATAATGGTTCCTGCTGTCATTTAATATATATTGCAAACAATCTAAGGGCTTCAGTTTCTTCTTGATAGGAAAATGTGCACCATAAAGTAATACCATGCATAGGAATAGAAAAGAAAACATATTAAAAATAAATTAATCCATGTTTAAAATAAATCATGCTGTACCTCAGCAAATTTTCGATAACTGCGGAAGCAAGATATCTGGGACGCTTGTGGGATATTTTAGCTTTCCTTTATTACGTATTTTCAGTTTAATACTGGTTATCAGTGCTTAATAAATGCACTTCCATTATGTCTTGGGTGTATTAAATATTAGCTGCATTTATTGCTACTGGAATATTCAGATTTGATTGTGAGTGAATACCTCCTGGGACAGATGGTGTGGTGATGTCAGCTAGGGATGTCTAACTCCAGAGGAATTAAGGAGTTCCAGGTCTCATCTGGTGAAAAGCTTCTCTTTGCTTTGACTTCCTGAAGTTCCCTGCTTGTGTTTTAGCCTGGGATTCTTGCCACAAGCGAGTGGTTGGATCAGCAGCCAGATCTTGCCCTCAGCACCTCCTCTGGTGGCCCCTGTGCTGTCACACTTGGTTGTTCTCTGCTGCTGCTGCCCCTGAGCACAGCCCTGGTGGGCTCAAGAGGGAGCAGAGCTGAGCCTAGCAGGGCTCATTGCCCTCGGTGCTGCTGGGCTGGAAGGGATGGAGCAGGACAGCTGCTACTTTCATGGTGTCAGCATCCCCCTGAACCTTTGGAGAACACAAACCTCCTTTCTTCTCTTACCTTTTAATACAGAATTTTTACATATTTTATATATACATATATAAATTTATAGGTCTGCTCCAAAATACATCTTGTGGTATTTTAGTTGTGGACTACCATTTTAAGGTCTCCAGGAAGATGTAAGAGTCCAAGCACTGTGTTGTGATTTCTCTCTTTGGTTTTCTAGGGGCACCTCAGCATGTTTTCTTCTATCATCTATTTTGGAAAGGGTGATGGGAAACACAGATTTATTAGGGAGGAGAGACATAGGGAAACCCACAGGTGCATAGTCATGTGCATCAGAGGTGACTCATGATGGGACTACTCTGCCATGCTCATAATTTCCTTTTGACTGTAAAGTGCCATAATATCCAATTTAAGAAAATAAAATGGAATTGTATACATGAGCATCTGGTTGCCAACATTAAGATTATGGATGAAATAAAAGCGTAGTACCAACAATATGACTTTCTACAGAGCCCCAGCCAGCCTGGCCTTGCACACTTCCAGGGGAGGAGCATCCACAGTTTCTTTGGACAGCATCACCAGTACCTCACCACCCTCATAGGAAAGAATTTCTACCTTTTTTTTTTTTTAATTATAAACCTGGTTCCTTCTGTATTAATATCTTAATTTTTTTCTATTTTATACTAAAGCAAACCCTAAAATGGAAAAATGTCTTAACTACCACTAAAATCACTGTTTTTATGTCAATTCCTTGGAAATGGTTGAACCTGCACCAGTTACATTCTTTTTCATGTGTCTGGCATTTCAAACAAGAGCATCTACTCACTATTAACCACAAGTGCTGTGAGGGATGATTCTAAAAGTCCTTTTTTTTCCTTAAAATCCATTTATTGGAATAATCAGCACATAGGCCCTTATAAGCCTTTAGGATTGCTGCAGCAATTTGCATATTTAAAAAATGATGATAATATGTACTGTGGTGTGAAGATACCAAAGACTTAGATTAACCATTTTAAAAGGTTTTGTATTGTTTGAACACTGCAGTCTGCTGTAAGTATTCCTGAAATTAGGACACTGCTGTGTAGGATAAGGTGGTAACATCATTTTATCTCAGGCTCTGGGCTGAACTAAAGCATGTCACAAAAACAAGTATCCTAAAACAAGTCACCTCCAACAGTGAATATAAACTAACTCCTAAATTGTTCATTATAGAGCTGACAGTCTGATTTGTGTTTATCATTCACTTGTTAATCTGTGTCCTCAAATGAAAGCCGTGTATGGCTTTGGGTAAAATGCTTTGCAGCTAATGGCAGGGATTGGCTTCTAAAAGTCCCGCTCTAAATCATGGGTTCAGCTACAAACTGCCCAAGTCTTTAGCTCAGTTTGCATCTCAGCTGCTTGTTTGTAAACTGTCCATTCTTCTTTCACATGTTGGGTGAATGAAACCTTAAGGAACTAAAAGTTGTGCAGGTACTTCGATGATAAAAGCTATATAAAGATGTAGATAGGTTAACACATGGAGGAAAATGGCATCTGCTCTGACAGTGATAGGAGTTAAGAGCCAAAATCTGACAAGGTTTTTGTGCTTATTAAAGTATTTCTACCATCACCTTATTGAAGGCTTACAGGAAACATCTGCTTACAGTTTGCATTTTTATTCATCTTACATAATTATTGTTTTCCGAAGCAGCCACGTGGAAGTGTTCTTTTATTTACATATAGGTTAAGCAGACTTTGTATCTGGAAGTCATATAGGTACAGAGTTTGTTCATCATTAGCTCAGACTGGTATGTGGTGTTCTTTACAATACGATTTGTGTGGGTTTCTTGTGTTTGGTGGGGTTTTTCTGCCCCCATGAAAAGTGGTATAATTATTTTGAAAACTCAGCCATGTCATTTTACAGTGCTGTCCATACTCTGATGTACAGTAATAATCTCTTGTAAAGAATTATTGCTAATGCTGACAAATTAGCAGAATGCCATATTGTATCTATATTTCTGCTTGACAGGGATATTGATCCAAGGTTTCTGCTTATTTTACTTGTGCTTACTTCAGAAAGAAGAAGCCTAGAGATTTACCTAGGATTGCCTAACTGTTGCCTCATATTTGAACAGAGAAATGCTCTTCCTGACAGAAAACAGTTTTGAGGGGTTTTTATGCTTCATGAGGAGCATTAGAACAGAGATGGAAATCTCCTCTCCAGTATGAGACCATCTGCAGTGGTCTGACAGCTCAAGCAGGCACTTCACAGGTCCCACCCATGGGTTTGTGATTAACTGTGCCAAGCCATGGCTCTGACAACTGGGCAAGGGAACAGGCTCATGTCCTTGGTGTAAGACCAACACCTGAATTAGATTCTGGACTTCAGATTCAGTGAGGATCCATCAATGAGGGAGTTTAACAGCGTGCTAAAAGCGCTGCATCAAGAAACTATGGAGTTGTGATCTACTAATGAGCAGTCCATGGACCAGATGAAGTCCAGTTATCTGCTGCAGTTCATTTTCTGAACTGTATTAATGGTAAACTTAATTTTGGCTTGTAATTTACTGATCTGATTTGCTCTAGATGATTAGGGTTTGAAGGCCAAGTCAGATGCCATTTGAAAGCAGTTTCCCTTGATTTGCAATTGGATTTCTAAACTGACCTACAGCCTTGCTAACATAATGTTAATGAGCCACACGTGGCTTGCATAGAGAAAAATGCAAAAATAGAGGTTTTTGCAATTTTGCTAGAATAAGGTTCTTATCTTTAATTCTTTTTGACATTTAACTTTGACAAATCTTGCATATGTATACCTTTGGGGGAAATTGCATCTCTTAATTTATAAATATCTCTAGTCCTGTAGCATCTCTCATTTGAGAAACTGATAAAATATCAGAGGGAAAAGTAGGCAATGCAACCAATACTGAGAAATGTTACCTGTATTTTCTTAGTCCTGTGCCAACTGTTTGAGGCATGTGGCACTGGGTGTCTGTCATTTGATGTCATTATGGTGAAGAAAGGCATTTTAGTGAAGAAAGACACTGTAACATTTAAAAAAAAAGTACTCTGTCTACTTTATATAAATGCATTTAATAAATAGTTGCTTTAAAAAGATAAAAATAAATGTCCCTCATGGATAGCATAAGATCAATTAGGAAATCAAAGAATTAGTCGATGAGCTATAAAAGGAACAGAGACTATTAAGGAATATGTTAGACTTCAGACTTACTGGATGTAGTCACAATGTATATGCAAATTCTCCAAGTATATAAGGAATTATGGCAAATCTAGTAATTGTTTCCTATCATTCTTAAACTCTATTTTTGTGCTTTTTAAAATTACTTAAAGTTGCAGAAGATGTATTTAAAAAACCCCACCCTCTGCCAGCTGCACAAAGAGGTCAGAAATAGTATATAATTATTGCTGAGCTAATTGCTGGGTGCTAACATACATATAGACATACAGTATTCAACTCAGACATTATCACAATAGTGGACAATTAGGGCAAATTCAGTGACAGATAAAATGCAAATAGAATTTTTAAATCTAGTACTCTAGTGGGTTTTTAATTTTTAATAATCTTAGAATAATTGTCACTCTATCTTTAGCCTTACAAATGCAGTCTAAAAGGGTGGCTCCATAAGAATAACAGTTGCAAATTTTTTTTGAAGACTATACTTAAACTCAAAACTACTTATTGTAAAAATAGGTTTTAGACACAGACAGTGTGTTTTCTTTTCAAACATAACATTGTTTCATTTTTTTAAACAGGGTGAGGATTAGAAAGAAGCTGTTTTTTGGACAATGTTCTGCTGCTTAATTCCTGATTTCAAACTATTTTCTTGAATTACCAATTTTGGTAAAATATGGAATCCTTTGAAATATGTCTTTTTATATTTTGTAGAAATAGATTAATTTCAGAATTACTTATTTTTATGTTGAAATATCTTAAACTGTAGGAGGGATAGATGAGCAGATAACATAATTAGAAGAAATCTATGGCAACAATCTGTGCACTTCACGAAGCTTAAGGATATGATGTCTCTTCTCAAACTTGAAAAATTTACTGTAGCAACACAGCAATGACATGAAAAGACAACGGTCTCACTACCCTTTCTACTTATGAATGTTGTTTAAAAAATGTCAGAACAATGGAAAAATCATTCTTATGTGCATATTTTGATGTGGGTTTCTCATGGTCTTGTGTTCGCAAGAAGCAAGAAAATGTTGTCTCATCTTTGGGGTTTTGATGCAAGGGGTGCATGGCCCAGTTACTCTTAAGCTTGAGAGAAATTACTGCCCTACAGATATATTCCATTTGGGGATTAATTACACATATTGGAGTTTCCCTAGAGCTTTAGATGTCAAAGAACTCACAAGCAGCTAAAATCACTTGAAAACTATTTACGTGGTGGGTGTATATTAAGAAGTAAGAAATAATTTTAATTTTTATTTGTAGAGAAGAAGCAGAAAAGTCAGAAAAAATAAAAGTTGAGGCTGTATTTAAAAGATGAAGATAGGTAAGGATAGATTATGCTTCCTCAGGACGCATCTGTATGTGCATTTAAGAACAAGAACCTAAGAGGAATCTGTTTAAGGAGCCTTTGATGGCATCCAAAGACCCCAGCACCTTTCCTACACCTGATTTCTCCTCACTTTGCAAATTGCAAGCAATATGTCTTCAAAGTCTTGTACGAACTTCTGTTTGTTTCTTCAAAGTTTATGATTTATTTTTCACTCAATACAGTGGATGTGATTTATTGCCTGTTTCACAGAGGGAATGAGACTTAAATTGCTAAAGGTAGATGTGGGCAAAGCTGGGAGTAAGTGTGTGACGATTGATTTCAGGGATAAAGAGAAGTTTTATGGGGGCTGTATCTGATAAGGCTAACTGCATGGACAAGGAAAAAACTCTTCTTTTCAATATGACCTCAGAAGGATGGGCTTTAAATTGTACAATTAGCAGTGAAAATGACACTGTGAGTTTTAAGCTGAAGGTTGTCAAGATTGATTTAAATTCCATGGAAGTTAGTGAGTGCATGCCACTTGCTTTCACAGATTTCTTGTGGTTTTCAAGGCTGTCAGCCAGGACAATGATTTGGGGCTCTTAGTAAAAGAGGGGAGGAGAGGTTGTTGAAACAGAATAAATAGGTGAAAATTTCCCAGCCTCTGAGAGGAAGAGCAGGGCTGGCCTCAGCCAAAATCTGAGGTCAGATCAATTGCCTGTATGGGTGTTCCCATTGAATGCTCATGCAGGTAGGACCTGATGATTTTGACTGATCAGAAACTCTGGAAGAATTACAGCTCAGCATTTGTGACTTTTTACCACTATTCACAATGCAGTTTAAAAGGGATCAGTGCATTGGCAGGGTGTTGCAGGGTCCAGTGCTGAGTTAGGGAATCCTTTGCATCCCACTGCACAAAGGGGAGCTCGTACAGGTGTCAGGATTCAGCTCACAGCACAAAATCGCTCCAGTTCACCTCGACACATGTGTGCTGAAAGGTCTGCTCATGTCAGCACCTGTGTTTGCCTGAGCTGCTTCTGGTGGCTGGCATGCCCAGGCTTTGAGTTTAGCCTTGGCACTGCATTGGAGAGGCCTCTGGTACTCAGGAGTAGGCTTGTAGTGAAAATGCACTTCTCAGGTACAAGAATGATGATTTTGGCCATTGGTGCTGTTCCTGTTAAGACCCTGCATCCCTCACCTGAAGATGTTTTTTTCCTGTTAGATGCATCTGTAGGGAGCTGTTTGAAGCCAGAGGAACTGGCTCTGCACTAGACAGAATTTTCCATGCTGAGAGAAAGAGAAGAATTATTAGCTATTAAACATATAGGCAATGATCTTATTAAGATTGGTGTGCCAGGAAAAGTTGCTGAAGTGCGCTGCCTTATTCCTATAATTTAGGTGCCTTGGTGAAATATGTGTATGTGTGCAAATTCCCACTCAACCCCTGAGCAAGGTGTGGAGAGCAGAGATTTCATACACACTGTTGTCTGTGTGTGCAAAAGCATGCACACTTGTTTGAACACCTGGGCCTTGGAGGGGAACTTGTTCTGCCTCCTTAGGTGGTGTTCTGCTGCTGTGCTGGCTTGTCTTTGGAAGCTGCTCTGCCTTGCAGTGCCATGATAAATTACAGCCCTTGCTGATTATCTGCTGTCATCTGGCCCCTGGTCACCCAAGTGAAACCAATGAAAGATCACATTTCTTCCTACTGTGCTGCTATAACACATCCCTATGATGCTGTAGGCAAAACCCTTATTATAAATTGTTTTATTCAGTCATGCTTATAATGCCAACTCTACTGAACCTGCAACGCAGGATATCCAGGTAGAGAGGAATAACCCAACTCTAATTTTGCTCCACATATTCAACCCTCTAATAGCAAGAAAAGTTCTTTGCCTCTTTGTTAGGATTTTTGGGTTTTTTTTGTTTTTTTTTTTGTTTTACTGTGCTTTTTTTTGTGTTTTTTTTTGTTTGTTTTGGTTTTGTTTGTTTGTTTGTTTTTTTGTTTAACCAGGCACTGGCTTTGTACAACTTGTCTGAAAGCTACATTCAGTCAAATGTTTATGTAGTTGTTTAGTAATGCTAATTGTTTGAAGGGAAATTCGTTCTTATATGCTGAATGAGAGTGGAAGGCAGTTAACTATAATGACAAAAGCCATCATAGGAAGAGATTATGCTTTTAGTACAAAACCATGCTTGGAGTGTGCCCTCAGATCAACATGGGATGCTCTGACAATGGTTTGGCAGGGTGGGGTTGAGGATAAGCTTATTTCAGAAGCGGGCTTACATATAAATTTTTCTCAGTTCATGAATAGTAAGTTGTTTTTGCTAACATCAGACAGAACAGACTGAGGCTAGGATTATAGCCTTGCTAAGTTTTTTTGCCATGTGAATCAGCACTGTTAATAAAGATTTCTGTAACCCAGATGATGTCCTCATTTATACCCAACTGCAGTGTGTGCACCCTCTGGCCTTGGTTTTAGGCCAGTGGGTCAGCCCTGGCATTGAAATGTAATTATCCAACAGTACCTGTTGTACGAGCTACATTCCAAAGCAGTCAGTTTGTTTCTGTGGTGTGAGCTCTGTAGTGCTAATAGACATAAAAAAAAAAAAAAAAATCAGTGAGTGAATGACTGAAGTCAGGATTGTCTGTGGTGACAGGTGAGGTGTCACAGCAGTAGCTGTGTCTGTGTTTCATCTGTGAGCATTTGACCTTGTCTGGCTGCCTGGTGCAGGTGCTCCTTGCCTGATAGGCTGTCTCAAAAAAAAAAAAAAAAAAAAAAACGGGCCCCAACATATACAAAAACCCGGGCNAAAAAAAAAAGACTGGACCCAACATATGCAGATACCCTGGACTATCAGGCAGTTTTGGTTTGTCTCCCACTGTTACACAGCTGGGCAGATATAGCCTGTAATTACTGAAGTTCAAATATCTTATAATGATAGAACACTGTAAAATAGGGTCATTGGTTTTATTTTACAGGATAGATAAAGATCTATTCTTCAATATCTGCACCTGCAATAAAAATGGGAAAAGAAAGAATGAATGTACAACTTGAACATAGCCTTAATCAGCAATTGGTTTTGTACTGCTGTAAACAGAAAGAGTTTGAATACATAAATTGCAATTGTGCAATTATTTTAAATACAACAGCAGATACCTGCTTAGCAGGCATCTCTACAGTGTTTATCTCAGTATTTCAGACAAATGCTGATTATACAATATTTGCTGTCTCTCAAAGACACAGATGCTTAGAGTTAGAGAAATTCTCTAGTTTTCCTTTATATCCAGAAAGTTTAGAAAATAATAGCTATATTTTCATAAGTAGTAGAAAAAAATGCTCTCTTTTTTCAAGCCTCTCAAAAGCACCAGACATTTGCACTGTGGCTCTTGGGATTGTCCTATGCAGGACTGGGAGTTGGACTTGGATGATCCTTGTGGGTCCCCTCCAAATCAGGATATTCTAGGATTCTACTGTGGAAGCAGGTGTGTCACAGTTGCTATGTTTTGCCATGTACACAATTTATTCCTAACTTGAATGTGGTGTGCAAGCAACCCAGCCAAAACTGCAAAACCTTCTTCCTTCTTTTGCAAATAGATTGCAAGCTTGGAGTTCCTCAGAAAAATAATCTCAGTGTTTAAAGCTGCAGGTTTATGAGCAGTGTGGCATTTTGGCGTGGCTTTCACACTGACACATTGCACCCTTGTCTGGTAATGGTTGGGATTTTTGATTTTTTTATGTGGAATCCCCTCTGACTAATGAGTTTCTTGAGCACTGCAGAAGTCATAGGCAGAGCTGTAAAACCGCTGCTACACCTTTTGTCTTGAATGTGTCCTCAGGGAAACTTCAATGCACCATGAAAGGAAAAGCGAGCTAATATCTTTAATAACTGCAATTAGTCAGAGTTTCATTATTTCAAGTCACCTGAAAAGTGGCACCTTCAGCAGCACTGGAGGCATCCCGAGCGTGGAACCAACTGGATCAATAGATGTTCAGAGGAAGCAGATGTATCTCTTGTAACTGGCAGTATTTTCCTGAATGATCTCTGTTGCATCTTGGTCCTCCTTCCTGATCTGAAATTTCAGTTCCTATGTAATTCCATTTTCCAACAGAACTTGTCTTCTTCCCATGCCTTTATTACATGGAAATACCAATATTCTATTACTTAGCTTGTCTTCTCCATGTTTAATTTCTGTTGATTACATCTGGAGACATTTGATTGACTGGTGTTAGTAGATTCTTCCTAATGGGGCTGCTGGGTATTGCACTGCCAAAGCATTTCAGAAATTCATTGGAAGCAGGAGGAGAGGACCAGATTAGTACATTGTGGCTTCAAGGTTGTGCGTAGTGAAATTTAAAGTGAATATGTCTAAAATACTCCCAAAGAAGTCAATAAACTGGAAAACACACAAAGCATTTGAAGCTCTCAGATATAAAGAGCTATTTTATAAATGAAATGTGAGCTGGACATATATTTTCCCATGAATGATAACCTGAATTTGTTTATTGACAAATCAGAGTCTTTAAGTGTCATGGAAGGTGGGTTATGATTCCTGTATGCATGGACTGGTACTTTCAGCTTTGTTCTCTCTTCATCATGGCTGTTAGAAATATGCCTGCCAAAATTTTTTTTTGAAAAAATTGGTATGATAGTTCAAAGTATTAAATATTTTCAAAGTATAACTATTGCTTTACTTACAGTTTGTGAAAATAAATCTTGGCATCTTTTCTAGCTGCAAGTTGCTTTGCCCTCAATAAATCTCTCTTCCCCACTCCTGTAGGACAGGTATCATGTGCCAATAGTTGTGCTTTGGATAAATGCTTTATTTCTTGCTAGGAAATAGAGCAAACTAGAATACAATAAGATAACATATAGTAGGGTTTTTCATATTAGCAAAGAGGTAAATTAGACCAGAATTGTTTGCTTTTTCCACTTCCCCTTTGTCAAAACCAGAAATGTATTTTCAGTCTGTAGCACAAAATGCAGTGAAGTGTCTCATTAGTGGTTTTACCTCCTGTTGTGATTTATGACTTCATATGATATTTTTCTTACCAAAGCAGCTCCTTGGGAAACAGCATGTGTATGTTATTTAATAATTTGTGTTATTTTTAAATAAATAATATTTATTACATATAGTTAAATATCACTATATATATTAGTATATTGCAGTTGAATTGTATGTAAAATTTTTTAAACATAGACATCATTTTTTGATAGGTCATGTTTAGCAATTACATTTCAAAGTAACACTATAGCATCTTGTCAGTTGTCATCTTGTCATCTTAGAATCTTTGTGTTGGATATAGTGGATAAGATTTTCCAAGTTAGTAATTTTATTAAAAATATTGATAAAGCTAAAAGTTGGCTTTTTCCCATTGTTTACCAAGTATTTAAGCAGTTTCTAGTTGCCTACAAGCTCCATCAAGTAAATTTATACTTTTTCAACTGAAATTCTGTGTGATTGAGACTGAAATAAGTGGTAAATTCAAAGTGAATTATTATAATTCCTAGTATGCTTAAATGTAAACCTCCTATAAATCCTGATTGATGAGTGCAGAATACTATGAAACAAATTTCATGTACTTCTTCATTCACATAATATAGTTTGCAGAGTATCAGAAAGGCCTTAGACCTCTAAGCACAAATAACCCTCAGTATAGAAATGTGAATCTTGGACTTATTTTCCTTGTTTTATTGATGTGTTTCTTTTACTACACTTAAGCAGTTATTATAGTGTATTGCTATACATTGAGCTTTCATGTTGTCTTATGCAAGAAACAAAGCTACTAGTTAGTTATGAAGAAGAGAGACACCCTCCTTTGAGTCTTTATTACCAGGAACACCCAAATTGAACACAGTATTTGGGGACTGGCATGCAGTGATAGTCAGCACATCTTATTTGGTCATATTCATGAAGGCGGGATAGAAACGATTTTTCACAATACCTGCAATGGAAGTGCTCTGTGCAAGCACTGGTGTCTTAATCCCTGGAAATCTCATGAATTGGAAGGAATTTCAAATATGTTTTTGTTTTAAGAAGGCTCTGTATTTATTTGGCATGGTATTATGCTACAAGTATCCTAATATGTTGCTTCCATTGATGTCCATGGCTAACAGAAATCCCCAGGAGATTTCCACAGTATTTAGAATGCCCTAAACTGAAAGTATTTAAAATCGAAACAATTTTCACGCCTAAAAAGAAGTGAATTAATTATGGCCCACAGCAACTTGGGCCTCTGTTTATGGTGAGGGAGACAGCATAAAAAATATTCTTCGTGCTTTCAATAAGGGATATGATATTTCCATCTTGTAGTGTTTGGTGTTGATTATATTCCTTTTGCAAAGTTCATTTAGTCATGGACATTCTCATGCTGCCAGATGCTGGGTGTTTGGGATCTTTGGGATGATGGAGGAGAGAAGTAGGAAAAAATAAAATATTGGTAACTTCTTAGAGGAAGGGGATGGATATTTCAGCTTCTGTCTCCGTTCCTTCTCATCTTAGTCATGACTATATAAACATTCATTTCTATTTCTGAAAGCTCTGAATTTTTTTTATTGTGATAGTCCAGTGTTCTGAAGTTGGAAGAATGAAGGCTGCGGATCATTCCGAGCTTTTCCAAGTGTTAAGACAATTCTATAATTAAAAAGTGCCAGGATATACAATGAAAAACGCCTGTGCTACTGAATGCTGGGTTGGATCTAAGTGTTATTTTTTGCAGTTACTGAAGGATCTTGAGGAAGTCCATAACCTTCTCTGTACTGAAATGGAGACTGGATGGCAAATAAAAGGGCCCAAGAACATGTCAGTAGGCAAGCAGCCAAGGCTTCTGCCTGTGCCTCTTACAGTCTGAAGGCAGCAGAGCTCTCCAAAGTACAACCCTTCCCAGACCATGTTGCTCAGGGCTCTGATATTCAAGCTTCTCTGAAATTGTTGTTGCTATTTATTCAAGCCTGAGGGTTTTAATTGAGTGCTTATACCAGCAGCCTTTTGTGCCTGAAATGGATTAGTAAAAAGAAGGAAAATATGGAAAGGAAGAGTGACCAGATAGCTGATTATACCAACTACAGATTAAACTAACTTGGACATGTTTTTTCCTGAGTGTCTCACTAGTGGTTTGTATTTAGGTTGGTGGTGTATACTGCCTCTGAGTAAACATCCTACAATTCTGTTAATTAAGAAGAACCTCTGTATTCATTAATGTTGTAGGCATTTATAAGCATAATTTCAGCTTAATCATAGCTTCTGCCCTTTGGCTTTATGAGCAGAATGAGGGAGAGAATAGACAACTGCTAATTCTTCCTGAATGCTGCAGGCTTTTCTCTTGACTTCATCTCATAAACACTAAGTTAGAACTGGATATACTGAGGGTGAAGGCAGCAAGGACAATTGTGAGTGAGGCAATCTTTGGTCTGAGAAATTACCTTTTTTAGCAGAGTAAGTTATATGAAGGGTATTTGGAAAGCCATAATATGAGGAAAGATGAAGAGGATATTTTTTATTGAGGAAAACCCTAAATTATGTCAATAAATTTATCAAATATACTTTTCAAATAAATAAGAGGAAGTAATTAAACATGTTGAACACATTGCTAGGACCTATGGGTGTGGAGAAAAGCATAAATGAATCAAAAAAGGAACTTGACAGTCATCAGGGACATTTATTTGACATGGGATTGTTTTTCCTCTCCTAGCTCTCTCTTAAGAGAAGCTTTTTTTTCCTGCAAGAGTAACAGATTTAAAGGGAGACTTTAGACTGGTTACTTTCTGTTTCCACTGCTGCACATTTAAAGCATGAAACAGAATTACAAATCAGTCATTTTATATCTCTAAAACACAATGTTGACTTAAAAATCATGATACTTGAAAGAAAAATAAATGTTGGGTTTCTTTTATTTGTCTTAGTGATGTTTCATCCTACGAAGTTTGCATAATCTTTCTTAAAACCATATCTTTCCTCTGGAAGAATTTTAATTTTCCAGAGTATGAACCTGGAAATTAGGGCATTAAAAAAACCTCACTAAATTTCATAAGAGGGTGTTGGATCTCAGAAGTCTGGAGTTTTTGAGCTTTCTGTGTTTCCAGGCACAGGGCCCCTGGAAAACACTGCTCTGGACCTGAAACCTTGGAGAAAGCTTGTAAATATGAATAATAAATTAAAAATCACAAATATGTAGTGAGTTAGATGTGTGTGTATTTTCACTGGGTGATGAGTTTTAAATTTGAGTTTTTTATAGTACAGGGGTAGATGTGGGACAAAATGAAAAATTTTGGGTGTGTCTTTTTCTTTGTTCATTTTCTTCTTCTTCCTTCTTTTTCACAGAATTTAGGTAGTTGTCTTTAGTTGGTCTGTCAAATGCCACTCTAAGGGTCGTGAAAATTGGGTCAAAAGGATAAATTATGTAAATGTTAAACTTTTATTGGTTTGTTTAGTTTTAAAGGGCCTTGAAACAGGCTCAGCTGTAGCCATTTTTCTCACTTCTAACAAGGAGCTAGAGCTACTGTCGTACTTTCTGTAAATTTTGATAAAATACAATAAACATCCAAACCCAAACACAAGAATAATCTCAATTGCCTTTCTAACAATCCTAACTCTGAAGGAAAACAAATAAGACTGATAACAAACCACTAATAAGTGGTGCAAAACCCAACATACACCCCCACAGAGGGGACGACTCTTTTTCTAAGTTTCCTTGAAGGTCTGCCTGCTCACTCCTAATATAATCCTAAGCGGATTGAAAAACTTACCTTTTGTAAAATACAGCAGAAAACCATCATCAGAGTGGAAGTCTGGGCACTTCAGGTGTTAGAGTGATCCAAGCACAGCCATGACCAGCAGCTGTGGTGGTTTTCCTTGTGCTCCTTGGTGGTCCTGCCCTTCTCCTGCTGTATCACCTGAGCTGCTACTCAGTCAGCGCCTGGTCCTGCTGAGCTGCTGCAGGCTCATGTCAGAGCTGGCAGAAAGCTGACAGAAACTCATCATACCTTCCAAAAGCCTCTGGTTTCATTAATGCTGAGAATACAAGGTATCCAGGCTGGGTGAAATTATTTTGCAGTATAAGGAGCAAGGAGGTTTTTTTAAGGATACCTGGCACCATTGGGAATAATTTTCCCTATAGCAGCTGACTTACCCATGGGTAGGAGTAGAAACAGGATAGTGTGATAAACTTTCAGGGGATTATAACATTTGAAAGCAAGACAGAGACTGAAGAAGAAATGTTGGAAGTGACAAAAGTGACAAAAGACTGCAGAGAGGGCCAAGGCAATCATTTGTCAAAAGTTCTGAGGTGAGACTGATATTGCCATACATTTTTGGCATTGAAGGTGTTTGCTTTCTGATCCAAAACTTTTAAGTTACCGAATTTACTTTATGGTGCCTGAGGAGGGTGGGGCTGGGGGTTGTTTAGTTTAAGGTTTCCTTCTTGTCCAGATGCAAAAATCGTGAAACCTCTGAGACCTCCTAAGCTTTTTGGTTCTTCAGCACATCACATGGTGCTAGCAATCAAAACAAGTATGTGTCTGCCTGCCTCATTTCAGTAACAGTTGGGAGAGAAATAGAAGAAATGGTGTTTTAATTATTAGCAATGAGACTGGTGATTAAGAATGGCTTGATGGAGAAATTTAACACAAGCCACAGCTTAGTGACTCTACGTGACAGATACTGACCTAATTTTTTGGCAACTAAGAGCCATAAACATCATCCTTGATGTATCAGACTCAGCATCTGGTAGGCTGTCTTATAACTTTTAAAAATTAATGCACAGAGGGATAAAAAACTGTACATCAGCATGTGTTTGTTTTCCGACTAAATGCAAGTGCTACATCCTCTAACAAGCCCATAAATATATTGTAGAACTTAAAAATAAAATATCTTTCATCATTGATAAGTCATGGTGAAATCCCAGTATTTCCTTGTTTGTGATATTACATGCTGTTTGTTTAAAATAAAAAAATCTCTGAACATATATCACATGTTCATGATTGTCTCCACCAGTCAAAATATCATTCTTTATTCAGATAAATAAGCAAGGCTTTAGATTTATTAATACCATCTTTTTAATGTTGCACTGAAAAGGGCATCATGTCTGTGGTTGAAAATGTGATAACTTCAGGGAATTTGACACCATCATTGCTTTGTCATTCTAAAGACATTGATTTTTTTATTTCTATAAATCTACAGCACAAGGTTTGTGGCTCATTGATTTGAGTACTGCATGCTTGTATAGAAACAAAATGCCAGATTGTGGATTAATTCAAGCTTTTGGGCACACTTAAGCAGGCACTGGGCATCTCAAGACTGTTTGAGCAGTCTGGATGTCAGGAATCTTTCTCAGAGTACCCTTGATGAAAATCCAAAATTTTGCACAGAAAGTCTTGTGTTTGCTGATCCAGTATCAGCAGAGTCAGTTTGTATCTTAAATACAAACATTTGGAGATGTAGGTAGTAGCTCTATTATTTCTGTGGAAGTAACACCTATTAAAAAAAACATTTACTGCAATTTATTATTTTGAGAATCTGTGCACTACTGCATGTCCCTTTTCTCTTTCCTTCCTTCTCCACTCTGTACTCCCGCCCCCTGGATTTTGGAGATCCTAAGGACAGGCAGTGTGAAAATAGAAAATGCATAGCTGCTCTGTGCAGTGAAAAGATTGCTGCTACTGGTAAAGATTTGTTCTTCCTGTTTGCTACTTAAAAAGGAAAAAAAAAAAGCACGCAGGGTTCTTCCCATGCAATAATTCAGAAATGCTGCAAGTAATTAGTGTGTTGAAGCTTGCATTTCAGTTTAAAATATGAAGTGAAGCCTTAAGAAAATGCAGTGAGAAGTCCTGAGCAGTGGCACAGTGCAAAGCAGGAAATCTCCTGCACACAATAGAGATTAAATGCTCCCTGTGCATACTGTATTCTGCTCAGCCCTCTGCGCTCGGAGCTGGGACCGTGGCAGTCGTTATCTCCAGCAGGTTCCTTGGTGATTTTCAAGCCCTGCACTACCTACCCAAGTGGCAGTGACACCAGCTTTCACTGAAGCCTTATTACTCTTAAAAGAGCAATTTGGTTGGTTGCACAGCTATTAGGATCAGACAGTCAGGCTTAAAGCTGTCAGTACAACTGCTTCTCATCTTTTTTCACAATCCTGACATCTTTTCTCTTTTCTGCTGGACACAAGCATTACTGTATTTATCATTTTCAATCAAGCTCACGCTGCAAGCTGAGGAATATATTCCCACAGAAACCCAAGTGGGGAGCAGAAATTATTTTATAGCTGCTGTAGTAGCAGCGGTGCTGGCTGCATGTTGTGTGGGAGAAATCGGATCAGTGAGAAATGTGGCTTTCCTCAGGGCTACATCATTGAAATATTACTTCAACGTCTGAGAGGAGCAAAGCTGCTCATTGCTCTAATTTTTCAATGATTAATCACTCTTCCCTAAGTAAACATAAAGTGGGGGAGAAGATGTGAGATTTTATTTTTTTTTTCTTTTTTTATATTTTTTTTAAAAAAACTTGTGGAAATGTTGTTATCATTGAAACGGGGGAAAATCACTATGCTCGAACTTCTTTTCATTTTGATGTTGCTCTTCTCTGGACCAACCCTGAGCAAGCTTAGCAGGACCAAAGGCAAACACTGGAAGGGGGGTAAGTGGAAAGAAAAAGTTTTGTAATGGATGTTTGGGTAAGGTACCAAAAAGCTGTATTAAAAGTAATCTAAGGAGAATACCTATGCTATTTTGAGTGACTCAGATTTCAGGTTGCTGTGTGGGCTTGCAGCAGGATGCTAAAAGGAGAGCATGGAGTTTAATTTGTTTTCTTGTTAGTTTGCTTGGCTGACTCTGTGTAAGGTATGTATTCCTTGCAGGAATTTTGCTTTGCATTGTACAATTAGATGAGTAATGTTTAGAGCTTTGATACAAATAAATGCATGCCATTTAGTGCATGCCATTTAGTGATTTTTTGGATTGTGGGAATTCAGGTTGTTCTTTTCATTGTGGAGCCTCTGGGACTCTTGTGGCTCTATTGGAAGTGATGTTACCCCTGTCATAGGGGGCTACAGTATTGGAGAAGAAGAGAGAAAGAAAGCAAGAAGCCTGTTTTGAGTGCAGAATTGTTAGTATATGTGGTAAAAATGACTAGACAGACATTTTTTTAGAGTACGTGGATGTTGTGAAATGCACTGCCAGCAACACTAATTGGCTGACTGGCTATGTCAGTGTTGATGTGTTAATAAAGATAAATTGCATTAACTTTATCGAAAAAGATGCTATGTTGAGAAAACACTTATGATTTTTGAAGGCAGCAATCCATTTTCCTCTTCTGTTAAAAACTACTGAGAAGATTTACCCTGTGTGTGCTGTGAGCAGTTCACTAAATGTGCCTTTTCATAAAGTTCACTTTGTTTTGCTTCCTTGCATGACATTTGTTTATGGAAAACATGGGTTATTGAGGTCTCATAATCTAATATAGCTCAGTGAGCATAAATGGTATCTCATAAATATTTGGACTGAGGGAATGTGGATTGTAGATAGTTTGATATTTTCTCCCTGGTTGTTTCTTGATGTTGCTGATTGGAGGCACCCCCAGGATTTTTTTTTTTTACTTTTTTTTTTCTCCCTTACAAGTGTTGCCACAGCATGGTGTGTTTATCACAGCTTTAATAGCACTTCCAGCTTTTCTCTGCTGTCAGTATTGTGATCTGAGGTTAAAGAGTAGCATCAACATTAAAAAGAAGTTTTAATAATTTATCACAACATCTCAGCAGGAGACTCCTCCCTCCCCCCTCGACATTTCCTTTTGTTGCATTTAATCTTCCACCTACTGTACCTTCAAGGGAAAAGTTGCAGCACACGCTTAACCTGGATTGTTAATGCAGCACATATATCTGAAAATTATTTCCTGCTCCTGTAAATCACATTATCACATGTATCTCACAGTGCTGCTGCTGGGTATCCTCGTCGCAAATTACAAGCTGTTATTTACTTTGGGCAGCATGACCTCTTCTCAGAGGTATGTGACTTAGGATTATATGTCACTGTCAAGATCCTGGGATTTAAGAAATGCTGTTAACTTTTTTCCCTTTCTCCCATTTTCAATTAAATCCAGTAAATGAGGGCTGGATTGCTTTGGTCTCTTACCTGCTCCCAGGCAGAGGCAAAGAGCTGAATTTTTATCATGGTAGAAAATAACCTACTAACCTGACTGCAGAAAAGATCTTAATATGGGCTTTTGCTGTTCTAAGAAGTGTTTTTTTGCAGCTGAAACAAAACATAAGGATGATACCTGTTTGAAGGAGCCTAAGAAGCAATTTGTCTTGCTTGCTGGGAGCTCTGAATCAGCAAAAACCTCTGCATGCCTGCTGTCCAGTGGTTTGTTTCATATGTGATATTACTGTGAGTGCTGTGGGACTTGAAGAGATGCTTGCTTTCTGGGGGAAGCTCCAAATTCAGGATCTGTCATAAAACAGTTGTAAGGTCGTGTAGTCTGGGCATTTCTGACCTCCAAAACAGAATGTGTGCGCTTCCCCTTTCCATGAACCATTAAGGATCAGCTTTTGCTTATATCTCAGTGATGTGAGTTGTTTTTGTTGGTGTGCACATGGAATTCACGGTGCTGCTTGGTGAGAGGTCAGCATGAAAACTTCTCCACTGCAGCTCACTGGGAAGCCCATCCCAAAACGGCAACAAAGATTTTTTTTTTTTTTTTAATCCTTATTTTTATTTTTAAGAGATTCCAGACAGCCAGAGACCTGCAAACCAACTTCCAGCTCTGCTGTTCAGAGGGGAAGGGTGAAGCTGGATATGTGCAGCTGGAAATGCACTGGATGACTCACAGTATTATCACCTGTGCTGAAGTGAGCTGCGTGATGGATAGCAGCAGTTGATTTAGACCAGCTTCTAGTTCTTCCATGCTACATTTGGTTTCAAAAGTGCTGCAAAATATGAGCATCTTTGGAAAGTATTGGTGTCTGTGTAGGTCCTGGTCATGATCAGTACAAGTAAATGAATATGGAAAATTTTCTGGTAAAATTAATGAAAATTTCATTGCTGAAGTTACAGGTTCTGAGAAGACATTTTCCATGATCTTGCTGTATAATTCTGTATTTATGACAAAACTGTGGTTTTCTCCTTGGAATTCACTAAAAACAAGAAAAATGGTCACCCACATACAAATAAAAGAACAGGATTATGGGTAGAAAACTGCTCCTGGTTTAGTTGTAAGGTTAGGTGTCAGGGAGTGAAATGAGTCCTGTATGTGGGTCCAGAGAAACATAAAGATACCATTTTCTTTCCTAGCTGTTTTTAAGTCTGCATGCCAGAAAAGCTTTCAGAATGATTCATTGGAATGTGGCCTCTAAATGTGCGTTAAACTGGGATTTATAAACTGATGATCAAGATAAACTGGAGTCTAAAAGCAGAAACTGGAAGTACAAATCAACTGGAATTTATTTTTTCCTTTAAGCTGAAAAAACATACTATAGTTCAAGTTTAAGAATAATATATAATAGGGAGACCAAAAAACTAGGAAAAGAACATTAAGTATTGTTTTGAGTTTATCTTAAATCAGAAAGCAGATTTGAGGTGTTGCTAGTGCCTATCCCCTTCTGAATTCTTCAGAGCAGTGTTTTCACTTTGTCATATATCTTTGTCATAGGTAGACAGGGGGTGGAAAAAGGTTTGAGTGAACCCAGACAAATGGATATGCTCTGTGTCTGTCAGATGGCATCTGGGAGAATTTGTAGACTGGGAACCAAGCTGCCCATTTGTTTCTAACTGTGTGGAAATCTGTGTGACAGAAAGGTTCAGAGAGAGAGAGTGAGATCATTAGGACAGCCACCACTCTTGGAACACATCAACCCCTTACTCATCTTGGAAACAGCTCATGCATTCCACTGGGAGGGACCTGTGCCCATCCAGGCTGCTGGGCAGCTCTGAGGAGTCTGACTCTTCTCATGGTGTCTCTGCAACAGGATCTGGTCCTTCTGCCAGGTCAGCACCCACCCCAGCTGAGGGGTGGCAGAATGAGCCCCTCTGGAATGGTCCTTGGGGTGAGCTGAGCCTCGGGAGGGGCACGGAGAGACTCTGTGAACAACCCAGGGTGCCCTGGCATGAGAGTCATCTGTCAACAGTGCTGGCAACACCTCCCAAGCAAAGACAAGACCTTCAGGACTGGGAGAGAGGAACTGGAGATGAAAAGACTTCAGAGGACCAGACCTAGGGCTGGGAAATTCAGGTTAAAGAATGCCTTCTCCCCAAAGCCTTGTTTGTTCTCGTCTCCTTAGCACTTCACCTCGGGAGTCTCCATTTTCAGAGCTTCATTTATTTATGATCAAATAGTAGAAATAAAAATAAAATGCAACCACAGGGCATCACCCCAGAGAACTATATGAGGGTGGTGCCTGTCCTTACTATCTACAGGGAAGTGAAGCAATAATCTCTTTAATGACTAAATCAAAGTTTATTATGCAAGTGATCCAGCCTTATATTTCAGTTCCAATTTCAGCTCTATGGCAGTTTAATCATTTTTATGGCAAAAGGTACCAGTGTTAGAAATCTTAAGTGTCTCTGGCAAGGTATTAGTGGTGAGGGTGATACAAAGCTGTGTGCCTCAGATTCAGTCTTCCTAGAGATTGATCAGCACATGTATTATTTAGAGTGCATGTAATACACCAACACTAGTTTAAATGTTAAATAAATGAAAGTAGATAGGTGGCATTTATATGGACCCAGGTAGCCTGGATTTCACTGTGAGTAATTGTGAGGCATGAGCTGTCTGGTTGGATGTGAAGCTTTTGATGTGGTGGTTGAGTTGCAGCACTTGTAGAGCACAGCCAGCTGTGCTGGGATGATTCACTGTTTACTTTATGTATACTTTAGGCATAACAATTTATATAGTTTGCCATTTATCTAATTTAAGTAATTTATTTTACGCAATTTCAAGGATAAATTGCATGGATTATTTTTTAGTATATTATCATGCTGTATGACTAACATAATTTCTTAAATCATGAGAGATTAAATATGCTGCTGTGCTCTTTAACACTGGAAAAGCTTATGAAATGTTGACCAAAAGTTTCAGACTCAGGGTCCTAAAAGTATCTCCCAATGTTTCACAGAAGCAACCTGATTTTGAATAGTAAGAAATTCACAATTTTTTTAACTTCAGAGGAAGCTCGATATATTGGAGGAGGTGGCTTGTGCATAGCTAAGGATCTAAAAGTCTAATTTTAGAAATTGAGTACTGTAAGTGTGTATCTGCAGTTTTAGTTTGACTGCAAGTATATAAAGCATATGACTACACACAGTATATGATTTGATGTACCAAAGGATGTTCTAATAGTTTTGCTTTGAATATTCTTGAAAGGAAAAAGAGTATTTATTTGGATACAGAGTGACTGTGAAATTAGCTGGGTTTTATTTAATCTTCTATTTTCTTTAAAGTCTAGATTTAGTTTTTGCACCTTCTTTTCACCACTTTCTTCAGAGTGAAATCTGAATTCAAAAGGTCTCTGAGGATGCATGAAGCTTCCTGCACATGTTTTGTTGGGAGAAATGGAATATATATTTATCTATTTTTCATCTCTTTGAAGACATTTGAAATACTTTATAGAAGTTTGGAAACCTGTATTTAGATTCATATGGGCAGAGACAATGGAGATTGGACCAATGGAGCACTGAGCTTGTGAGAGTTTTCTTCCCAGCTGCAAGGGAGGGAAAATGATATGACTTTTCCAGTCACAAGGGGAGCAATGTGGGGGAAGTGTAACATCTACTTAAGAGCAGACCAGGGCTGTCACAAAACTAAACAGCTGAATAAGACACAAGAGAGTGTTTCCAGCCACCATGGAGAAGGGGTTGCCATCCTTCGGCAGATGGAGTCAGCCTGAGCCAGGTTTCCTTCAACTTCCAAGAGTCCTGTCTGCAGGATTTCCTTCTGACTCTTCTACTGATGCTGGTGGTCCTGCACATCTGCAGGAGCTGATCCAGGTAGGAACTGGCCAGATGAGAGAGGATGGCATCCATTCAGCTGATGGCATTGATTTAGCTGATGTGATCCCTTCCTTTACACACTCTTGGGTCCCAGGGGAGCTTGGTACAGAAGGGAGCTGCAGCCACAAGGGAAGAGAAGAGATTGTGGTCATGGTTTGATTTAGGGTAGTTCAAGTTGACACATAACTTCACCCTGCAGCTCCAGACTACCCTGGGAAAAAAAAAAAATATTAATAAGGTGGCACCTTCCTTTGAATCCTATGTCCACATCCTGTGCTTGGAGTATTGCTTGAAATGTTTGCTATCATATTAAAAAGTATGTTGATCAAACAGTTATAAACCAGAAGGAATATTTAAATAACACTTCATCCACCACACATACAGGTTCCTCTCCTTTGGTTATTTGCATTTTCTTTTTTTTTTCTTGAACAGATTTTGGAACAACCATAAAGCATCATTGGCATTAGAGAACCAGCAAGCACAAGGATACTCTCTTTACTTTTGTCCACAAATAACATGAACACGTGTTCATTGCCTTTAGGTGTTGAAAGAGCACAGATCAGATGTGCACTTTCAAACTGATGAACAGGCTTAGACACATACCAGAACGGCTGAGAAAATGTTATTTTGGCTTTCCCTTTCTACAAATTTTCAAAGAAAATATCGGTCATCAATTAAGCACAACTGATTTTTGTTTCAAAGCATGATCTAAGGAATAGTCAGAGTATGTTGTTTCTTTCAAGAGCCATTACTAAATAATCGCATGAAAACTTGTTTCCTTAGTACATTTAAAACTGGGGGGCAGAGATGTATAATGCTTTTACAGATTAGTTAGTTTTGGTAAATGTTGCTTGAACCACCAACAATGTAAAGCTCTCCTTTCAGAGCTGCTGTTCAATAGTGAGAGTATCTTCAAAAGAAATTACTTTTTCAGTCATTTACATTTGAATCCTAAAATCTTGTTCTTGGCTGAATTTTCCCACGTTAGCTCTCATCTGAGCTCTGATTTCATCCTACTAGGTTTGAAACTGCATCAGCCTCACTAGCTAAATAGTAAAAATTCGTGGGTTTTGAACTATGAACAGAACTATATTGCACAGAGAAGTGAAGTAAAAAAAATATTTTTCTAAAAGGTTTTTAAAGGTTTTCTTTAAGGTTTTCCCTCAAATCCAGTGTTTTTCTGTTACTGTGTTTCCTTGCATGAGCAAACGTATAATAATGGAAAAAACAAGAGAGACAAAATCCAGTTTTGTTTCCAGAGATGCTGATCACTCAGCAAGAAGCTCCCAGTGACAAGGACTCTCAGCCCTCCCTTAAATCAGTTTTGATATGCCTAAGTGTAACACTCCTCTCTACTCTGGGCTCCTACACCCTCTGAATACCAACACCTTCACAGCCTTCCTGTTTCCTTTCAGCCTTGGGCACAACCCTGGGGTTCCCACTCTCATGTAATTTGTTTGGAGACATCACCAGGGAAATTCCTGCTGTGGTTCCAAGCATGGATACAGGTCTATGGTGGTGAAAATAAGCAGAAAATTCTTCACTGTCTTTCCCATGGAGGAGGCTGGATAAGTGCTCGCGTTAACACCACACATTGCTTTAGTGACCAATTAACTTTCTACCTGCTGGACTTTGTGTGTTCATTAAAAGTGCACTGGGGGATTTTGGAAAGTTTAGAGAGAGAAAAGTCACAGATTTACCACACTGCTTGAGATTAGTGCCTCTGGTTTGCTAATTTAACCTAGTTTGTAGGTCCATTGTACTGACAGTGGAAAAACAGAAGAAAGGGATCCTTAGTTCTGTAAATGGGAGTAAAGGAGCAAATGGTTTACCAACTGTTTAGAATCTTCTTGGAAGGAGAAATGGAAATCTATGTAAAGTTTGATATAGGAAAATTAAAATGAGAGGGGAAAAAACAACAAACTTTTCCTGAAAATTAGAGGAAGTGTTTTTGAGAGATAATGAAGGATTTTACTCTGTTTAATTATAGAAAATTTGGGAGACAACTTTCATGGTATTTGAACATGCCACTAGCTTTCTTCTTCCATGAAGGTAAAGGATCCTTAGAAATCTTAGAGAAAGCTGCTGCAGGACTGGGTGAGTGAAAACCAGTGGCAGACACACCCAAATGAAAATAATATCAAGTCCTAGGTTGTGTATTTCAAAAAGTCTTCTTTAATTATATTCTTAAGTCTTACTGGTATATTGAAATTTTGAATTCCATTATCATCATTTTATTGTAATTAGTGCTTACTTTGAGAAACCACAGAAAGTGTTCTTAATTTATTTTATCTCCAGAAAAGAGGCAGGGACAACATGTTTTTCACTCACTACATTCAGCATTTCTCTGGAAAGCAGTTGAGATACCAAATCTACTACTTCTGGCTTAAAATATTACCATATTACATAGACAGTAGCCCTTGAGGGATGCCCCTGGTTAAGTGTCTTCTGCAAATATAAGATTAGGTCTTTTTCCTTGTACTTGCTTGAGAAGAACTGTAGTGTTGCTCTGTATATCAGGGTATTTCTGGGGGATCTGGAATTTGCTCAGCATCTTTCATATGGGCAGGAGTACTTCCACTGAAATTTCTAGAACTATGCTACTTCAAATGAGAGGAGAATCTGCTTTTGTGTCTTAGCTGGGTATCATCTATTTGATAATCAATCATGACAGTTCTTACTGAGTAGTCCTTGCCTACAAACCGATCAAATCAGTTGGGAAAGAACTGATCTGAAGAGGAGAGCAAGGAAAAGTCCTGAGGCTGATGAAGACAGAGGAAAAATTGTGACACTGATGCAGTTCCCACTAGTTATGGTGATTTCATGCTGCTGGTGGTTGTGGCAAAGCTTGAGAATTTGTCCACAGTCTATATTTGCTATCTATTATTCTGCAGTGGGGCTGGCTGAGGTATTTATTATCTTTCTGATTATCCATAGACTTGAGATAGGTTTGTACAGTAAGAGAGAATATGTTTCAGTTAATTACTGTTGCTTTGATGTCAAGAATCTCTTAGTTCAATAATTTTCCATTTATGTATGCATTTCAATAAAAACTAGATTAATAATACAGATTTAATAACAAAACGCATAAATACATACTTTAAATAGTTTAAGGTCACAAAACATGGTGAAGGATAAAAAGCTCATTAAAAATCTGGACAAAAGTTGGTTTTCAACTTTGCAATTTTGACTTTTTTTCCCCACTGTTAGACTTTTTGGCTTCTGCTTTAAAAAAGTGACAGTCTTGAAATCTGGTTAATGTTCTAGCTGTTGGTAGTCACCGTGGAAATACAAAGAACGACTCTATGCCTTGCTGAATTTTTATTTCCATTTATATTTTTAAAGTTACGATCTGCTTTTGAGTGTTGAAGATCAGCAGAGGAGAAATAGGAAGAGAGCTGAAGAAATCAGCTTTTAGTCAATTCCTTCATGGTGTTGAATATTGTTTTGAAGGAAAAATGTATTTTAAAGACCAGGACTGTGAGAATTTAACAATGGAATTGCAGTAGAGTTGTGAAGGAACTTCTCTAAAGCCAGTGGTGGAGCCTCCTGGTGCAGTATGTGGAGACAGAAACACTGCCACTTACCAGGGCAAAGTCTCAGGTTTTGGTACTTTGAGAAAAAAGCCTCTTGGATAATAAAGACATAAAACTTAATTTCAATCTCTCAGTGTTATAGGAGGAACATCTACTGTTTCTACTTCCTTTTTTCTTTTTTTTTTTCCTAATTGACTTGTTAATTCATTGGCTCTATTACCATGAGGAGGATAAATTCTCTGTTTAACATGGTCTCACTTCACTTTTTCTACAGCAGCCACACACAAGATATGTTTTAAAATCCAACATTATTAGAATATCATTCTTTGAGCCGTCTTAAGAGCTCATTGTGCATCACAGTTCCTGGGCACCAGCGACTGTCATTTGTATATGTATGTTGGTTAGGTTGTTTCTCAGCTCCTTTAATCTTCACATTCAGTGCACAGTTTCTTCTTGTCAATTGTTTTCTAATTTTTTGAAGACCTTTTACACATGGTTATCTACAGAGGTTATTTATCAGAGAGTCATTAATTTATTTTAATCAGTTTTAACAGCTTTTTCACTGTATTTAAATAGAAAAAGACACTAATGAGAAATGTTACCTTGAATTATTCCTAGAGAGAGAGTTAGGGACAACACAACAGATTGTGAAGAACATGTAGATACATTTTTGTTCATGATAATCTGCTTTTGGTTAATTCAAATTCTTGGGAAAACATGGCTCAGTATCTTGACTCATTTCCTTTCTGGTGCCCTTTGATGGTATATTCTTGCTCTTTAATCTGAAAGGAACACAGTAATTGGTAAGAGTTTTGTACCATTCAAATTGCAGAAGATGTGTTGTCTTTTATGAATTCTCTGGCATTTATAGCAGCTTCATAAACTTGCTTAAAGCCTAGTTTAAACAAAAACTATGCTACAAAAGCTTGCATATACTCTCAAAAAGTGCACCTCATGTAGAGAAAGTGAGATGTGTTGAGAACACAGGATAATGTAATGTATTATGCATGTAAATTTACTTGATCTATATTGGTCTCTTCAATTCCCTTTCCAAACAAAGAACATGGTAATTTCATTTTACAGATAATGTAGTTTGAGGCCCTAAATCAGTTTAGCAGTACACATTTTTGATTCATGGCAAGGGCAGTCGCTAGCTCTGAATGTATCTGTTCATAATCTCAGCAGAAATTCAGCAGTGACTGATATGTTTAATGGCACTTACATTGTCTCTGTGCATTGGGAAAGATCACGAGATGAGCTGGTGATTCATCGATCACCAGAATACCTATAGACAGTCACCACAGGGGGAAAGTTTGCTCTGCATTCTGAAAGGAAAATAATTTGAAGAATTCCTTACTGGCTTTCTGTGACCACTGTCTTCCACAGATGTGATTTGGGGTTGTGTTATTTAATTATATGTGTATTATTTTTTATGTGGGCATGTGCAGTTGTATCATATTATGTCGAGTTCCAATTTTGCATTATGGTATAAACAATGGCTGGAAGCAAAAACCTTCCTATGAAAATTCCTGATTTATTCCTCTATTCTCCTGTACATGTAAGTTGAGCATAGACTGAAGACCAGCTTGAAGAATGATCTTTTCTTACTGCTTGGTCTACAGGATGAACATGCAGCAGACAACACAACTGCTAATAAGCCACGTGTCATCCTTCCGTAAATTATCATTGAGTTAGTTTTCAAAAATACTGTAGACACAGGCTTTTGTAACAGCATTAAATGTGCAGCAAGATCTGTCATTTAACTTGCACAAAATGCAAAGGAGGTGCCATTTATATTGATTGCTATACATATTTGTCTTGTCTAATGGGATTTATAATTTTTTCTATGAAATTGTGCTGGGAAAAAAAAGGGAGAACAAATAATGGCCAGACACAGACAACATATTTTAAGTATAGAAATAATTCAAACCTTTAAATTCCATGCATGCCATGGCATCCTTGGTTTCTAAGGTATCCAGTCCCATCTGTCTTTTTGCCAAGACAGAGATGCAAAAGAGCACTGGAAACAGCCTCCTTTCACTTTGCATTAAAGCAGACAGACCAGCACTCAGCTTTGTGCATTTTGAACTCATTGCAATAAAAGTTTTAAGAGATAAGAAGCTTTTTCTATTTCAGGGTTGCCATTAGCCTGAATAATATATAAACACGGGAAAAGGTCTGAAGTCCTTTTGAGGCTCACAGTATAGCTTCAATTAAATTATACATCATTATCACAGCTGCCAAGCCTGGTGTGGGATTTTAGCCCCCTATCTCACTAAGTGTTCTATGTAGCTTCCTTGTCCAATTCTTTTTTCTTCCTTTTCTTAAGCAACAAGAGCACTCTTCGAAAAACCAGGCTTAAGGAATAAAGTGGAGGATGAAGTTTGGTTAATCAAGAAAGAACATGGAGATGTCAACAGTCAAGCACCAAGGGAGGAAGGAGGTCAACTCTCTAGCCTTAAAAACCACTGGGGAGAAATCAAACACTATTAAGTCATGACATAATATGTTCCTTTTGAACCAGGGCTGTGTGTACTTCCTCTGTCTGCTGAGAGGTTTGCAGAGCAGCTCCGAGCTGCTCATGAAACCCCTTGTGAAAGCAGAATTGCTGAGGATGCCCACTGGGGATGCTTTCAGTCCACAAAGCTGGCAGTGACAGCACACAAACAGAAACCTAAACAGATACATTTTTTGTCTCTTTGTCCCTTTGTCCATTTATGGTTCTTTCAGGCTTTACAACCCAAAATTTTCATTATGACTTGTCATATTGCAGGAGAATGTTCTCTTGGTTCTCAACACAGCACACAATTATTCAGCCTTCATTATAGATGTCAGCTAGTTAATAATTTGTGTTGGCTTTGGCATAAATATAAAGAACTATTATCACATAGGAAAATCATAATGGCTTGTCTTTTCTTATTTATTCCTATATTATCCTCTAAAAGTGCTAGAAGTGTTTTGACTCATTACACAACTCACACCACTAATGCCACTGCACTTGCCATTAATTTTATCAGTTTTGTTGTCTTCTTTGTACAAGTATAACATTAATAAATATTTGGCTTGAGTAGCCATACATGAAAGACTGAAATCAAGGTGGCATCACAGAGTTTTGTGTGTAGAATACTTATTTAGGATTATACCATGCCATTGATTTTTTTACACTGAACAGGCTATTGATTTCAGTGGATGCTTAACGTGCAGATCAATGACACATTATAGGGCTTAAATAGTAACATTTGATACTTAAAAATAAATGAAACAGGAGTATCACTGACTTTCAAGCAGGACTAAAAAATATCTGATAAAAATGCAAACTTCCTTAAAACTTCAGACAGTTACAACGCTCGGTTCAGGAGAGCCATCAGGTAAAGAATGTGTGAAGAATTGTGTCTAAAATGTAAAATGGAGAATTTTTTGGGAAACATGTGAGTTGAAAATCCTGTGCAGGAGATTGCATCACAGCACTGGTCCTGACCTGGCAGAGCTTTGCTTGTTCACTCACAGCCCTGGGCAGCCTGTGCTGGTGCTGCATGTCCTGCCCAGCTTGTGTTGCCTCAGATGTGTCCTCTGCCTGATACAGCAGCAGTTTGCAGAGTAGCAAAGAAGTATTTAGAGCACACTGGTGAGAAATCAGACAATGCAGCTCATTATCCCAGCGATCTGAATTTATGAGATGCAGTTGGAAATCCCTTAAGACTGTTTACACCAAACTTTATGTGAACTGTAAGCTTTCCAGACCTTTTTGAGAGACAGGAAGAGATGTTTGACTGGGAAATGCACTATAGATTTTAGGAAACCTATTAAATAACAAGACTCTTAACTTCTTAATCCTCTACTCAGCACAATTTGTTCTGACATAAGTTTTTTAAAAATTGGGTGAAATCTGTGTTCTTAAATTTGCATTTGCAGCCCTCAGGCATTTTTCTGAAGCATAACTTGTCATTAATACCTATAGAATTGCATAGAGATGGAGGATGAAGTCCTCATTTTTGGTGGTTTATGCTGTTTGATTAATCCTCACACTGGAAAAGGAACTTTTTTTTTTTTAATATTAGCTATGCTTTAGATATAAATGCAGAAGCTGTAAGCCTGTGCAGGCTGTCAGACCAAATATATAATGAGTTAATTTTTCCTGTTCTGTGGCAGAATTATTTTATAGGTATTTATACTGATATTGAAAGAGAAAAGTAGATACACCTTCCTCAGTCACTTCCTCAAATTTAGTTGAAAAATCTGTTCTCCAGCATGTAACATATGCCCTTTAAAACTGCTACTGTGCTTCTGCCTACTCTTATCAGTATGGGCCATAAATTTTGCATGGGTATAGAGGGAACTGCAGCTTGAGGACTTGAAATAGTTAGCAAGATGCTGCTAAAGTATACAGACAAAGTATACTGGCAAATGGGTCTTTGTAGACAGGCATCATTACCAAGATCCATGTGTGCAGAACTGTGCAAGCCTGAGGAGCATTAAAGGCCAGTGCTGGCAGGAACCTAATTTTGGGTGAATGGAGTCCTTAGATTCATTGTGATATCACACATAAATGAAAATACCAAATGTCATTGACTTGTCAGTGAAAAAGTAGTCTAGGCTAGGTAACAAATGGATCAGTGATGTATATTTGGAAGCTGTGTGACATATTAAAGTAGTTTATGAGGCACAATTTGTTTTGGTGGTCTGCTCTGATTGATGGTGTGCTATCTGCCACTGCTTTAGATGTTGTGGTATGTTTGTAATAAATGTTCCTTCTGAGACAGTGCTAAATGTGTTCCATCTAAATCATTCATTACTTATAACAAGTTTCAGTGTATATGAATCAAAGCTTTTTTATACTTGCCTTCAGAAGAATTTATCATGTTGAAGCAGCTCTATCACCTGCAATGGGGCCAGCTGCACGCCTGAGTGCTCAGACCCTTCCAGCACTGCCTGCTGGAAACAGCACAAAGCTCAACTGCAAGCAGTGCAATGTTAAGTAATACATTTAAAAGTTTGTTTCCTTTTCTAATATAGCACTCCTGTTTGCTTCTTTTTTTCAGTTTTACAAACAGAATACCAGAAAAATATCAGAAATAGGGATGAGGAGGGAACTTTGGCGTAATGACTGGACTTGTAGGAGAATGCACATCAGTGAGAGGGATTTTTGCTGATGCTTTATACCAGTGTATCCCTAATTCTTCAGAAAACTATAAAAAATGTATGCAATATTCACAGGGGATTTCCTCTTTCTGGAGAGGAGAATGCATCATCCTTGAGCAAACAGTGTACTTTGTTCCCTCTTGATTGATAGAAAAAGGAACTTTTTTTTTTCCCATGGGCCTTGTCTGTGTCTTTCCTCCAAAATTCAAGTGACTGTGGGGAAAACCTAAGGACTATCACTCCAGGATGATCAATTTAAAAATACTTTATAACTTTATTGTAAAAACAATGATTTTCATTTCTACATGTGATTTGAAGAGACTTAGGTTTTTCCTGTTTCAATAGCCACTAGGAAGTATAAAAGTATCACAGAATTCCAGAATGAGTCAGGCTGGAAGGGATCACAATTGGTCACCTGGTCCCACCCTCCCTGCTCAAGCAGGATCAACCTAGAGCACATGGCACAGGATTGCACCCAGACAGTTCTGGGATATCTCCAGTGAGGGAGACCCCACACCCTCTCTGGATGAACTGTTCCAGTGCTTGGTCACTGCACAGTGAAGAAGTTCTTCCTCCTGTTCAGGTGGAATGTCCTGTGCATCAATTCCTGCCCCTTGCCTCTTGTCCCATTGCTGGGCACCCTTGAGCAGAGCCTGGTCCAGAACTGGTCACAGCACTCCAGAGTAACACAGAGATGCTTGAAGCAATCTTAAATTCTTAACAGAACAAAAAATGTGTACCTATTAATTTAAAATTTGCATGCTGTTGCATTTTGACTATTCTTTAAAGGCAATTGTTTTCATATAATGCAGCCATGTACACTAAAATGTAGATCAAGAAAATGAGATGTGACTTTTAAAAATTATTTTGACTAGTAGAAATAACACTCGAATCATAACAAATATGTGATTCTCTAGACAAGAGTCCTTGGTCCCTTCTAACATGAAAAGAAGCAGACTGTTGCATCAAACAGTTTGCAAAACAGAAACAAATTTGGCAAAGAATGGAAAAGGAAAACAGTGCAAAGACTTGCCCAAGCAGTCCAGACTTGATGCAAAAAAAAACTCTCCAATTCTTAATTGTCTTTTTTTGTTCACTTGTTTTGTATGCAAGACAGTATAAAACACACAAATTATGTGCTGGCATTTGAAAAGAAGCAAGCAGTGGGTGCCTTGTCTCATCATTTGCAGAAAGAAAGAAGAAAAGGCACAGTATTACAGAGTTAAAGGTGCTGTAATGATGGGTTGAGGCTGTACAGCTGCAGCAACATCAAACAGTAGAAAGCATCTGCATGGCTTAAGTTAGTCTCTTCATTCCCCTAGAGGTGTGTATCCATACCTGTGCTAAATTATTGTGGGGTTTTTTAACATATAGACTGTGCAGCTATGAATTGATCCTCTTTCTCTTTTTCTGTTAATGTTCTCTTCCCAGAAGTTCTTAGCATGTTAATAGCATCTTCTAAGCAGCACATTCAGGAGTGTTTATCAAAACCTGAAAAGTTATATAACTAGACCCAGAGGAAAAAAACAAGATGAAACTCAGAAAACAACAGAAACTTGTGGCACCAGCAACTCATAAGGCAAAACACTTCAGCACTTGCTGCTTTCTAAAGTTAATGAACAGATATTATGTAGCAATAGGTGGAAATGAAATTTGCACTTTAAGATCTGTCTTATCTACCTCTAGCCCCTCTCTTGCCATTTTAATTGGAAATTTTTGCCTCTGCATATTCACATTTCTTCTTCCTCTGTGGATGTCTTTATCACATCATAAGCAACCAGTTGTTGCATTCTATAGTCTCTTATATGGGCTTGGTGGAGGAAGTGACTGCCTTGGGAATGTTTGTCTGTAAGACTGATTATCCCATCAGTTCACAGAAGCTATTCCCATCCATGGGTAGAAAATGTTTATTGCAGATTGCCTGCTTGTTTCTCACTTTGGTTTGTGAAAAGATCACATACTCTTAGGTGTGACATATATGGCACATATATATATGTGTGTGTGTGTGTGTGGTACAAATTATGTATACACAATATCTAAGGTTCTAAATAGTTTTATATATCTTGCAACTCAAAAAATGGCCTATGCTCACTTCAAGGCGAAGGAAAAATGGGGGAAGGTATTTCCACCATCTAATCAAACCATGGCTCAGATTTTAGCAGCATTAGCTGCTGTTCTGGCTCCTGGCCAGCAGCTGTAAAATCTGGCTTTCATTCCTGCCTTCTTCCTTTCTGAGAGTAGTTAAGACCCAACAGGAAGGCAAGGTGGAAACCCCAAGGTTGTCTTGGTGATTTTTGGTGTGCTCTCTACCTTGTGCTTGGAATGAGAAGAGAAGGAAAAAAAGGGACCTTGGGAATCACCATGGTTTGTCTGTGAGCACACAGACACTCAGCTCAGGAGCATGCTCAAGACTCCTGCTTTGAGCTGGTGCTGCAGGGATGAGCAGTGGCTTAGGTATCACACCTTCTCCTCCTGCTTTTCCTTACTCTTTTCACTGGTTCTCAGTTACACAAACTGTTTTGAAATGCAGTTGATACCCCTATTAGCAAGCTCACCTGATTTTCAAGATTGCTGGCTATAGTAGGTGTTACTGCGTAATCAATCATTTTTTCTTTTATGTAGTAACTTTTCACAAAAGTTTTGCACTCAAGAATTTCATGAGAGTGGTATAGACACCGGGGATTTATACACCAAGACAAGGTCTTTTATTCAGGCTTTTTGACAGTGATGCATAATACTCCCTGTGTCTGGGAGGAAGCAACACGTTTGTCTTTTTATCCAGTTCAATAACCTTTACTGCCTGTGCTTGCTGCTACAGAGGAGAGACTAAGCTGGGAATCAGGCCTTTAATTTTTGACTCCCACCTGCTGGTGGAATCTGTTTGACCATGCCATTTATAAGTCTAGCTTTGTTGAAAGGCAGAAAAAAAAAAAACAGTCTGCAAACTTTTCTACCAGCTTTGATGGAACCTACTGTCCAGACTCGTCTCTGATATTTTTTGCTTGTCCTACTTACAGGGGGATCTGCCCTTCCAAGCAGCTGCCAATATAATTTTTTTATTCTCCTTCTCTGCAAAAGTAAATTTAACCTCACAGTCCTCTTGCCTGGGGAGAGTTTTATCTAGTAAATAGATAAAGATCTGAGAAATACAGAGATTAGGTGATCTGCCAAATTGTGCTGCTTCTGTCTCTTACAACACAATAATAAAAAGATCTTTCCTATAATGGCTCTTTATTGCCAATTCCCCAGTTGTACTTCACCAAAGTACAATTAATTAGTAAAGGGGCTTCCCATACAGAAAATTGTTGATGGAGCATCTGAGAAAAAGCTGTGGAGCATAACCCCATGGAAACATACTATGGGGGGGGAAATGCCTTTCCACCCCAGGCTATGCCCTTTGTTCCTCCCATTTATATTCTGAGTTTTATGGTGTTTGGGTTGTTGGCTCATGTTTGCCCTTTCTTCTTAACTTGTCTCTGTCTTGGTGCTTTGACTACTGTCATTATCTGTTCTTCATTTATGAGCAGGGTTAAAATAGAGAAGTTGTCTGCAGGTTTTGCAGTGGGTCTGCAATAGTAGCTCCAGGCTCCTGCTGTCCCCTTTTAAAATAACAGCTTTCCCTCCTGAGCTCACTCCAAAAGGCTGAATTTGAATGCCAATACAGATTTTATTATTATTTTTTATTGTGTTTCAATTCAGAGATAAAGAGCTGTGTTTCTGACTGCTTAGGGATTGCTGAAAGTAGGACTGGAATGCTACTGTTCCCAATAGTTTATTAGGGAAAAGACACAGTTTGCCAATATTTCCTTTAAATATATGGGAACTCAATCTTGCAGAAGTTGTAAAAATCAATTTCACTAATAATTAGAATTATAGAATTTTCTGCCAGTAAATGTGCTATATATAAGGTGGCGTTGGACTACACAAGGTCAATGTACTTGCCCTTAAAATATATCCTAATATCTGTTAATGTAATCCACCAATTAAAAAGTCTATAAATAAGTATTTACTCAATAGATTATAATGTCTCCAAAGGGAGCAATTAGGCTTTTAAGGAGAAGTATTAAACATTCCCATGAAGGTTTGAGTATTTTCTTTAACATTTTGTCTTACACAAATGTACATTTTAGAAATTATGCTTGAAAATCTATTAATCGATTATAAACTTGTAATTTGCACCCCAGTGGTGAATAGTCTTAAAATGAGTGTTGACAATGTATAACAATATTTATTTCAGTCCATAAATGATAAAAATATGAAAGCAGGTTTTCTTTCTTGCTATAGGGTTGAATACCTTGCTATCCACTATAACCTTCAGTGTAAGTAGCAATCACATGAGAACAATTTTTGTCCCAAATAGCCCTCAATATATTTTATATACTGGAGATAAAGGGATTTAAAATACTGAGGCAGATTCTTGATGTAAATATCAGTGAGCTGAGCTGATTTAAATTAGCTGAGCATCTGGCCCATTCTCTTCGAAAACAGATAATCTACTTCAGTAATTGACTGAGATTTGTGGGTTTCAATTCTTTCATTTTTTTATTTAATTGTATAAAATAGTGACATGCAAATCTAGCCAAGATTATTTAAATTATTGATCACCTATGCTGTCCAATCAGCTACAAACTATGCACAGTTATAAGCCATTAATTTTAGGTTATATTAGAAATTCATCCAATTAGAAAAAATAATAATAATTAAAAGGATCAGGGATGTGTGTCAAAATATAATTACACATTGTAGAGATAGCAAATTGTAATAGTAGGACTGGCAGTCATTCTTAGGGGAGAGGGCAAGGGCAAGTTGTGAAAAATTCAAATATGACTGAAATGCCAGTAAATGTGATACTAATAAGAGTATAAATTGCAACCTACTGTGATTTTTTTCTCCCATGAGTCATCTTTTTTCTCTTTTCCCTCCAAGGTTCCCTGACCATGGAAGACAGCCCTTTCTCAAATCTCTGACCCCTTTCATTTTACTTTTGTTTTCATCTAATTCATTAAATTAATAGCTTCTATAATTAAGCTACAACCTTTTTCAATATAAGAGCTACAAATCAGATACATGCAAAACCACAATAAACCCCCTGCTTTGAAATTACACTATTTTTATGTAATTCCTTAATATGGTTTACCCAGAGCAGAACAAATTTCATCATGTTTTTTCTGCAAACTGAAAATAAAACTATACATATTGTACAGCTACCAGTATAGCAGACTGTAAGTAATATTTAGATATTTAGTAGGCAATGGCAAAAGTGACGAAAAAGCAGCTTGCTTCAGTGATTACAAATATAAACCCAAGCTGATTAGCAAAGTGATTTCCTCTCAAGCTGCACCTGAAAGAAAAGCAGTATCATTCCTGATATTCCACTGAGAACAGCAACTTGAAACAGTCATAACTTGATTTTCTAGCGGGGATCTTCTCATTCCTGTACCAGAACTTTTTTCTTATCCTTGGGACGTGTGAGTATTTTGGGTATTTTAGGTAGTGCTGCAGAGACTGAGTTTCTCTGTGCTCATCAGTGCTTCACACTCACCTGCCACAGGGGCAATCCCTGCCCTAAAATAAGTTTGTGTTGTTTGGTTGACATAGAGAAGTGCTGGAGTAATTTAGAATTTGTAGAAAATAATCTGCTACATTAGATCTATAAAGTAAATGAAGGCTTTCTTTATGGCTGTTTTAAATAGGCAAGTAAAGTTGGATCAGAAAATCACCTTCCTAAGGTAACTGAGCTGCAGCTTCTCCAGTTCTTCTCTGGACAAGGACCACAGTCATAACCAAAACCATTAGCAGAGCATTTGGAAGAATTATAACAGCCAAGGAATGCCTTTTAATGCTGAGTACTTTCAATGACTGAAATTACTGGAAAGCATCCATTTCCCTTAAGTTATTTAAGTGCCCAAAGTGGCAAATGGGTGCAATTTTCCAAAGTGTATAGATGAATAATTGTAATTGATCTGAATCACAGAAAAAGTACCAGGCTCCCCTACAAAATCCCACTTTGCCTTCATCTGCATCTTTAGATGTCTGCATATTGCAAATATTTTCTTTAGGCACCAAATCAAGGAACCATTTTTGCTTAGTTGCTCAACTGGAGTTCCTGCTTAAATCAAGCATGTGGTTGTGTACTTTTCTCAACAAAGAAAATTGAAGGATCGGAGGGTCACAGAATCATTTGGGTTGGAGCAGACCTCCAAGTTCATTGAGTCCAACCTTTGACCACAGCTTTGTCAAACAGACCCTGGCACTGAGTGCCACATCCAGTTGGGGTATTTTTGAACAATCCCAGGAATGGTAACTCCAGCACCTCCCCGGGAAGCCCTTCCCAAGGCTTGACAACCCTTTCAGTGAAGACATTCTTCCTGCTATCCAATCTGAACCTGCCCTGGTGCAGTTTGGTGCTGTTTCCTCTGGTCCTGTTGCTGTTTGTCTGGGAGAAGAGGAGAGAGGGGAGAAAAGATCCTTCTCATCCAAAATACATGGCAGGGGCTGGATGTAATTTCTAGTTGGCAGCTGCATTGCTTCCTCCTAACTTCTGTGGCTCTAAAACTTTGACAGTCTGAATTGAGATGCAGTATCTTTTTGTCCAGAGGGAATTTGAAATCTAATCTGTTAATGTGAAATGGAAAATAGATGATGGTAGAGGCTGAGGGTGCTCGTTGAAAGAAAAAAAATGAAGACTTAGAAAAATAATCCTCATTTAAATCCCTTAGGCAGCGTTTTGAAAATCTCTGCCTCGAGTATCAGCTGTGCTAGGGATTGATACCAAACAATGGGGAAAGTACTTTGGATAGTCAGAAAGAATTTGGTTCTCAGATAAACAAAAAGGGCTATAGACTGTTGCTTTAGTAGCTTTGCATAATTTTTTATTTTTAAAAGATCTATTCAGTGAATAATAGAGATAAAAGATGCCAGACCCTCAGAAGGTTTTCAGTGACAATGTACAACACTGAAGTCTTAATTTATGTAGTTAAAGAGGAATAAGAAATATATATTTCACAACCTTTCATAAGAATTCAAGAGAAATTAGTGGACTGAGGATTGTCCCATCTATCATTTGTAACAAGGATCTTTAGTCTTGGTTGACAAAAAGAAAAATTAAATTTGTAACCTATAAAATATACAAGCACATAAGAGGGCAGAATTAGTTACTAAATCAGTGCTTTTTTAGGAGACACATTTTTCTTTGTGGGGGATTGGGATGATAAATTTCCTAGTGTAGTTTGACTGCAAGTGAAACACCAAATTGATTTACAGGCTGTGGAAGTTGGAGAAGGCAGGAGTGGTCTCCAGGCACTGTCTTGCTTAATTTCTGCCTCTCCTTCCCCAGCTGGGAAGCATCAAACTGGATCTCAAAGGTGCTGCCTGCTGGACTGCTGGCTTAGGTATTAGGGGATCTTGGATGGTCTGAACTAGGACTGTGTTACCAAAAGGTTTCTGAGGGCAGGAAGGTGATACAGGCTGAGGGGTTCAGCTTGGTTGAATTTTGGAGGGGGGAAGGAGCAGTGGGGCTGAGGGATGGATGAGGAGACAAATCAGAGAGCAGAGCTGCTCTTGGGCAGACTTTGTCAGACAAATTACAGAGCAACTGAGATTTTTCAATCCTCACTTCTAGTGAGCTGGTCCTATTTGCCCCTAATGTAGCCTCAGATCCAGAGGGTGTTCTATCTCTCTTGAAGCCTTGCTGGAGAGAATAAAGAGTAGAAATAAGGTATGGAAAGCAGGTTTTCCTCCAGTGAAGAGCTGGAGTAGGATGGAGACTTGAGGTCCTTGCAGGGTGAGATTCCCTCTGGCCTTTTTCTCATGGTGGGGAGAATCAGATGTATTCAGAATTGAGCCTCGCAGTTAGGGCAAACATTATTTAATTTGAAATATTCATTGTGAACTGAGATGTCACTGGCCCAGAAGTTCATCCAATTGTGTGCTTGCTAATTGGAAAAATTAGACCCACTGTGAGTTTTAGATCCCTTTCCACATCTTCACTCAGCCTAAATATCTTAACCCACAACTTTTGGTATTTTTAGTGGCAATCACTGTACAATGTTTTAAACTATTCTAACATAGCATCCAAACTGCTGGAGTCCAGAGGCTCATGTTTTGGTATGATTCCTTAAGAATTAATATGTCTTTTACTTTTATATATAGTATACTTTTACTCTGTAAAGGAATGTCTACACACAGCAGTTACCTCTTCCAGCAAGGAAGGAAGCACAGTTATTGCAAATTCACATGGTAGGATAAGCTGAAAGTGTTTCAAATGAAAGAAGAAAGAGGAGTGTACTTTTGTTGAAGAGTGGATGACCTTATACTGAAGTACAAGACTTCTGTGTTCACTTAAGCAAAAGATTTCCTGCCTGAAAGCAAGCTGTACTATCAGATCTGTATTTTTTCTTTACTTTATGAAAAAAATTAAATTATAAAGAATAACACCAGCATTGTATTCCAGCACAATATTTGCAAATATTTACCACTGCTTACAAATTTGTTGCTGTCGGGTTTTTTTGGAGGGACTTTTTGTGATATTCTAGGTACTTCACATTTATGGATAGGAAAGAATTTGTTAAGCAAAGTGTTAAACATTTTTATATACTTATGCAACTAGATTAATTTATATGTGGATATTTCCTATGGGTTATTGAAAGCTTGTGTCATTTCTGAACTCCTAAAAGCGCAGCAACACTCCTCAGAGAAGTTAGCAAGAGAGTAAAAATATAATATATTCCATGTATTGTTTGGAAGTGGTCTAGTTTATGTAAATTCTTATGCTAAGGTTTATCAATCCAAATTAGCAGTTTAGCAAGGCCAAGTCCAAGGTGCTGCACCGGGGTCAGGGCAGCCCCAGTACCAATCCAGGCTGGGGATGAGCAGACCCAGAGCAGCCCTGGAGAAGGACTTGGGGGTGCTGGTGGGTGAGAGGCTGGACATGAGCTGTCAGTGTGCTCTGGGAGCCCAGAGCCCCCCGAGTGCTGGGCTGCATCCAGAGCCCCGTGGGCAGCAGGGCAGGGAGGGGATTCTGCCCCTCTGCCCCGCTCTGCTCAGACCCCACCTGCAGGGCTGCATCCAGCTCTGGGCTCCAGCACAGCAAGGACAGGGACCTGCTGGAGCCAGCCAGAGCAGGCACTGAGGGCATCACAGGGATGGATGGAGCAGCTCTGCTGNTATTTGATTCTTCCACACACTCTACAGTCAAGGACGTTATCCAGATCTGGAACAAGCCCCGAAGGAGTTTCATCCCTTAAATAACAAGATTTTGCCAGTTTGCTCCATATATAATCTTGCTTCCTTAAATCAAGAGGTATTCAATAGGAAACTATCCAGAACTCTCCCTCATTCTAAGCTTTGAAATAGCACCTACCAATCTGAGTAAGTACAGAAATCTGAGATACATTTTATATTAACAGTCTAATGTGCAATTTGTGATCTGCCTGATTATTTTCAATCTGTGTATTATGGTAGTTAATATAGGGTTTATTTGTTTTCACAGTTGATAGTTGTGCTTCAGTAATGGAAAAGCAGTCCAGCTGAGCAGTTTCCTTAAAAGTCCTCTCACTAAATAAATGGCAAGTCTATTATAAATTCCATAATTTTAAGCTAGGCTGTAAATTTATGATCTCTTGGGGTCTCTCTGTGTAAGTTTTTCCTGCAGAGAGATTGACTTAGTCCATATCAGCAGGATTTTTTTTTTTTTTNATGGATAGGAAAGAATTTGTTAAGCAAAGTGTTAAACATTTTTATATACTTATGCAACTAGATTAATTTATATGTGGATATTTCCTATGGGTTATTGAAAGCTTGTGTCATTTCTGAACTCCTAAAAGCGCAGCAACACTCCTCAGAGAAGTTAGCAAGAGAGTAAAAATATAATATATTCCATGTATTGTTTGGAAGTGGTCTAGTTTATGTAAATTCTTATGCTAAGGTTTATCAATCCAAATTAGCAGTTTAGCAAGGCCAAGTCCAAGGTGCTGCACCGGGGTCAGGGCAGCCCCAGTACCAATCCAGGCTGGGGATGAGCAGATCCAGAGCAGCCCTGGAGAAGGACTTGGGGGTGCTGGTGGGTGAGAGGCTGGACATGAGCTGTCAGTGTGCTCTGGGAGCCCAGAGCCCCCCGAGTGCTGGGCTGGGGATGCTCCATCCCTGGAAGGGTTCAAGGCCAGATTAGATGGGGCTTTGAGCAACTTGATTTTGTGGAAGGTGTCCCTGCCCACAACAGGGGTGTTGGAAGGATGATCTTAAAAGATCTTTAAGATCCTTTCCAAACCAGGACATTTTAAGATTCTGTGATGTTACAGAACGTGAATCCAATAGCCTCAGGTATTGAAACATTTCTCAGACTAGTTAAAAACATTTGGTGTGTCTTGTAATGATAATTTTCAACAGAAGTTTTAATAGTATAAGAACGTGTAATATAAATAAAAACCATCATGTACAGGTATTATAATTCATGCAAAAATCTTCCTTGACCTGTATTTAGTCCTCTAAAAAGAAGTGACAGTCTGGCTTTTTTTACTGTTCTACCTACACCTCATTGATCTGGTGAAATTATGTCAACTTTAGCATAGGTTTTCAGAGCAAGAAACTGACCTCTAGTTAATCAATCAACTGGGCCAGGACTTGTTTTCTTTAAGTAGCTTTGTTTTTACATTGTTTTGCTATGGAATAACATATAACTTCATTAAATATCTTATATATATATATATATTTATACCTTATTTGATTCTTCCACACACTCTACAGTCAAGGACGTTATCCAGATCTGGAACAAGCCCCGAAGGAGTTTCATCCCTTAAATAACAAGATTTTGCCAGTTTGCTCCATATATAATCTTGCTTCCTTAAATCAAGAGGTATTCAATAGGAAACTATCCAGAACTCTCCCTCATTCTAAGCTTTGAAATAGCACCTACCAATCTGAGTAAGTACAGAAATCTGAGATACATTTTATATTAACAGTCTAATGTGCAATTTGTGATCTGCCTGATTATTTTCAATCTGTGTATTATGGTAGTTAATATAGGGTTTATTTGTTTTCACAGTTGATAGTTGTGCTTCAGTAATGGAAAAGCAGTCCAGCTGAGCAGTTTCCTTAAAAGTCCTCTCACTAAATAAATGGCAAGTCTATTATAAATTCCATAATTTTAAGCTAGGCTGTAAATTTATGATCTCTTGGGGTCTCTCTGTGTAAGTTTTTCCTGCAGAGAGATTGACTTAGTCCATATCAGCAGGATTTTTTTTTTTTTTTTACTGGTAGATCGATGCAGTTTTTCTACTGCTCTGCTTACTGTGTCTTGTCTTGCTTCTGTAAGATTAGAAGGCTAGCATCAAAGATGATGAAGTGAAAGCTTTGTTTATTTAGGTTTTAGGTTCAGTTTTGCAAAGCACAATAGCAATGGGAAGTATGATATTCATGAAAAATGGTGCAGCTGGAAATAACGTGAAACTTGATGGGAATTAAACACTTTAATCCTATAAAAAATAGAGTAAGAAAAGGTTATGGTTCCCTCTTTTACCAGCTCTTTTTAGGTTTCTATTTCAAAGCATGAGAATTAGATGAAAGAAGAGTGAGATAGCAGTGGTATTGTGCATAAACATTTTTTCCTCTGCAGCTCTATAGAGGGGCTGGAATTAGAGCCACTGCTTCTCTGGCCATGTGGGATGCAGCCTTCCCTTGGTCATAAGAGCAGGTGAACAGTGTGTGTGAGGGTCCTTGTGATTCTGTTTGCCTTTCAGTGTTCATGTGTACAGGACAGAGGCAGCAGTTTTCTTCTTGGAAGAGTGCAGAAGTGGTGCAGGTTGGAAAGAGAATTTTTCTCCTTTCTGCACCATTGTGATGAGTTTAACATAATTTGTAGCAGAATTAAGTTTGGTTTGGGATGGAAGATCTTCAAGTGAAAGGTTAAAATATCAGCATCCTTAGAACCTTTGTGGTCTGTGCCTGCTACTTGTAACTAAATAATAACTAAATCTGCAGCAGTTCTACTTCCAAAATGCTGAGTGACAGCAAAAGAAAGTGAACTTTTCATAGAGCTTTTTGGGGACTGCTCTGGGGTCTTCCATTCCAGATTTTGTTGTGGTATCACCCCAGGATCTTTGCTCGAGCACCTTCTGTATCCTACTTCCTACCCATCAGTTTTCCAAAAAGGATGGAGTGATTGTTATATTTTTGCAGTTAGAACTTAATTATCTGTCTTGCTTGACAGTAAAGCAAATCTCTGTCCTGTGGGCTAAAGCCCTCAAGGAGCTGGATAGACTCTGACTCCTTGAGGGAGCCAAAAAAATGCAACACTGGTACATTCACCACGGGATGGTCAGGGCATGGTTTACATCCTTTAGCTTGTGTAATGACCTGTCCTTGTAATATGGAATTTAATTTTTTTCTGAACAAAAATAAAATAAAACAGACTGTTGCCTGTTTAGTCTCACTCATGTATACAAAAATGATTTCATAGATCTAGTGCTTGATGATTAATGATGATGATGTGCCTTAAATTTCTGGTTCCATTAATAAGTTTGTGGCTTGCATGAAATAAGATTAACTCCTTCAGCATGCAACATCAGTAACAAGTTAAAGAACAAAGTGGATTTTTTCTGTTTAGAAAAATTCAGCTGCATGCAATATAAAATCTTAAAAGTTTCTTTTTTACGGGTCCATCGCTTTACTACTTTTTATAAATCATTGATTAAATGAAAATAATGTCTTCTACAAATGTCAATAGAAATTATTGCATAAAGAGAGTTTATATTTTGATTTATGGTGATTTATTTTTACAAAATTATTGTATGTACAAGACTGAATAGATTTATATACAGACACATCTTAAATTTCCCATAGAGTGATTTGCATTTTAGGTAGTGGGAGAATAACTATTGCTAGATAAAAATATGTGTTCATTCGTTAAAAAATAATTGCAACTTCTTACCTAAACAATAGTGTTTCAAGTTTCTTGGACTAGTGGATGAAAACAAATTTTAAAAAGATGAAAAAATTAATCTTAGAGCACCTTTCTGTAGATTTCAGAAAGTTGTTTATGTGACCTCATTTGGCTGTTATTGCTGAGGTGGTTTCTGTGGAGCAAGCCTGCATTTTCAGATGGGTGAGCAACTCACTGCTGCATTTCTGCTGCTTTTTCACCTCATCTGGCTCATCTAGAGCCCAATTGCACGTTGTTGCAAAGCAAACTGCTCAGACAGCATGTAGGTGAGGCTGTGACAGCACAGAAAATTGAAAGGAGGGATTATACAGTGTAATTATCTGTGTAAAACTCCGAGAGAGGTTCTGGGATGGTGCTCAGCCCATGCACAGCCCACTGAGCTGAGAACAGTGTCCCACTGAACCTGCCCAGGGTAGAAAGCAGCAGCTCAATTCCATCTGCCTTGGAGGCAGCAATATCAGGGCTTGATTTAGACCTAAGGAAGTGCTCAGGTCTCAGCTCTTTTACCATCTTGCCTTGGTCACTTCCAATGACAAAAAACTGCAGCTGGACAAAAGTCAGTGGTGTCTTGTGCCCATTGATAAGCTCTGCAGGAAATGGAAAGGTAAGATACATGATAAAATTATAATTAAGTTCTGGTTAAATGATTTAGGTGCATTCTTGTTAAAAAGAGTGTATTTTTGTTATGCTTTAGGTGGACACACGTGATATGAAAGCTCAGATATTCCTGTGCTGTCTTTAGGGTGCAGGTTTCTTAATGGATCTGATTCTAAATCCCTTCACACAAAACACAGCTGTGAATCCTGCTGGGGTCAGATGGATTATTTCCTTCATTAAGGTGCTACTCAGCATAAAATGAGGTAATGGAATCTCATCCTCACAAGTAAAAAGGTTTCAACTTGACACTGAAACTCCAACTTTTTTAGTATTGTGCTGAGGTGTGCTCTGCAGTATTTACTGGCTCATTTGCAAAGCTCTGTAGTGCAATTTTGGTAATCAGTGCTATTTACTTTTGATCAAAACTGGACAGAAGGAAGGCTTACATACTGAAAAAAGCATAAAACAACTTGGAAAATATGTAAATAATAAACCTTTTGTTTATGTATCTGGAATCTGCAGAACCCTCTTCTGTGAAGAATAATGCCAGATAGTCTCATGTGAAAAATAGAACACAAAGTTGAATTCATATTTTTAAGTTTTTTTTACTTTATCTCTTCTCCTATCTATTTATATTTCTGTCTTTTCTTACTTTTTAAAACTTGTTCTGTCTTCTGAGGTTCCTTAAAGTTCATTGTTTGCTAACAATTAGACTAACTTCTTACATTTTTTCTCACTGCACTTTTCCTCCTCTTATTAAATTTAAGAACATATTTATAAATATAATTTATGGTGACCTTTCCTTTTCAGTTTAATCCTCCACATAACTGCTTAGTATTGTTTTAGTTCTGATACAGTTTGCTGAAATGTCTTGCAGTAGAGATGGTATAGCAGAGATTGAGAAAATAATTTTAAGAAAATCAATGTTATCTACAAAAAATGACACAGCCAGATTTTGATGATGTTCTTCATTGCAAAGCTGTGAATTCTTGTGCTTGCCCCTGTGTTTCATGATAGCTGTTCAGAACATGAATACTTGATTCTTCTTAATCACCCCATGTCAATCTATCCTTTGAAATCTATAGGAGTAACTCCAGAGATTGGACTGCAAATTTATGGGTCAAATTAATTCCCTTAATCCAATAAGGAGACAAGTTGTTTATTGAAGAAAAACTCAAAACAATAATTTTGACTCCTATTTCTGCAGTGTTCTTCTGCAAGGAAAACAGAGGTCCAAAAAAGACCATTTCAAAAGACATTAAAAGATGAATCTCTGTGTGAGGGGCTTTTGAAAGCTCCAAAATTTTTCAAATATTGCAATTTCCACTATGGAAATTTTCTGTGATTTTCTCTGAAATTTCTGCTATTGATCTCTAGTTTAAGGAATGTTAATGTCTTTATTCTAAACCATGTGTAGTCAGTGATTGTATAAAATTCCTTAACTTTTAATATTTGCCTAAACAGTTTTCCCAATGCCATTCAGTACTTAACTGGGCTACCCACTTCAAGATGCTGCATAGTCTAAATTATTTCTTAAAGCTTTGAGAATAGTTTCCTGCCACTTTTAATAGCTTTCTAGCTACCATATTAATTCACTGAGATAATGTTCATTCTAGGGCCAAATATATTGGTCATTTCCATCTGCATGTATTCTTCAGCTGCATTGTTTTCTATGTGTAGTGTCAAATAACTTTGGTAAAAACCATGATGAAATAAGAGAATCAATTTGAGTTCATGTTTATTCAAAAGATCACAGTTGCTGAATGCAATATAGAAATGTTAATAAAAGGCTTCATCTCTTCATTCTTTCTTCTCTAATGGAGAAAAACACTTTTGCTCTTAGTTAAAGGCACATCACCTAACTTGTTTCATACTGCAATCCATCCTCTTTATTTGTAAACACAAGTTTAAACACCAAACTTTTGACATGTGAGATTAAATTTCTCTTTCCTACCCTTAGTACCTCTAGCAGAGACATCAACACCCTAACTCTTAACCCTGGAGTCCCTTTTCCACTCAGTGGGTAGCAGTAGGCATTTTTTAACACATTTGGCAAAGCAGGTAGAAGAACAGAAACCTAAAAGGCCTGTCCACCTCTGATATCTAAGCCTAGGTGAAATAAAGCTCTACTGCAATTTTTAAAAATCTTACTATGCTTAGTACTATGGGCAGATATTTCAATCATTTGAAATCCACCCAAATATTCAGGTAGAGCACGAGGCTCAGGGTGAGAATTAGCAGGTTTGGACATTGGACTTTAGGAAGCTCAAGAGCAACATCATAATATTCTCAGAATGTAGAAGGTGAAGGATAAATCTCACTCCAAGTTTTATTTCTGCAGTGTTTGGTGTCTGTCAGTTTGCTTCTTCTTCTTGAGTCTGGAGTTCATGGTGCCTAAAAACAATGTAATAAGGGTTGCTAGCCTGTCTTTGGGTTGTTTTTTTCTACTTTTTAGTATACCCTCAAGGCCTTTTATTTTAGGTGAAAGCAATCCCTTTTATTTTCTTTGTGTTGCTGCTTGCATAAAAGTTTGGAATAGAGGAAAATCATGAATGGAAAGAGAAATTGGCATAGTGTCTCGTGATTCTTTATTGCACCTGCTCATCCTTCCTAACCCACTGTCATCCTAACCTTTTGGGTGAAGATTCCACATTGATAATGAAAAGCTTCTCTTGAAGTTGATGGAATTTTGTGTGTAGGAGGGTGCAGACAACACAGGTCCCCTTTCATCTGAGTGACAATTTTTCTGATCCCAGAATGGCTAAACTTCCCTGAGCCTGGTGGTGTTTAGCACTGACTGGGCTGGTGGCTTTCCATGCCTGCCACTTTGTTAAAGGTGCAGGTGACAGGAGAAAAACCAGCATGTGGTGTTTTTGCCAGAGACCATTAAAATTTCTCTCATCCTTGAAATGTAGAGATGCATGAAGTAACACTATGCAGTATGAAAATTACCTTCTTTTTTTCCCACCCTCTTTCTTTCTCTTTTGGTGTGCAATCTTCTCCTTACGGGGGTTTGAAAAGGAAATCCTGAATCTGTTCTTTAACATGTAATTTTGGTATCTAAAAACAGCACTTGGGATTAGCAGGCTTGTCAGAAAACAAGAATTTAGATGTTCAAAAAAAACTCAACAATCCACCCCCAGCTTTTCAACTGTGTCAGGCATTATTGGCTGTACACAGCTGCTGTAAGATGAAGAGAGAGGAAATGCACTGAAAAGCAAAGGTGTTATTTTAAGGACATGATGAAAATAATGGAGTCACCCAATCTGCTTTGTATAAAGTGGTTTACATGTTCTGCAGAGATGAAAATGCATGCTAATCTCATATTTGGGCAAGTGTTAATTACAGACTCACTGACAAGATCAAGCATCTCAGAACTTGTTTAATTTTTTTTTTGGTTTTCTCTAAAAGCCAAAGAAACTAAGACTTGAATCATCCTCTTCTTCCTCTCCTATCTGCACACAGATACCAGTCTGCTTTGTAAATCAGGAATGAAATGAGATACAGCCATCTGACACTAATAAATGATTTTTATGAAGGCATGGAGACTGCAATCATTATTCCTGACAATAGATAAAATGTTGCCTTCTTCCTAATTCCATTCGTTCAGAAGAGTTTCTGTCTGCCCATATTTGCTATTTATGGCAGATGTAATTATTGGGTAAGGTTTTTTTCTGTTCTTGTGGTCTGTTTTCTGTTCATCTTCTCTCCACTTTTAGACTGTATGAAGCTACAAACTAAAGATTAAGTTGTTATAATTTAAAATGTTTTACCGTGGTCTATAGATTTATTTCAAGTGCTTTAGTTGTGAGTGGCTAATAATGTCTTTTATTAATGCTGGCAGGTTTTTTTAGTACCTGCTGATCATGAAAGCTTAATTTTAAAACTTCTTAAGATAAATAACCTGCATAATAACAAACTGCAAAATTGACTTTTAGGTTTTGTTCTGCTTCTCCTCTTCTTTTGGTGTTAACAGTAGAGGATTTTCGTCATTTCCCATTGAGCTTTCATTTCAGGTCCCAAGAACTTGGTCTCAGCCCCAGTCAGCTTGGATACCTCCATCCCCTAGTCCAGGTTTAACTACCAACCACAGGTTTTCTTCCTACTGTAGGGCATCTCCTGGAATCCCCTCAATGACAAATTATCTTCATGTACATGTAGCCACCAGCCCATGCTCAAGAACAATAAATTACTCTTCTACATCTCCTAAACTCTCTTCTCATTTCCTTCCTGGGAGTTATCTTTTAAAACCTCCTACCTTATTGGTTTGTCTGATGTACAATACCACACACTATCGTTCCCTTTTTTCTTCACACCTAGGTGTACATCTGGATATGGGTGCACATAAAGATACACAAACATTACTTGGAATGTTGGGGACAATTATGGGATAGCAGGCAAAAGAACACTAGCTTCTGAACTATATTTAAGTTTCAAAACAAAACACCCAGGAGCTGAGTTGAAATTCAATGTTGTGCATATATAATAATTAAAAGCTCTATTTTTCTACGCTGTGTGGGGCTTTGATTGAATTTGCAGTGCAAGGCCTGCTCAGAAACCCAAGGCACAGAGATCATCCTTTCTTCCTCCCTCTTCTCCTGCTCAGAGAAATAATATTATGAACATGCCCAGATAGCAGAGCCTTCTATGATCACTCAACTCAAAACTTTGACACTTTCATATATCAAAGGAAAATATTTTATTAGCTGAGTGTCAGGATTTCAAGTGTTAGTGTTTGCCAAGCACCAAGCAGAGTTTCCTAGAGAATCTGGCACTCCCTTTGGTCATGCTGTGATACAGCCTCCAATGTGACCCATCAGTGTATATCAGAGAGCATCCTATTCAGGGACTGGTTCAGCTAATGAATGACAGCTTGTGGGAAGAGTAAAGCACTGGAATAGCCAGGAAAGGAGGGATTCCAACTGCAAGCTGTACTGGCTGAGGTGATGCTGAGGCGAGCAAATGAAATCTTTTCAGGTAGCGCTAATTAGATCACGTCCATGGTGCTCTGGAATCCCCACTGCTTCTGTTGCTTTGTGTGTCAGGTGGGAATTCACAAAGTCTGCCTTGGTGAGGTACCACACCATGCAGGAGGGGAGCAGCAGTGCATCTCATCTCTGCTGAAGTACTCACAAGACTGCAGAAGAAAAATAAGATTATTGAGAAGACGAGGCTGTCTGTAGTCCTCCAAGGCAAAATGCCCTTGTGAAATTTGCTCCTTGTGCTGGAACAATGATGAGGGAGAGGCTGAGGAGGAGGCAGAAGCCTCCCCAGCCTATGTACCACAGACATCAGCCTTCTAGCTAGTCCCCAACAGTGTTGCTGTGGAGTAGTTTTCTAATTTTCCTTTGTTTCATGTTAAGGAATAAAATATTATTCTAAGTGGCTTAAATATTGGTTATAACTTCTCATCTTTTTTTTTTTTTTTATCTTAAAGGAGCCTATAGGCTATTCATTAGCCCATAGGCTATTTTTTCTACTATTCTAGGAATAGTATCTAATTAAAATATTTATAGTGAATGTCCATATGTAATTCAGAAACACTGGTGATATGAATTAAAAAACTATACTACGTAAACAGTAGCAAAATCTTATATTCGAATCTTGCTTCCCAAAATTTCAAATTTGTCACTGAAACATTTGGTTAAAGTTTGAAAGAAATCAGTTGTTAATGCCCTGTTATTTTACATATAAGTATAGTTTTCCTCAGTTCTTTTTCTACCTATATTTTTGTGAGTTTGGATAATGTAACAACTCCATGATGCTGAAAACAATCATGTACAGTTCAGCAGTAACAGGCCAGAATTATTTTCTTCTACAAGCAAAGAACGAGTGTACAAGTATTTAAAAACAATCACTCCAAAATTGAAAATTCCTTCCACTCCCTTTCCAAACAGCAAAAACAAATGCATGCTTGTGGTGTCTTGTTTACAAAAATGGGAAATATGCAAAACATGGAAGCAACAAAATGAAATCATATGGTTTGATATATTTCCATTTCATTTTTCTGCATGAAAATGCAAAATGCCTCCCCCTTCTGCCGTAACCGCTTATAGTTGGTTTCCATCTGTTAAAAAAGTTGTGAAATACATATGGGAAGCCTGCAAATTTCTGATGTTCACGTTTTGATTAGTTCTTCATCTTTTGGAATTCATCTGTGTCTAATCTTCCTTGAGTAATATAGTGGTGCCAAATACCACCTCCCAATCCTAAATATTTCAGCATTTACGTAGGAAGTAATAGCTAGTAAATTGCAGGCCTTTCTACTCCTTGGAAATATTGTGGGTTTGCTCCCTTGAATATTAAAAGTTCTTGTATCTGCAGTTTTGTTAAGCTAAGCATGTGCCATAAGAGCCCTGTGTATTAGATTATAGGTGTATTTATTTAAAGTGCAGCAATACAGATGCATGTGGACAATTGTATAATATGGAGTGGGACAGAAAAATCTGATAAAATTTGTAGTTTAAAAAAAATGTGAATTGGCATTTATATTGGTAAACTATTAAATGCTGTATTCCTTAGTTTCTGGAATTGGGAGAAATTGAAACATCCAACTGCTACATTTGCATTTCAACTTCAAAGTTTGGAATTAAATTTCTGGGGGAATCTAAGTAAAGGCATGTGGTAACATAAAAAACCAAAATATGGACTTAAAAACTGTCCTGCTAAAGGAGGATAAAGGAAAAAAAAAAAAGGACTTAGAAAATAAGTCATGATAAAGGAAGTGTAGAAAAGAAGGAAACTTACAGGCTTGGATATTGAGATATTCTATATACTCTTTCTTATCAGTGCACTTTATTATTATTTAACATGTTGAGTATGATGGGTACATAGTAGCTGTACTCTGACAGTTTTGTTCATCAATGTTCATTTCACAGTTTGTGAACACCATTGGTTTTTCCTTCTATCCTAAGATGAGGCTGACATGCAGTGTAGGTATTATTTCAGGACAATGGCAGGGGAAGCCATCCCAAGCATTATCTGATGCTAAAAGCTAATCCTAAAGCAGGTTTTCTATCTACTTACTTTTTATTTGGGTTTATTTTATTTGAAAGCTGCCAGTACTGGTCTGGGCTGGCTCAGAGAAAGCATAATTATTGAGGATACTTCTATATGTGCAATGGGATTATGCTAGGGACAGTGCAGACAAGGCAGCAGAGAAAGGTGCAGCTGTCCCAACTTCACCCTCCCTTAGATATGGACCAGCCCTCACCTGAGAATCTCACTTCCAGCTGTGGATTTTATTTATTTATTCATTATTTTGTGCTGTAGACCTTGCAGGACTTCAGCTCTATGGAAAAGACTGCATGGCTCCAGGCAAAATCTTGTAACTTTGGAAGTGTTTGTTACAGTTTGGAAACAGAGCATTTTATGACTCTTCTGAAAATTTTAGCAGCAGAAGCTATTCCAAATCCTACCAGATTTGAAAGCCAATGATATATCCTTTCTGGTTTTGTCCTTTTCTTTATTTCTCTCTACAATGTTTTAATCTAGATCTAAAATGCATACAACAATAAGAGAGGCGATTGGTTTCCTCTGTGAGTATATAAATCCTCAATGCAGGCAAGATCTAAAAAAGAGAAAGGATATACAGGTGATGAAATTTAAATAATCTCAAGAACAGCATTTTCATATTTGGGTGATTGGAGATAATGTACTATACTAGCTGACAAAACAAACAAACAGAAATATAACTGTGTGTGCAGTTATTTAAATTTGCTTTTAATGCAACTATACTACCTCTACCATCAGAACGGTTTCCTAAAATTCTTATTGGTGCAGCACTGTAAATGTTTTCAGATCAGGAATTACTGCAGAATTTTTTTGTGAGCTTTTTAGGGTGTTCTCCAGAGGTATGTTTGGTGTAGCACATATACATTGCAGGGTATAGAATGAATAACTCAGGGGCAGAGCAACCTGTAATAGAGTTTTGGACAGTAGGTAAACCATGCAGTTGTGAATGCCAGGTTGGTCTTTCCATTTCTTGCAAGACAGCAAACGAATAGTTATCATAAAACTTTCTCAGAAATGCTTCCCTATAAAGGAGAAAAATCTTTAAGGCATGATGCTATGCATTTATCCTTGAAATAGATAAGAACTGTGGGGAAGGGAATCTTCACAGCAATCCTCAGTAACTTCCTGTTAATCAAACAGCCACATGAGTGGTTTCAAGTGCAGAAGTTTCCTTCCTTCAAGCATTTTTCCCTCTTACTATTAATACTGGTGCTGCAACAATTAAGTTTATTTCTGATAAGTATCGCTTTCAGAGCTGGAGTGCTGCAGACATGAGGAGAGCGTTAAGCATCAAATGTATCAAATGACTGTTGAATGCTATCTGGGGAAATTTGGCACAGCCTAAGAGGGATAATGAACTAAAGAGAATAATTTATTTTTGTAAGAGAACGAGTTAATTTTGTTTTTGTAATCCCCTCTCTTCTCATTCTGTTGCTTTTTTTGAAAGCTTTTTTTAAAAGTTCTTTTTATTTTGTTTTTACACTGAATTGCATTCTCCTTGACTACAGCAGGAAACAGATCAGCAGAGTGAAATGTTTCTATTCACATTAGTGGGATTTGCATTAGGATCTGTGTTTATTGTTAGTAAAGGATCCCACTAGGATGCACAAACGTTTATCCAAATTTAAATTATGTGACTCAGCATGTCTGTAATTTACTCATACATTACCTTCAAGGTAGAATTTGTATGTGCACACCTTCCTGGAGATGTAAAATGTACTGATTCACCACTGGTATTTATGTTTTGACCACACATGTTTTAGAATCTGCCAGCTGATGAGTTTCTGCAAGCTTCCACCTCTGAACTGAGTAGATTTTATTTCAAAGCTGCTTTTGCTTTTATTTATGTTACAGCTGGAAATGCAGCAGAGGTAGAACCATGAGCCTGGAATAAGTGTCATCATACAAATGAGTGAAGAAACCAAGATCATTCATGGAAGATGGAAAGAACATATAGTAGAAAGAGATACATAAAGTAAATTTTTCATAAGGATAGCTTAATGTGCCTGCTTGATTTAATTAAAAGAATTCAAAGTCTCAGCTATAAAAAAAGAAATGTTATTTTACTCTGTTGAGAGATTTTCCTTAATTTTTCATGCAAACTGGCATAGAAACTTCAGTTCAAGATGATCAAGCCCCCATGCTTGGGAATAGCACAGAGCTGATTTTGGGATTCACACAGTCACCATTGTATGGCCCTTTTGAGCAGTGGCCTCAATTTGTCTTCTAGAGAATGGTCCTTAGTACACCTTAGGATGTGCACCCTTCTTTTTGGTCTTTCAGGGTTGCATTTTGCAAATGAGTTACATATTAAAAGTTCCTGGAGTATCAAAAGGCTTTCTACCTCAAACTTGTGAAAATTCCAAGAGGAAGATATTTATTTGGTTATAAAAGCAAATTAATTAAATGTTAGATGTGACAATACACATTAGGCATATGGACTTTACAAGTGTAAATGGACAGACATTTGCATTTACAGCAGAAAACGGAATCTGAAAATGAAACTGTCTTGTAATTACTGTGTTTTAATTTTTAATAATTCCTAATGCTTCAGGAATTGTGTAATTTTGCTTTAGTATTTCATTCCAGATTTAAAAGGGGATTTAAATTATGCTGGTAATTTAGAAACATAGAAGTATAGTTGTGTCTTGAAATTGGTAGCATCTAATGCTGACGAGAGTTATATCCAATGAAATCTTCACTAAAATCACTCAAAAAAAGAAAAGGATAAGTCAAAATGTTTACAGCAGAAGACACATGAAAAATTTCATTATATGAAGTTTTTGTTTCTTTGATATTTTATCTATAATAAGTCAGACAGTTCCAGTTTTATTTTAAATAGCTAAATTTTAATGAGAAGTGTTATAAATATGAAAATGTTCCCCAAGATTTATGGTTCAATGAAACTAGGATTTGGAGGAAAATCCTGGTTTTTCACAAAAGAAACAAAAAAAAAAAACCCAAACCAAACAAAAAAAAAAAAAAAAAAAAAACCCAAAGAAACCCCCACCACAAAAAAAAAAACCAAAAAAAAAAACAACCCAAAAAACTCTCATCATTTCTTTCAAAACTGGCAGAGATATCCATTCTTTCTTAGCCATGAATATGGAAGATTTTAGGGGACACAGATGTGACTATTTATAAAACTGTTATGTATGCACACACCCGAAATTCTCAAGCTAAATTACTCTACCTTAGTCCATATTCACGGGTTCTTTCAGTAGTAAAAATTAGTGCTTACTGCTCCTTAAAATATTTATTAGTTATTTTAAATGGGAAAAGTTATTGGGGAGGCTTGGTCATTATTACTCTCTGAAGAAGCACATGAAAAAACTGTTTGTGTAAGAAGTCTAGTCATATTTATTTTGGCATTTTGCATGAAAGATGGATAAGAAGTGTTCCTGTCTATCTCCAGTAATCCTACATTAATAGCTCCATGGGGAGTTGAGTAACATTTCTGCTTGTATTTGATTTGTGTTAATTCCTGAAGGCTTATCAGTGTAGTACAGCATCATATAACTTCAAATCATGGTATATTTTCTTTTTAGCTTTTAAACTACAAGATATTATCTTTTACCTCAGTTCAACCCACTGTTCCCAGGAGAAAGGTCTACTACTGATTTAAATTTTAGAAGCTTATCATCTTGCTGATTTCCTCCCATCAGCTATTTGGCTGTTCAGTGCCCAGGAATGTTAAAGCAAAGCACCAGCACAGAACAGATTGAGTGTGACCTTAAAGTACCTGTGCTCAACCAGTATTTTTGTTTGGAGCTCTGCTTTGATCAGCACATGAGTCTTCTAGGTGAGATATGAGTGTTTTCTATATATTTATGTCTTTATCAAGCCTTGTGTTATTTTGATTTTATTTCTTTCAAGTTTTAGGTGAGCATTTTAAATTTTGGCGTGTTTGAAGTTAAGCACTTAAATCCTTGTTTCAGGGATTGATCACATTCCTGAGCACCTGAGGACTTGCAGCTATTTACTGCATCTGAAAGTGATTTTTCAGTGTGAAATGCCAGCTCACTTCTCATAGCTAAAAGTACAAATAATCACCTAAATTCAGGTAGCTGAATTTGCACAGGTGATCTTTTCTAGACTTCTAGGAGATTAGAGCTACTCTGGGTACAAACTCCCCAAATGTGGTGTGCACATGGAAGCCTTAACATGATGATGTTGATCTGTCAATACACTTCTAATATGGACAATTTATTGATACAGGTGTACACTAAGTGCTGTTTTATAGGGGAGGATTTGAGGGACACAGCACTATAGATCAAATTTTGACAGGGCTCTGTTCTGCCAAAAATCAAAAAGACTGCTTAATTCTGTAATTAGTTCTTAAGTGATTTGGTCAAAGCTATGTGGGAATTCTCTGTGCAGTCTCCCAAATTCATAAGGGATTCATTTTCTTTCTCTCACTAATGCAATAAAAAAATCAGAACTGCTCCCTCCTCCTCAATCACCAACCTCTGAAAGCGTGGGTTCAGCTTGGATTAATCACCACAAGTAATTCCCTTGAGTCTCCTCTTGTGTATACAACCACAGCATAAAATGTGCCCCACCTTTGAAGACCATTACTTTTAATAACTAAGTTGTTTTATTGACCTGAGCAGAGCTGTTTTAAGTAGCCTTGGCCACTCTCTTGCACTGGAGAAGCCTCTGATGCAGGTACTGAAGGGCTGTTCCTTGCATCTTTATTGAACCCTGCAGAGCAATAGGTGCCCAGTGGGCACAGCATACTTCAATAAATTCATGGCTATGGCCAAGTCCACAGGCTTTTGTGGACCTGCTGCTGGAGCCATGCAAAGGGAACTGTTGCTGACACGTTTTTCCTGCTGGGAGAAAAAATACAGTTCATGTCAAAGGCAGCAGAGTGCTAAACCCTGCACCAAATCTATCTAAGATGGTGTTATTCCAATTGAAACAATCCCCATTGAAAAAGAAAATTCTTTTCCCTTATCAGAACGCTGAAAAAAATAAGAATTTTGCTTTTGAAGTAAACTAAACTTCAATGCTTAATGTAAGAAATATGAAAAAGATAATTTTGAGGACCAGCTTCATCCAAGGCCTTTTCATCTTGGTCGTTCGCCTTTAATTTTAAACACACCAAGTAATTATGGATTACTGGCATTTATTGGTTAATTGCTGATGTTTTGTAAATAATTTTTTAGCTTTCTGATTTTTAGTTTAGTAGACAGGCACTACTTTCTTCAGTTTTGACAAAGAAAACCTTTTAGTGATGGAAAAGTTGCTCTGTGAAACCATGTTCCTCTGCACTGTGGTGAACACCCCATCACAATCTACAACTTATCGTGGTTTAGACACCACTTCTATGAAAACCATATATGAAAACACTGATAGCATAAAGCTTTTTCTGCTGTTGTGAAATCTCACACCACCTAAGTATATAATATAATCTGAAATACAAATCACTGCATGTAAATTACTATGGCATGCTTACTAATTGCAACTGAAATTGAAATTCTGATGTAAAAAATTAATTTTGTAGTTTTGTTTTCACTTTTTTGTTTGTCTGTGAGTCCGGGCATTTCCTGAGTTAATGATGTTTTGGTCATTTGTCAGTATGTTCACTTTGGAAAAGCAGAGTGTTTGAAATCTAAGTTGTTGGAGGAAACAGAGGATAGGATTTAGCTGAGTGCATTTGATATAATGTGAGTTAGCCACAGTTAGTGAAATAATTATTCCATACAGAAAATACTAAGAAAGCAGTATTCCATTATAGGAATATTGCTAAAATAGAAGTTTCATAAATGAGGATAACTTATCCCTAAATTGTGTTTCATGTACTCACTGTGTACATTGTGCATGGAGAAAATGATTTTTCAGAGCTTGAAGGATTTTTTTCCTTTGGGCTGTTCCCAGAAGAGGCAGGGATTTAAACTTACATTCCATGGTAGTATTGACCACAGCAGACCTGGCAGATCCAAACAGGTGATGAGCCAGTCAAGGCTGAATGGCAGATGAGCACCAATTTTAAGACACAGAGCACCACTGATTTGTCTCTAAAGTGGTTAAAATGGATTTTTCATAAATCCACATACATGCTTTCTCTGTTTAGTGCATGCAGCCTTAGATTCAGATGCATTCAAGAGGAATGTATTCAAACTAAAAAATGTTTTCCGTTTTCCCAGTCAACCACTGTTAAAGTCAGGTAAAATAAAGTACAGGGTTAATAAAACATAAAAGAGCAAAATAACCAACCCACCTCCCAGTTCAGCAGATAGCTTCTTATTTTGCTTTCTGGAAAGCTACCTGATCAGTGCACAGTACTTTGTTTGCTAGTCAGGAAATTGGTATCTGCTCCCTGATTTACAGGGAGTATGTTAGACCCTGCTCAGCCTGGGGAAAACCACATGTGCAAATCCTCAGGGAGCATCATGATGGCAGAACATACTCCCAGACTGAAAGAACTGAAAAGGCAAGCAAATATAAAGTGTGTGATATATAATTGATGAAGAAGAAATCTCTAAATGTAAAAGTTTCGTTCAGTCATAATAAAGTAGTTGAGGGTGTGCAGACACTGGAATTAAAGATACATGTACTCCATTCAGCAGATCAATATTTATTTTTCAGTCCAAGGCAGCAAGCATAAATTTTGTATTTTTGCCTAAACCCAAGAAATTTATTTAAATCTCACAAATGCTGAAACAAAACAAAACAAACAAACAAAAAAAAAAAACAAACAAAAAACACTGATCAGATTTCTGACTAGGGTTTTTTTCACCTTTGTAACATGAGCAAGTTTCTAAAAGATTGGGAAAAATTGTTCCAATTAAAAATAGATTGCATCCATCACTTGGAAAATCTTAAAGGAAAGTTGCAAGATGCAGAACAGAGAAGGATGTTAGCTGTAGCATACGTGCAAAGCATGTAAACCTTCATGACAAAAGAAGGGTAATTGTTTTTCCCTGAGGTATTCTGGAATTTTTTGAGAGTAGGTTGTGACAAAAATTGCAATGCACCCAATAGAATTCATAGTTCCTGGAAGAGTTAGGGTTTTGCAAACTTTTCTATGGGACCTGAGCTGAAAAGTCTGAGAGGGAGAGGTTTTGCAGAGAATGTACTGCTGTAAAATGGGTGTGGGGTTGAACCAAGGCTACAGTTGATGTGTGTGATGTCCAAATGGGGCTCTCCATATGCCTATGCCATCCAACCAAACCCACCTTGGATTTTTAGCTTGTCCTCATATAGAGATTTATGGGATATGTTTTTTTTCATTTCACTTGCAGGGTGGAAAACAAGGTTTGAAGAGCTCAGTGCTGCTCTTTCAGCCCAGCAGTGCAAGGAACCTCTGCAGGATCTTTGGGTTTCTCAGGCTCAGCTTGGTGGGGATGGGAAGAGAAGGAAGGAGAGACAAGAGAGATGGTAAAGAGAATAGTCAGGTTTTGTAATTCTTACTCTGGTATGGTCTGCTGTAGTTTGGGAGGTTGTTGGAGGGCTGGAGAGCTTTGTGCAAAATGTGTGATCTTTTCAGAGAGACAGCATTTATTTAATGACTTTCTGCTTAGGTTTTTGATGTGTGTGATGTGACTGTCATTGTGACATGGCCAGAGAAAACATCTTTTTTATAATGCACTATGTTTGTTCATGACAGAGCTCTTCTGCCTAAGGTGAAACTATTTCTTCAGTGGGTGCCCTCATTAGATAAAAGTCTTCAGATTGCTGAAAAAAGTGCTTAACACTCCTTCTAAAAGTAAGAAAAGTGTCTAAAAGTGTCTGAGGCTCTTCTGTAACACAAACTCCTCAAGTCTTTGGAGTAAGTTGCTGTGCATAGATGTGCTGCATAATGGTGCTCAGCAATGGGATTAGTTGATACAAATGCAGTCCGTTTCCAAAAGGAATTTAGTTAAGGATGGTGGGTGTTAATTTTGTGGGAAACCAGAGAGGTATTCCAAGTTATGAAGTGTGTGATGTCTGTGTATCTCCACATTGTGTGGGGCCTGGAGTGGAGTTTCTTCTCTATTTTACCTCATGGTATTGCTGATACATTGCCAGGTTAGCATGGTACCTGTGCCCATGATAAGGCAGAAATAGAAGTTCATTAGAGTTCTAAGGACATTTCTCTCTCAAACCAATTACCAGTTATTGCCAGTCAGTATTTTTCTTCATTTGCTACATTTATTTCTCATCAGAGGAAGGTCTATGCAAACACAAAAGCTGCTCTGTTTTTTGCCATTGTAACATGAAGCATAGTATTCCATCACATATAAAATGATATTTCATACACTTATTTCTTTGTATAAACTATTTTTAACTATCCAACTAAAAGGGTCTTTCCTCCTGCAAAAATACACCAAAATGGGTGCAGTGAAGTCAGTTAATGCAACTTGGGTGTTACTATGGTTAATAAATATGCTTGTGGCCACAATGATTTTGTTCATTACTGGGCACTAGCCAAAGCTGGAATTTCCAAGTTAGGGATCATAATCCTTTGGGACTTGATTTTGTGTCAGCAAGAAGGAAGTTTTGCTGTCCTCTGTAGAAAGTAGTGGCAGTGAGACCTGATAAAACCTATATGATAACAGATGTAAATTCTTACTAGCTTTGAGATAAAGAGGTGGGGATCAAAAGTGCTTTTTCAATCATGACATTTCCATTGTCTTTTTTTCCCAAGATTCATTCAACTCACAAACACAACGATTAACTGGGCATGTATCAAATAGTGTAGCTTTCAATGACATTTTCTTCCAACAGTGATAAAATGGGGTATTTTTATGCTTAGAAATTAATCTTAATATTACTGCAGAAAGATTGTATCACAGGCAACTTATTTATTAAGTTACTTTTTATTACTGTGGTGTTTTATACTATCTGTGCCATACATCCAGTGTAGTTGCTTTTGCTTCTTCATTTTATGTTACTGTAGATAAAATATAAGCCAATATCTCTTTGCTTTTCTTTGTATTAATCTTATTTACCAAAGTAATAAATTATTTTTTAAGTCAGGGCACTTTCTGATTTGAAGGCTCTGAAGACATGTACAAATAGAAACGTTAGAGCATTTTTTCAGAGGGAAGCCTGGTCATTAATCTCCTCTTCCTTTCATCTCTGTCACTATATATTTTTATTAAAATCGATGTACTTAGATTGTATCAGGAGACTAAGAAGGTGCATGCAGATTTTGCATGCATTTTGCAAGGGCTTAAAGGTTGGAAGAAATTGTCCCCTATGCTTCAAATTGCTCTTTGTCTAAAGGATGCCTAGTGACACTTGAGTTTTTGTGGTACTTCTCTTAGTTTATAGCAAATACTTCATTGCACAGAGAGGCTGCTGCCTGGAAAGGCCACCTGCTTACTTTGGATCCTTGCACCTCAGGGGAGAGCTTGTCTGTCTGGAGGGAGGATGGTCAGTGGTCTAGAAAATGGCTAAGATGGACCACCATGTTCCATTTGATTACTAAAGAAACAAGCTAATTACCCACACACATCTGTGCATGCTCAGCCTTTGTGTAGCTGTGAAGATTCAAGGCCATTTGCCTTGGGATTCTTCTCTCAAGCTCAGCAACCAGTTAAACTGGTCTTTAGACAAGCAAAAAGCTGTATAAGATTTTCATCTTCTCTAAGTAGGCTTTCCAGGGGGTTTGTCCTATCAATTGAATGCAAAGATTGGATAAATTTTAAAATCCCTTGCATGCTGAAACAATTACCTACAACCTTGCCTTTCTTTGCTCGCTTTTATTCAGTTTTGAGGGACAGAGCATATGAGACTCTTTGGTAAAATTCTGGTGATTTAAGCTTCTTTCATTTCACTTTCAAGTGGATAGCAAACCCATTGTGCCCCGTGTTTGTGTCCATGAAAATCCTTTGTAAAAAATTTATCGCATCTCTTTGTGAGACATGCGATAAATTGGGAGGTGGGAGGGGAACTATATTTTCCAATCATGCAAAAGATTCTCTTTCACCAAAAACAAGGTTGAAGTTTCCCATGTTTGGACCCCTTTCAGTACCACTGGTAGATCTAAGAGCTTGTTTTTGTTTTTAGCTCAGCAATTTGGTATGTGGCATAAGTAGGTTAAAGTGGGGAAATGCCAGACTGAGTGGAAGGTGGGTAAGCTCTGCTTTCGTTCAGTATTGACTGGGAGTGACATGAACCGTTCCTAATTTGTTTAGACCCATAACATGGTGAGGCAGATTATGTTCCAAAAGTGATTTCAGCACACTTTGGCTTTTAATGGACTGGGTTGTGCTTCATCTGAGAGATGCATTGTATTGAGCACGGGGTGGAAATTAATTGCCCCAGTTCTACACAACCTTCTGCAGCTGCATTCAATTTATAAGCACTAATGATTAAAATTTACCAAGATGGTGAGCTCAGCATTGCTCTTACCTATAGTTTTATTAGAAAGACTTAAAAATGACAGCACTGTCATTAAATGTTGTGGGTTTTCTTTTCTTTTTTTTTTTTTTTTTTTTTTTTTTTTTTAATCAAATCTGCATATGTTTAGACATAATTTGCAAGAATATCCGTTGCATTAATAATGCAAATCCTAATTACTTGTTAGAAAATTGATGTTACCCCTCCAAGCTACATTATTGCACAGGCTTTCTCCAGAGCAAGATTATTTGGATAACAGTCTCCCGAGGATCTCAGGTTTTGTGTTGTGTCAAGTTTTTTGCAGCTCTGTGGTTTACAAGCTCATTTTTTTTGCACAGCAAGGGTGAATAATAATCTTGACTGGCTTATTAGTAACCCTGTTTAGACACCTGTACAAATCTTATTGTTTGGAAGAGTGATTGAGTTATGTGTATTAATAAGGTTGAAAATACATTTCTTAACTATTATACATTGATGATCATTTCAGTCTCCCTCTTCTTTTTTCATTAAAAGTATAAAAAAAATGCCTGCACATAAATTAGCTGAGCATAAGAACCATGAAAACCTTGCTGGCACTTTTAGAATTTTTTACTCTGAATTTTCTTGCAGCATTCTCAATTCAAAAGCAGAAAAAGCTGTGTGAAATACCAGAAATAACTGTGTTCTGACAACATTAATGTCTCTTTTTGATGTGTTTAGCACAACATTATTGTGGTGCTTCAGTTAGTAGTCTAAAATATCTTTCATAGTGAAAATGCAACAGTAAATTTCTGGAAAATAAAGCTTATTCATGTTTTTAAGTCACTGGGCCCGTCAGCCTTCAATCCTTTTGTTCTTAATAGCTGAGGTATTCTCCAACTTTCATTACTCCTAAGTGCATATGACACTATAAAGTGATTTAGATGTTTGAAAACAACAGCAATATTATATCTTTTCAGGCTATCATTAGAGTCCACGTCCATTAGCAGAATTTCACACAGTTCTTGGTTAGCAAAGTGGCCTTTAGTGGTGCCAGGAGTACACAGTCAGGAATGTTTTGCTGCAGACTGGAAATTGACTTCTCTGGGTTCTGAAGGTGTGTCAGTTTGTTGAAGAATTTCTGACTAATTTTGAAAAATGCTTTCTGTCAGGAAATACCACACAGTATCCCTAAAGACAGGAATGAAAGAAAACCTGAATTGGTTGAGTTTCCTGGCAGAACACACAGACCATGTTTCTACCAGCTCCATGGACTTGCTCTTGAGGAGTTGATTACATAGTCCACTTCATGCTCTCTCCAGAATTTTGTGTTTAAAAAAACCAATCAAGCAACAAAAAAACAAACAAGAACCAAAAAAAAAACAACCAGCCAAAAAAAAAAAAACCAATGTTTTTGTTTATCTCAGTCATGATTCCAAAATCTTGTCAAACATTATTAAAAAAAAAAGCAAAAACTATTGTACATTTCTGTATATTTCTTTAGCCCACATATTCACGATTAAGATTTTTATTTCAGAATATAATTAATTTCTAATGGATGTAGGATATTCATTATGTCCTGCTCATAGGTTAATGAAACTAAGAATGATGTTTTTTTCCATGGAGACCAATTTTATGAAGTTTACAGTTATTTTTCTTTTAACATCTACAAATTTGTCTAATATTAATTTTCATGGAATGACTTTATTTCACAACTACCTGCAAGGGAATGCATGGCTGTAATCTGCCCATCACGAAAATCCAGAAAAATGCAGTATTTTTTTATACTTTCAGAAGGAACACACAGCGTGGTGTACGAGAAGCTACTAATCTTCTTTATGTATACACAGAGGGAACTGCAGGAGCTTTGTCTAAATTTTTGTACATCCTCACTGTATTTATCCTCACATCAACTCTGATGCTGTCAGTGGTTGTGATGTTTTATTGAGCTGGGACAGGGAGACAGAATGTTTGGCCTATGGTCATACTGGAGGGATACCCACTTCATTCTTTCCTGTCCTCAGCTGCTCCAGCTTCCCTTGGGATTGACAAGGCAGGAATTTTGTTCCTTGTTTTCTTGGTAGAAACACTTCCCTGTGCATGGAGCTGCTGGAGCTCAGAGACAAGATTGTTTCCAGTCCTGTGCCCTGTATCTCTTACAGCAAAACCAAGGGGCAGCTTCAGGTGATAGAATGAGGTGTCAATAATTTAAATTAGGCTTTTGGAAAGAGGTCTTTATGCTGCCCTTCAAAATTCACTGGCAACACAATTAGTGCAGTACTAAGCTGGGTGAAAGATGCAATGCAAATGAAAAAAAAAATGTTAATAATTTACTGATAAAGCAAAATAAAGTAGAAACAAATAAGCTGTGTTTGAGAAATTCTACTTTAAAGGAGCTGTAAATATCTGCAGTTCATTTCTGGTGTGATGAAAACTTTTCTCCCGTTTGTCTGTCTCATCTTTAAAAGCACCAGACACATTATATCATTTCACTGAGGTAATATGAGATAATCATGATTTTCCTACTAGTGATTTAATGAAACTTTCTCTGGCAAAATGTCAAATATCCATTTAACATGAACTACTCAAATATGTAAAGCTTAGAAATTTAAAACTACAAAGCATTCTTATTAGGAGAGTATTGATTTAACTTAATCCAGTTTAATTCCTTTGTAATGTTTCAAAACTTAAAAGTGATGAGTTTAGAAGACTGCACAGTATTTCTTAGCAGTAAAATTGCCAATTTTTTAAGGTAGAATTACTAATGTTGGTCACTATTTGTGACCTAAAGATTCTGTTTTACTGTGCTATTTTTATAAGGCTTTTGTTTTTACTTTTAATGCTATAGATTTTTGGAGTGCAGAAGTATATTATGACAGATTATTTTTCCAAGGCATTGAAAGGAAATTATGTGATAACAAGCTGTTTAACGCTGTTATAGTCAAGGATCTAATACTGAACAGAAATGTGGCTGGAAGACTAAACTGATCTAAATAAAATTATGCCCCAACTTCTCTGCAGACAGTGTGGAAAGACACAGCTTTTGAAGGCTTGAATTTGGACTTAGTCAAGCATGGCTTGTTTTAATGCCCTCAGATGGATTTTACTGAGGTCATAATCACCACTCAGAATTTCCCTCTGTCTTTCATATGGGGAGGAGGTTAACTTAGGCCAGTAATTAATACATTATTAAGTAAATGCTGACAAATACACATAATTGCTTCACTAGTTGATTAGAAATGGGAGGGGTTTGAAGTCTGATGCATGTTTTGGTTTGCATTGACTTTGCTGTGTTTGTTTTAGTAATCATGGAAATGCACGTTTAGATGGGCAGATGGAGTACTGCTGGGTGGGAAAAAGTATCCTCAAAGAGCAATAGGAAACTGTATCTTGAAGTGCCTGCTCTTTTTACTGACCAAACCTGCATCATTGAGATTTAAAGTGGTTTTCTTTTTTTTCTTAATTTTTAGATTTTTGACTATAGAAAATGAAGGAATTAGATTACTTCAATAGTTTTCATGGTATACTCATTTTATATATATGGAAATCTCTACACAGCTGGGGGGAACCCAGTAAAAACCTTCAATTTTGGTATGTTGGGATAGTTTGGTATATTGTGCACAGGAGTTAGTGCCTAATTATAGAAATTTGAATCCAGCTTTATTTCGATGGCTTTGGAAAATGCTGACTATTAGCTGAGCAAGTGATGTGAAATGTGGCTTTCAGAAGTGTTGAACCTTTGGTTTAATTCCTTCCACTTGTGTTTGAGCAGGGCCCCAAAACTGTGTCTGGGAGGGCTCTGGCTGGGTGGCAAACCTGGTTATGTCAGCCCCCTGCTCATCCCCTGCAGGGGCTGCAGAATGAGCAGCCAGCCTCTGCCAAACTGGGCTCCCAAATAGGCTCAGCTGCCTGCAGTGCTGAGCTAGATTCGAAAATGTGCTTAAGCAAATTCTATGGAGATCTGGGGCTGTGTGGGGAGATCTCTGTAGCAGATGTGTCAGGGCCTCAGCAGCTCAGATCTGCCATTTGCAGTTTGACACGGTGCCTTTTCAGCACAGATTTTCTTGAGGGAGGACTTTGGTTTTAAATCAGTGCCTCTAGATCATCTGGAAGAAAATGGCATTTTTCTACTCTTTTCTTCCTTTTTTTTTTTTTGAAAATAGATTTAATCCAAACACTATAATTCAGCTTTTACAGAGATGAATCTCCTTCTCTAGAGAAGACCCGAGGGCAGAAGAATTACCTACAGAAATCACTTTGAGGTCAAAGTCCTAGAACTACGGTTACCTTTTCCATAATAAGTGAAAATGTACAACCTCCCACTGGGCATCCTGGTAGCCTGAGGAGGGATAGATAAATTAATTGCTCAATAGTGATATGCACAGAGCTTCATTCCTTGCATTATGCCTCTGGTAGTCGTAGGCACCTCCGTTTCCAACTGGGGAGGACTTGGAAGAGCCAGTGTATGAATTATTTTAGAGCCTGCCAGATGGCTGTGCTGGCAATTGCTTTTTCATGCTGCATAGGGCAATAGCTACCCTTGTACCACAGCTCTGCATCAGGCCCTGTTCTCTCACTTAGATGTAGATAGATGAAACAGTGTGGGATCATTCCACCAAAACTACTTTTCCTTTTGTATCCCAGCTTCTGCTAAGCCAGAGTAGCTTGGCCAGGAGTCTGGGGGTAGAGACAAGAAGGAACACAAAACAACAACTGTACATCAAACCTTGCACATCCCTGCCTAGCTAAAACTGCATCAGTCATTCACTCTAATGGTGATGTTGAAGGATCACATCATTTATACATAAAGCTTTGTCAGAGTGTGTGCAAGTCAGTAGATAAAATTGCATTAAAAATGGACTCACCCTGAAAAATATTAGTCTTTTACTTACAGTTGCATCCACAAAATGTATTCCAGTTAAAATGGGTGAAGAAGCTTTCAAAAGATCTCCCAAACTGAGCTTATTGCATCAGGCTAAATCTTAAACATCAAAACAATTAAAATGATGACTGCAAGTAAAATGTACTGTGGCCAATAAAAATTTCTATATATAGACCTCACTTGGAAGTGGTGAGTTCTCTCTAATAAATTACAAATCCTGTGGTTTATGTATTGCATTTTCTTCTCCACTGACTAAAAATATATATAGCTCAGTGATTTCAATTAGTTTTATACTTGCTTCTTGCAAAGCTAAATTGGGCTAGAGTCTGGCTTGCCATTTATTTTTCTTTCATTCTACAGTAAACAACTCTGTTCAAAGATTGAAAAGCAATTGTACTTCATTTTATCTTTGCTACAGGGAAGAAGTGAGGAAGTTGACAGAAATTGTAGAGCTGTTGTGACACAAGGCTTCCACCTTTGAGGTTTCTTGAATTTCTTCTGAGCACTGTAGACTAGGGGAGACCAAAAACCAAATGATGAATTGGTTGGAGAAAAACAAAACAAATCCAAACTCTCTTACTCAGCTATCTCAGGTGATTGTCTTGAGTTATTTACTCACTCATCAATTCTGTGCTCCACAGGGTGCTTCCTAGTATGCCCAATGTAAACATTTTGCTCTGTGTTCAGCTGCAGAGTCTTTGTTTGGGAGACACTTCAAGGATGCTCTTCCTTATCCCCAGCAATTGTCTATTCAAATGCACCAGATTTTTTCCCCCCTCTGCTGCAGATATTTTAAAGCTGATTCCATTGCAGAGGATATCTTTCTCTCCTTTAAATTCCTTATGAAAAACCTTTTTATGCTTGAGAAAGAAGTTTAGTTTGATATGTGTTCAGGCTTTCTGAACAATTATTTTAGCAATTCACAGCCTTTAAAGGGATAGCTGCATAGAGGATATTCTGTTTTTCTTCCCTGTTTTGGGGAGACCTTCATCCCACTCCCAATGTTCTCCAAAGTAATAGAAGTAATTTGTTTTCCTCTGTACAGGAAAACAAAACAAAACACAGTGATTTGAAGATGGGAGGAAGTGTCATAATAGAGATTTGTGTATAAAATAATAGCATCTCCTCTTCCAGTTGGATTTCAAATAGAACCACCTGCTGATAGCTCAGATTGTGTCCTAAATCACTTGGCTTTTGGTACATAAAAATGTCAAGGATAAATATATTCATCCTGCTATGTTCTTAAAATATTTTATTAGTGAGAATAGTGAGTTTCTCAGGATTTTGAAAATATTATCTTATACCACAATAAGGTCTAAAGATGTCTAATCTAAGTCGGGTGACTTTCAAGACTAGAGGATGGTTGATACCAGCCTACAATTAGTAGTGCTTTATAATTTATTTTTTTTTTAATTTTGAAATATGTTAGTGACATAATTTTTCAAGGTGTTTCATCCTGTACAACTGAAAGCCTGGGTTTCATTGTGCTTTTTTTAAGCTAAAGAATAAAATATATAGCTCTGTGTATTAAACAGAGTTGACAATGATAGATGTTGGTGTGGAACATGGAAAGAATATTTTATTAGGAGCTTTTCTGAGTCACTGACTGCACCTCTAGTCAGTGACTTGCACCAGGTACATTTCCCATGAGATGAGGGGGCTTGTGGTACTTTGAGCATTCACCTTTTGTCCGAAAGTTTGCAGCTAGTAATGCAGCCAGTGCTAATGCCAGCTTTGTGGGCTTTATTAGATCTAGGGATTATAATTTGGGGTTGTTTCCTGTTGCATTAAGCACATAAAACTGGTCTATGCCAAACTATTCAGTGAAGTGTGTGGCATATAGCATGCTCACATATGTTATGTGACATGCAAATTTCCTTTCAGAGTGGCGAAGAGGAAGAGTGGTCTTAAGAAAATGAATTCTCCACTTTCACATTTGCCTGCTGAAAGTGGAAATGTGGGAAACAATACTGCAAGTGATACTGGTGGCTCAGAACTTAGGAGGAAAGGGAGCTTCTGCACCTGGTTTAAGTTTCTTTGCAGGGAAATAAAACAACTCTTAGGAAAGCAGGTGCAAAGGCTGGAGCCCTGAAACTGTAGTAGGCAAATCTTGTGTGCCACATGCTATGAAATATGCTAGCTCCAGTTCCCTATCAACTGATAGATTTCTTTGGGGGCCATAAAGGCAATGTGCAGTGGCTGCTGTAGCCAGGTGAGGGTCAGCCTCTATTCCCAGGCAACCAGCAACAGGACAAGAGGACTAAGGCTCAAGCTGCAAAAGGGGAGGTTCAGGCTGGACATGGGGAGGAATTTTTTCACAGGAAAGGCTGCTAAACATTGGAATGGACTTCCCAGGGAAGTGGCAGAGTTACCATCCCTGGAGATGTTGAAGGAACACCTGGATGTAGAACTCAGAGCCATGGTCTGGTTGGCAAGGTGGAGATCAGTCAAGGGTGGGACTCTATGATCTCCCTGGTCTTCTTAAACATTAGTGATTGTGTGACTCTGTGACTGTGCTGGTGGGAGTGAAGAAGTTCAGGTGTCCCTCCCTTCCTTCATGAGAGGATGAGCTGCTGCTGTGTCAGCCATCCTTGTGCTGCCTTGGCAGAGGCACAGAGGACTGTGGCTTGGGGGATATAAATATGGCCAGGTCTCTTCTTGTGGGCACTTATTGTGGGCTGCTTTCCCAAAAGAAAGTGCTATGTGACAAAGGTATTTGTCTTTGCCACTACAGCCTATTTTTATATTCCTTTTTATTATATTCTATTTTTATGGTAGAGTTTAGTAGCAGTATTTGATGGGGAGAAGGTAAAAAAGGGCTGAATCCTTTACCAGGATATCACAACTCTGGAAATTTAGACATTTCTGTGGTTTTAGGTATAGGATTAACACTACATAGTTCTTACTGCTTGTGTTTCCAGGATAAGGAGCAAGAATTACAAGCTCTGGCTCAATTTTGGCAGTCTTGTTTTCTAAGTAACCTAAGGATTTACAAAGCTACAAAGACAGGTAAGGTGGAACATCTTTGGTGAGCAATGTAAGTTCAACACAGGCTTTTTTCAGCATGAAGGATTTCACTAAGGGCTGAACAGTTTTGTCTTCAAGCAGGAAAGATATAACAGAATTGTAAAAAAAAAAATCTTTTCCAGGTAATGTCAGTATTTTTTGAGCTTGTAGTCCCAGAATCACCACTAAATTGCAGTTGTGCTATGGTACTGCTGAAAAAGCATCTCATCCTATTGTGTTAGCAAACATTTTTGGACATAGAAGTTTTCAAGGTCATCTGTGGGTAGTCATGGACGATCATTACAACCATTCTTGATTGTGTATGTTTAATACCAAATGAAATACAGGAATTAATTAGAAATCATGCTTATTTCACTGCATAGTGAAGTAAAGATATGAAATGGATAATAAATGATATAATCTAACAGTTTCTTGGCAATTATCAGGAATTAATTTGTCTTCTGCTTTCACAATTAAATTCATGGGTTTCTTTTGGAGAAAGGGATGCTTTATTTCTCCCAAAATGTATATATCTGTAGTTGTGTATTGTGGTAGGAGTTATAGGAGTATAATTGAAATGCTCCAGTGGTTTTTTGCATAATTTGGTAGTATATAAGTTGTGGGAATCCTGGGAAGCAGAGGCTTAATATGCATCATTAGGCATCACTGTGTTTCTTGGAGAAAGTGAAGAAGCTTTGCCAGGTATTTTTCAGTATGTCAATAATAGAAAACTTTTGTTTGCTGTTATAGAAATAAACTTTATAATTATGATACTATTAGTTACATTTCTACCAAACAATGACAATAGAAGAGGAGACTAGTAGATCCCTCCAATAGATATGAATATTGTGGCTTGAAGCAGCACAAGTATCAGTTTTATCTAATCCAGGTAAGTGGTGTACCTTTGCAAACAACTTCAAGGTGTCATGTAATGATTTTTAGAGATGGTCTTGTATACCTGAGGTGCTTGTGCAAATAATTTGACTGAGCTTGTAATGTTTTTACCCAACGCAGGATTTTGTTTTAATCCTAAGTATTTTATTGCTACAGAAGGTGAACAAACCTGTGCACAAAGATCCAGAACAGGCAATGAGATTAACTCCCTTCTGCCTTGCATAGAGCTGCCCTTCAAATGATTTCCTTCTCTGAGGGGATACAATGCTATGAATGCACACATCCTGGAAAGTATATTTGATTTTTGTTTGTTTTATAACCACAAGCCTTTGATACTTCACTGTAAGGCTGAAGTCTGCTATTCTCATCAAATCACAGAATTATAGAATATTTCAAGTTGGAAGAGACTTTTAAAGGTCATCTAGTCCAACCCTTCTGGACATCTTCAACTAGATCAGGTTGCTCAGAGCCCTGTCCAACTTGACCTTGAATGTTATCAGGAATGAGGCTTCTACCACTTCTCCAGGAGCTTGTTCCAGTGTTTTACCACCCTCACAGTGAAGTGTCTATCTAACATTTGGTATAAACCTCCCCTCTTTCAATTTAAAGCCTTCAGTACTTGTCCTATCCCTGCATGCCTTTGCCAAAAGTCCTTCCCCAGCTTCTTTGTAGGTTCCTTTCAGGTACTAGAAGGCTGAAAGCAGTACTGGTGTGTTTTGTCTCTCAGTGAGCACCTGAGAGTGATGACCATCCCTTGCCAAGTCTGAGGTCCCATCATTCCTGAAAATGAGGATAAACCTTGGGAGCATCCCCTGGGGATAACCAGGGAGTGCTGATATTTTGCTTTCACAAGTTGCTTAGCCTACTCCCGCTTTCCCATTTTCAACACATATTTTTTAGCCATATGTTGTTCTTCTTTTTTTTAAAAAAATGCATCTAGAGAAAGATTAGGGTCTGCAGTTATTTCTGTTAGGAGGGAAGATGTGACAAGATATGTGTGTTTGATGCCAGCATTTTATTTTTAAGCCGGTAGAAATTTGTGATGAAGCCATCTTTGAATGGAGGAGGGGCTGCATTAAAGGGTAGGTTTCTGGCTTGTAGCCCTCTTGTTTTTTAAATAAAACCTCCTCAGAGCGCTGCCCCCTCCCTGTTCACTTGCTGGTCCTTCTAGCTCAGCCTGAAGGCTCCCCAGCCACCTGGGTGTGGTGCCAGCTCCCGGTGCAGCAGGGCTTCTCCCTGGCACAGGCACACCCTCTCCCCTCCAGCCTGCCAGCATTTCTCAGTAGCCTTCCAGACACTTCTGTTTGAAATTCCTTCCGAATTTCACTCATGTGGTTATTTCGCCCAATCGTCAGCTTTCTGCTGAATTTTTTCCCAGCCTATTTGTATAAATATTTTAAGGGTGTGAATTTTTTTTAATATTGCCCTTTTTACTTCCAGGGGCAGCAGGATGCGCTATTCTATTTGTCTACACAGATTAGTTCGGGTTTTTTATTGTCCTTAGTTTCCAACTTTAAAATCTACTGTAAAAATAAAAAAGAATTTTCTGCCATAAATCCAATGTAGATCAGCAATCCAGGTTCTTTCTCTGCTATTTATTATTTAATGCCTTTGTATTTTGCCTCTGCAATTTAGATGTAACTCCTTTCTATGCAAAGTTATCTCGGCTTGGTAGTTTATTCCTTGTAGGAGAGTTCATGCATGCCCTGGACTATTTTTATTGCCTGCTCTCAGACATTCTCTGTCTGAATCAGGCATTGCCAGGGCCATGCTTTGCTCCAGTGAAACTTCACCTGCTGGTGGCATCCTGCAGTATTGTCTCTGGTGTTCACAACATGGATTTTTATGAAACTTTTTCAAATTCTTGTTTATCAGCCCCCATGCTTGTACTCACCAGCTCAAAGATACTTCACTTTCCTTCCCAGCTCTGTTAAACTCCTGTAAGGTGAATGAGGGTTTCAGGCTTCTACCTCCAAATACAGAATTTTTAGCATTTGAGGTTTACCAGATGTTTCTAATAATCTTTCTTCTTGATAAGGCTTTGTAGTTTTTCTAAATGTTTCTATTATTCATCAGCAGTTATCAATTACCAGCTTGCATTTTACTTATTTATATTTATGGCCAGGAGATATAATTGTTATCTTACATATAAGCAGAGACTTCAACAGGCAGTGACTTTGCACAAAATGTCAAAGAACAAATCCAAGTGATGAGAGTTTGCATATCATTCATACTTCCCTTTTCAATTTGCATTAAAGTGGAGAGAAATGTCCATGAAGCTGTAGTGAATGAAGGCATTCCTTTAATGACAGACAAATAAATTCTAAACAAGAGTAAGAGCTTTTATTTTACAAACTGATGTGTGTGATTATCTTATAATAAAATTGTAGTAAACCTTAAAAGACCACCTGAAACTTGGTGAAATATAATAATATGTTTATGTAGTGAAAATAAAAATAGCTTTAAATAATAAAATAGTGTTTCCTCTAAATGGTAATAGAAAAATGTCTTCATATACTAAGCATTTTTTAGATGCAATGCTTTCCTTTCTGTCTGCTAAGCAGCTTTTGATAATTTCAAATAATTTGCTCTGTTCTCCAGCTACTTAAATTTTCAGTGGTTTTCTATGTGACACTTTTTTCAAAAGGATTTGGAAGTCCAAATAAATTATGTCAACTGGTTCTCTTTTATCCATTTTATCCATTATTATGCTTGTGGAGTATGACCCACTTTGAGAAGCTTATCAGATGAGAAAAAGTTACATAGTGGTATAATACAGACCAAGCTACTGTCTAAATGTATCTTCAAGCACCATAATGGAAAGTGGAACTCTTCAGATCACTGTAAATTAAATTGATTAATAATACATCATGATAAAATGAATTTTTCATGGTTTGGGAGCTAATGTTCTCAATTATTCAGCAATGCAAAATGTAGGAAACTTGCATATAAACAGCATGCAAGAGTTGATCCATGAAATCTTTATTTAGAATAAAAAAATATTTTTTTAATATGCTAGAACAATTTTACTAAAAATATCTCTTGATGGCAAAAATTAAGTCAGAAATTAAACTGGCCATGTATAGACAGTAAAGGAATTCTGTCTATTAAAGCAACAGCACACAGACTTTAATCATTGTATATTCAAAATTTTCCCATTTTTAACTTCTTTATTACTATGAAATAAAATTTTTTCTCCATGCAGTTAATGTTGCAGTTTCTGGAATACATTTGCAATGCTCATATAGGAAGTTCTATTTTCTCTTGAAAAGTCTTTGCTAGTGAAATTTTTAGAGCATTTAAGTTATAAACATTGATATTGTTGATGTGGTTTTTCCTGGGCCCTGAGTCTAACTCATAATCCTGTGTCCTTAAACCTTGTTAGTGGAACTGAATTCTGAAATTCTAGAAATTCTCTTCAGAAAAAAATATGTCCAAAATGGATATTTTACGTTTAGGAGGATTCTTTCTTTGGTTGTTTTTAACATGTAACTTCAATTAGGATTAAATTTTATTCACAAATATTCTGAATGTGACCAATTATCTTGGAAAACAAATTGCTCCTAGTCCATGTACTAATCTCAGCAGTAACTAAATAATTTTGTGTATCCCACCATGAAATATTAGCAGTATAAGCTTCTTAAGTATAAGTATTGTCCTTTTAGACCTTGTTTATTGTCACTTTTCATCACTGAACACATCTAAGGGCACTAATAATCCTGAGCACTTGTAACATCTGAGTGCTCCAAAATATTCAGTATTTCTCACAACTTAACCTGTAGAAATGGGAAACACTTGTGTGTTTGTCTAAATCCTCTTTGTATAACTCATGACCAATTCCCTAGTGGGTATTTTTAAAGAATAAATGCCATGATCACCTCCTTTGTGGAACAAACTTTCTCTTTGGTGGAATGGTTAAAATGTAGATTGATTGCAAGATTCAAACTCTGCTGTCTGGTGTCACTTTAAATGACTTGAGATTAAGGCCTCTACATATGGTAGCAATGGTGGCTAACTTTTCTAAATTATTCTCTATTCAAACCTAGTATGAAGTACAGGTCTTGATTCTGCTTCTCCATATTGGTACTTAAATTATGTGGCTGAGATTGCAGGTGTAGTAAACTGTCACTCAATATATCCCTAATCCCAGCCACTCATTCTCTTTGGCAATATTTTTGCACCAATGGAAAGTTCAGTAAAGTCTGCCAAGCTACTGACAGAGAGATGCCATTCAATACTTTTCATACTGGCATTCAATACTTCTTTTTTTTTTTTTATACCCAGATAATTCTCCATTTTTCCTTCTCCCTTAAATAGCTGCTCTCAAACTCATTAAGATGTTTGCTGTGCACTAGTGAGGTGTTTTGTCAACCAGAAACTATCTTCCCAGAGACAGATCACAGTAATTGTCTAAAGGTTTTTGGTGCATTTGGTTGCTTTTTTCCTCTCCAAGAATGATGGAATTTGTTATAACAAGGGGAAAAAAATCTAGTAATTGTGCTCATGTTTTTCAGCATACAAATGCAGAGACAGATGATTGGTGCTTGAGAGAAATGTGTCTTTCCCTGAAAATAGGAAGACAAGGAATTTACCCTGTGTGAACCCTATTCAGTATCAAAGGTTGATGAACAAATTATTGCTAATGGCATCATCTCTACCCTAGTCAATTAGTTAATTTGCATCAAAAGAGCTCTATTCCATGTAAGTAACCACCATTATGAGTACAAGATTATTATGGGCTGCATTTTGGGTTTGCCATATTTTTCTGTATGGTTGGAAGGAATCAGAGCAATTTCTGACATTTCTCTTTTCTTCCTTACAAGAATAAACACCAATGTATGGGGAGAAAAAATTTCCCAAGAGAAGCAGTGGGTTGTTTCCTGGAGAAACAAAGATCCCTTTTTCAATGGTAGTTTCCTGTGAACTGGTATCTGGTGTGGAGACCTAGGAACTCACCTGACTCAGCCATTGGGATCTCTCTTGGTGGACTTTCTGAAGTGCAAAATATTTGTAGTTCATAATGAGATGTAAAAAAAATGTAAACTTGAGGGGTGGTATTTTTGCATTTATCTTCCCCTCAAATCTATTAACAGGGAGAGAAAACTGCTCCTCTTTTCCAGTGTACGTATTTCAGGAACAAATTGCAGATGCATGGGTAGGTGGAGATCCAGGTGTCTGAGCTGCAGTAGCCCCATTCCACACAGGGGTCTGTTCAGAAACAGCATTTAAACCACAACGTTTGGGACTCAAATCTAGACACTAAGTTGTTTTTGTTATCATCAATCCTTCTATCATGCTTCCCCATCAAATCCTTCTCCCCTCAATATATATTCCTTTGCTGTGCTGTTACCAAAGCTGATCCTTGAGCTCAGATTTAGAATTGAGATTGCACGAGTGAGAACCAGCCACAGTATTCACTGATACTGATAGTATTCACTATTTGTCTTGGGCAAGATCTTTTAGCTGTGCAACATTTGTCAAAGCTCTGTTGGCAACGTAATCTAGAGCAATCATTTCTCTTCTGTCACTGCAAATTCTGCCTGGGAAGCTGTAAACCTAAAGCGGAGCTCTTGGAGACCCATGCCGAGCGAAAACTGAAAGACTGGGAACTGCTGAATGTCAGCAAAGGTTATGCAGTCATTTCTCATGTCACTTTGACAGGCGTGCCACTCCAGAGAGCCAGGAGCAAGGGAGAATTGCAGCGTGGGGATCCAAGGGTGCACGGGAGAGACGGGAAATGGACCATTAATCACGGGCAGAATATGGGAAAGCTCCGTCTTTCAAAGTGGGGTGACCTTTAGGAAATATCTAGTTAAGCACTATGATTAATGTTCTGTGTTCATTTCTTAATCAGCTACATTATTTACTGTGAAAGTGGGTGAAAATAAACAAAAACATAGTTAAAAGGAGCAGCTTTTTAAAGACAGCACTGGAGTGGTTCTGTTCAGCTGCTAGTTTTTGGTTAGATTTGGTACAATTAATATCCATGCTGCAGATCTTCAGGCACTGTGTACACAGCAAGATTATATTAAATTGCTCAAAGAGACACTGGTACATATTACTGCCCTATTGATTCATGATGTTTTATTGTATGAAGTGTAAAATCACTGAACCTCAGGTTAAATATTCAGCGTGATGTGTGGTCTTTTAGTCATAGAAATTCTATTAAAGGCGAAGGAGATCATACAGCTAAACTGCTGTGAATGGCACTGAGCAGTTACCTCTAGTGTCCTGTAATGATCTTAATAATGGAGAAGTCATTTGATATTCATTGTCGAGCCATTGATCATAATGGATTCATTCATTATTAATGTGGCTGGAGCACAGTGATGAAAGACCTGTTGCAAAGTGAGCATGAAGATTAGTTTTGCAGAGGAAATCTTGAGGTAGCTTGAGATCAATAATCTTACCTGCCATGGTAGCAGTAGCATGGAGAGGAAGTTAAAGGATATCAGTGATTGGTTGACTCTCCAAGAACTCAAAGAGGAATTAAAAAAATTGCTAGGAGGAGATATTGAAGCTGTATCCTAAATTTCCTAGGCTCAAATAATAGCATCATAAATTGACACAGGTTGTTAGCCATCATCATCACTGGTTTGAAGATCACATGCCAGCCCTGGTTACACAGAGCCTGCCAGCTGGAGGCAGCTAGGCCAGGAGTTGTAAAAAGACTTCAGGGACAAAAAATGAGCCCTGGACCAGTTCTGCACCTGTGGCTGTCACTCACTGCGATGCAAAGAAGCTTTCTTTTTAATCCAAAGGACCACTGCTAATTGAAAGCTCTACCTATATATTCCAGCTGATTTTCCTGTATCCCAATCACTAATTAAACCTGTTTTCAAGTATCTTTACTATATCTTCATCATTGTTCTTTCTTTTCTTTATCTTCTCCAATAGGCATGAAGAAATACTCAACCATGCTACCTCTTAGAGTAACTATTTAACTTTAAGTATTTCCACAAGACTTGCAGGATGTCCTAAGCCAGTAGCCCCTCTCTGGCCATGTCTCCATGCACTTCCTAGTTGTACTATTGCTCCTTGCTCTGCCAGGCAACAAAAAGACAGGTTTGGGTTATTGAGGTGAGTGGTTAGCTAGTCATGGTTTTTACCCCTCATGTCTTTCTGTGAAGTATCAAGAGATTTAAAAAGGCTCTAAACAACAATTTTTGTGGTGTCAGTTATCCAACTAAGACTGTAATCCTCTTATGAATAGTTTATGTCCACCCTTATTGTATCTTCAGGTGATTATTTACGTATTTATCCTATTGGGAGCAGCTAGACCTTCTTAAAAGTAACTACAGAAGATTATTTTCCAATTCTGATTTGAAAGTCAAGTGTAAAGTTCCTCTGAAGTTCTTTGCTCAGCAGTCCTCTAGGTGCTTTCAGAGTTACTTTTGCCTTTGTTAGTCATTGTGGTGAGAGGGAACATTACCTGTGCCACCTCTTTGACTGGTATGAGCTAGATAGAAGCAGAAGAGCATCTGACTCTTTTATTTTCTTATTTCACTAAAACCATACACACCTGGGATTGCACTGACATTTTGTGTTTCTTCTTCCCTAAATACCTTTATTTTCCATTATGTCTGTACTTACTCCTCAAGTACATGGACTATGATAACTTAAAACTGAATTTTAAACTGGCATGTAGGTGGCATTTTACAACATAATCCTCGAGAGAAAATGTGACTTTATTTTCATCTTCTGATCAGAAGAAAGCAGTGCTCCTTTCTATACTATTCTTTCTCTCCTATTCCCCCTAAAACATTAATGAGTCAGGACTTATAAGTCACCTCCAATCTTTGAGACAACCGAGCTCCATTTTCTCAGCTCCAGCCTTTGTATTTCTGTCTGTGTTGTAGGATCACATTGCCTTCAGTACTGCTTATCCTAGAGCTAAGGCTGATCTTCAGCCTTTGTAATTTTTTGGAAGGGACCCATAGGGACCATCAAAGTCCAGCTCCTGCCCCTATTCAGAACACCCCAAAAATCCCATCATGTGCCTTAGACCGTTGTCCAAACACCTCCTGAGCTCTGTCAGGCTTGGTGCTCTGACCACTTCCCAGAGGAGCCTGTTCCAGTGCAGAGCCTGTTCCAGACTAATTGTGTGGTTTAACAATGTAGAAGATTATTTAATTTAAAGAAGTAATGTCCATCTTCATGTGTCAAGCTTCATGTACATATAGTCCTTCAGTAAGTCAAGCAAAGTTCATAAGAAATAGTGCCTGTTCAGATGAACTCAAACACACCCCACAGCAGAGATGCTGTAAGGGCTTTTCAGAGGAGTGGAAACAGGTTTCAGAGACTTTTAAGCGTTTTTATTGTTTTCCCTTTTTTTGAGCAGAAATACTGTTATATCAATGTAATAAAACATCTGTCTAGCAAGATTTTAAGGCTGCAGACCAGTAAAGCAGTGGACTAAAGATGCTTTTCCAATGTATTTCATATCTCAAATATGAAAAAAAAATACAGTTTGCTTCATACTTTGATAAAGAGTGAACTGATGGAGTAGCTGTCTTAATGAAGGTGTACTGGGAAGGAGACAAAAACGTCGTGTCTTTATTTTTCCCCTTATATTTTTCAAGAGTATACAGCAACAGGTTATAGACAAGCACAAACAGATAGAATATGATGTTTTTTAAATAATGCTGAGCTCCAAAATGTCTTAGAAATCAGTGCAAATTCATTGATACAATGTAAAATAACCCTGTAAAATAACTTAAAGGATGGTGTTTAGACACAGATACCTTAAAATAATAAATGTTAAAAATATTAATATAACAGCAAAGTACAACTTCTCTTTCATTCAAATAAGCATTAGTATGTGAAACATTTGAGTGGTCATCAAAATAACTGAAAGCAAAAATGTCTAAAGAAATAACATCTATATCCATTTGAAGAAAGCTTGAAGCTAGGCTGATAATGGCATGGGTCTTCAAATTTAGGAGTTGAAATAGCTCTCCAAAAGCTGCTGTTTCAACATTCCTGGACAGGAAAGCATGCCATGCATCAATTCATAAACTTGTTCTCTTGCATGCCTGCACTTCTGCCATCTGTTAGTGTGGCATTTTGCCCACTCTAGGAACTGGTGTTTCGTTTTCAGCCATCTACAAATATCAACTTCTTTTCTAGAGAAAGCCTGAAAAAAATACAGCTGTTCTTTCTGGCTTTTTTCTTTCCATACAGTTCCTCTTTTCAAGCTCTCTCATTGTGTGCTTTCATTGGAGGGATGATGGAGAGTTCAGCTCACTCTTTTTCTCATTTGCCAAAGTCTTTTCTGAGCACCCAAAGTTCAACTGCCTCTAGATGACCAAGAATTCCACTGGCTGTGCAGATGGTGTTTTAAGAGTTTAAACATAAGCTTGGCTTATCTTTTACCTGGCCACAAATGGATGAGGCACAACCAGTGTCCCTGTGCTCCCTTATAAGTCAGCTGACAATCTGTCCCTGCCAATGCACCCATCAGTGTACCTGAAAAAAACCCCACGAACTTTCTTGTGTAGAAACTCCCAGACAAATTTCTTCATCTTGGAATGATAATGAGAAATATTCATGGTGTTTTGTTGAGCTTCCAAGCCTTTCTCTTAATCTCCTGATTCAAATTTCTCATGTTGTGTAGCCTGGGAAAGCTACACAAAGTAAACTGTTTTGTTCTCAAGTTGAAATGTATTTCTGCATCCTCTCAGTCACTGGCCCCACATTTGGTAGTAAATGACATGACTTCGTGTGAAATAATTTCCAAAGCACTCATATGAAATTAAAAAATGCAACAGCAAGATAGGTAACTGGGGTATGGCTCACATGAGGTCTCATCAGAGTGCTGAACTTGTATTTGAATACAGAAATGTGGAGAGGGACAGTAATTCTCCTATAGAAAAGTGACATATGCAGGAATAATTACAAGATGTGTACAATCACATGGGGCAGTCAAATGAAGGTTTCACAAGTGCCTGAGTGATCTGTTGAGTGCAAGGGGAGCTGAGAGGCCCAAGCAGGAATGGGCTCACAGGGAAATATCAGTCAGCTACAGAACAGCTTTTGTTGTGAATTTAAATCTCTGTGGGATAATTTTCTTGTTTATCACAGATCAGATTTGACTGATGACTTGTGGAGATTTCCTTGAGATCACTGACAGGTATGCTTAATTAGAGGCAAAGATTCAGTGGAAACTGAGAAAGGAATGGCTCCCTCTGTGTCAGTGAAATTCCTTTCTTTACAGCAGCTGCATTTCACAAAGGGACTGGGTGGGAAATTGCATTAAGGCATAGTGGCTGCACTGGAAGTTTCAGCCTCTTTGTTTTCATGTCCATTTCCAGGTAATTATAACAATAATGTCAAATGATGTGGACTGAAAAAGTGGTCTTTATTTTAAAATATTATGGGAGTATGTTGTGGCTTAAGCTCAGAATTGTTGCAGACCAAGGAGTGGTGGCACGCATACCAGACCAGTGAGAAGATGGATCTGTTTTTTGAGACTGGCTAGAGTAAAAGTTTATGCTTGAGAAAAGGGGGCTGCTAGCAAAGGAAGCTAAGAAGTCCTGGGATTGTGACCATCTTACAAGGTCTTCTCTCCCTTGCATATCCTTCCCTAGTTTGTTCCTACATTAAAGCTGCATGCCCATCCACCTGCCATCAGTCATCCTGCTACTCATGCCTGCTCTTGCCTTTTCCAGCTCCAGACTCATTCTTTCTGCCTGTCATTCCCACACCAATTTGCCAGAGGTACAGCATTTACACACACAGGGGAATTCTTATTTGCACTTATTAATACAAAGTGCAGAAAGAGTAGTTGGTTCAATAATATATATCAGAAAAGCCCTTTTAAACTGGCTGGTTGCCATAGATATTTATACTAGCTGTGGTAAAGCTCAATAATCAATATATACCTCATAAAAAGTTTGGCAGAGAAGTGCAAATACTGTATATTTATTATAGGTGAAACTGATAAACTCTTAGCATCATCATTGCCCAAATATATACAGCATTGCTGTATATATTTGCATTTGAAGTTGTATTATATATATTTATATGCATGTATATATTCTGTGTGTAAACACATGTAGAAATGGCTTTGTGTTTACTAAAGGTACATAAACAATTTACAGAGGATATGATCAGCTGATGCTGTGCTGTGTTGGCTGCACTTGGAACAGATTTTGGAAACCCATTTCACATAGAACACAATATAAATAATTTATATTCTGTAAATAAAATATATTTGGTATGTACTTGTATGTTTACACATTTGCATACACATATGCTCATGTATATATTTATAAATGAATAATTAATTCCATCTACCCTTCCAAAGAGGTTTTCCAGAACCAGGCTCTAAAATTCCTTTTAGCTCCCTTCTGCCATTTGGCTGGAGAGCACATTCAGCCATTCTTTGTACGAAGGAAGGAAACAATGCTTATGACAATGGCAAGAAATAATTCTCCAGAGTGCAGGGACAGGCTTTCTTGTGGGAAACAGGTACTGCTCACAAATTTCCAGAGGTCATTTTTGTGGAGGTGACTCAAAGTAGCCATTCCAAACTGTCAGCCCCCTGATTTCCCCTGGTGCACAGCTGGAATGGGAACTTGACTGAGCAATGAGCAACTCTTTAAAATACATCTGGTGGTCCAAACACATTGTGGTGTTTTTCATATGCTTGCACAGCATGCAGTGGCAGGCACGAAATAGTATCAGTGTTTTGTTCTTCCTCCTCTGACTACATTTCATTTATATGGAAAAGAAACCCCAAGCAACCTGATAAAGAGCACTGAAATCAAAGAAAATACCTACATGAGATTCACATGCTTCTCTTATTTTCATTTATGTTCTATCCACTGGGGTTGTCAGTATTGAAAATGTAATCCTTACTTCCTTGTCAATAAAGTGTCACACTGGTGAGTGCTATGTGAGTAACAATAATGGTAATAAAGTGATTAAGTTCGTGTACTGAGAAGACCATGAATTGGAAAATGACAACTTGAGGTGGAACAACTAGATAGAAAAGAAACCTGAGGTGGACTGTGATCAGACTATCAGTCTACCATTAGTGCAGCTAAGGAAGATGAAGGATCAGATTTACAAAACAGATGGAAGGCTTATAGATATGTCAAATGTGTTCTTTGAATAGTTGCTGTGTGGGGGAAAAAAGATTTTCCTAAATGGTCTGTAGTAGAGATAGAAATAATTTTAAGTTTGGATGACAATAGCTTTTGGTACAATCTATTTTCATGGTTCTGGGTTGATCACATTATATATTTTTTTCAGATAAGTTTTTATTATTTTAAGGTACAAAGCAAATGTAAAGTTATCCTCATCCAAGTGAGGGTTACTACATGTCTGCATTTTGCTGTCTTGGCAACAAGTCTCTGAGCTAGTTAAGGGCTATAATTTTTTTTCTGCTGCGAGAAGTTTTCATACTGTTGTGTGAGATGGAAATATATGGGCTTCCACATTCTGCTTCTAGTTGCAATGGTGCTTTGATTTATCAATATAACTGAAAACCAAGAGAAAACTATACCTAGAACTATTTAGCAAGGCATTATTGAGTAACTTCTTAGAGTAGTTTTTCTGACACAATTAAAACAAAAAATTAGATCACGTTAAACTACATGGCTTTTTCTAAATTTTTCAGATTGCAACGACATATTTTCAGTTTATGGATATGATGTGGAAAGATAAACATCAGTGAATTTACATATACTTACCTGGGCTTTCTTTTGGAAGGGAACTTGTGCCACTGTTACTTTTTTTTTTTTTTTTGGTATTTTTTTTGCAAAATCAAGACAGGTCATTACTGAGAATCTTTTTAATGTGCTCCTTTTGAAGTATATCTATACTATTGATATTACATAATTTGAATATCTATTATGTCTAAAGGAACAATAAACAAGAGTGTGTTACTGGTGTGTGTTGTACACTTGTACCTGGTAGGCTTTAGAGAATGAACACACACATTTTCATATTTGAATAGTTAGGAACACTGCCAAAAGTATTCATTCAAATATCTAAATTAGATCATTCTTCTAAAATCCAGTGTATTCTTTGACATAGAATCATTCCCTATTTCATTAACCTAACATTAATGATTTTATTAAGTCCAGAATGCTGAAACATTTACAGAAGACAATTAACAGAAGAAGATATTTTCTAAAGAATTATTTGGATAGAAAATCCAAAGATCTGCCCAAAAAAGGGTTGTTATCTATTGATAGAAAAATAATTGGTTATTAGTATGGAATCTCACTACAGCTAAAAATATTCCAGTCACTATTTCAGTGATAAAAAGTGAACCAATTTCATTTAGCTTAAATATGTTAGGCAGCCTGCATACTGTAAGAATTTTCTGGATTTTGATTTAGAGAGGACTACCCCTTGAGGGTGTAAAGGGTACCTTCATCCCCCTGGTTTGAGGAATCATTAGATTGATTTGAAGAAAACCTGGGGCCAGTGGGAAATTTTCCACTGTCAGACATGTTGAGGCATCCTTTTCATCAGAAGCCTTGCCTGTATAATGGGGACTTGCCTTCTCTTCCCAGGGATGTGTGGAAAAATGTGTTGGGAAGGGTTTATCTTCTGCTCAGTTTCCTCTGAGTAGCTCGTGGTCCTCCCTAAAACTAGATTTTGTTTAGATAATATGAACTAATGTTTCTGGATATATTCTTTTATATAGATCATTAGATCTTTAAACATAAGTATTTTCAGGATTATTATTGATATTGATAGTGTCCTTCCGGACAACTGAAATGGTAGTAAACCCTGAATTTTTATGTGCTAGGAATAACCACTTAAAAATGATACTACCTTGTTTTGGTAGACCAGATTTGATCCCAGAGAATTTATCTGTGAAATGCTGCTAAATCTTTTTAGTTGAGGGAGTAGGACAATAAGATTAAAACAAAACGAAAGAAGATTGGCTCACTTTCAGCAGCAACAATTTGTTTCTCTTATAAACAGGAAATATTTTCAAAGTTCCACTGTTCCAGGTTTCAGAGTCACCAAATAACGTAAAGAGGTTTCACTTGGATCTTGAATGTTGCAAATCTTTTGCTGTTAGGATTTCATGGGCTCAAGCCTAGATGTCAGCAGGTATTAAAGTGTCAGTCAGCATGAGTACTTGAACATTTTAAAGGTTACTGTGTCCATACATAATTCTGATTCATATTTTTTCCCCCCTGGACAATACTAACAGCACATTATAACACAGGAAGTTCAAATACTATACTTTTTCAAACCATATGTGACATATCTAACATGGCACAAGTGGTTGTGGGTTTCACTCAAATGATAATACAATTGTGAGATAATCCATGATAAAGGCATAGATGAGGACTGCAAATGTTCTAACTTTAATGTACTCCTTTACCACCAATCCCTTGGAATAAAACTAAGCCTCACACTGTTGAATGATAACTGCTGGAGAATGACTGAGCCTTTGGAACATTATGAATTAAATTTTGTTTGCATTTTTCCTGCAGGTTTTTTTTAATAATTTTGTAAGGCAATGTATATCTTACACTGACATTATCTACATAGCAACAGTTTACAAGCCATGAAAATGCTTCAAGACACGAGGGCAGGGGCTTGTGGGCGGGACAGGATTATCCTTTCACTTGATGTTTGTTGGTTTTATTTTCAGAAGTGCAGCACAATCTTTACTGTTTCTTTTTCATTTTGTTCTCAATCTTATCTGAAAGGCAGTTTTTCCAGATACTAGATGTCCGTATCCCCAGTGGCAATTAACTAGAAAAACAAGTTCCTCTGTTCACATACCTGAACTGGATGACCTAAAAGAAAAAGCTAGGTATAGATGGAATTTTATGGACATTTATTTCAATCTGAATTCTGAAATCACCATTTTTCCAGTAAATCAGTGTTGATTAGATTGATATGAGTGTAAATGCAATTATATTAAGAATGTATATAATTAAAAAATCATAGTCAAGCTAATAATCTGTAATTAATTTCTCAATAGCACGCTGAGAATTCATACAAGATAATTCTGACACTGAATAGCTATAGACTTAGGAAGTTCACATATTACACTTTAGCAGTCACTGTGTACCAAAACTTGAATATTTTAACTATTTTTTTTGTGCTGAGAGAATCACCGTGGATTTTTCCCCCATCTTCTTTATTTCCCAAATGGTGCTACTGTTCAGTTGGTGTGGAAATTTTGAAGCTTAATGCTGTTGTATACAGCCATAAATAAATAAGAATCTTTGTAAAGGTAAGGCAGAGTACTGTGATGAGGAGTAATGTTCTTTGTAGAATAAAAAGGCAGGCTGAAAGCAGTCAAAAAGGAATAACTGGTAGAAGTCAGCACACTGCAGGCTGGAGCTCTGTAGACTGTGGGTTAAGACAGCCAGGTTGAACCCAAACACTGCAATACTCACCCTGGCTCTGACTCTCCATGCTCTCAGTAAGGGCAATATTATAAATAATTTAATATTTAATAGAAGGTACAAATGTAGGTGCTGTCCTATGAACATCCACAAGAGATAAGCTTGAAATAACATAGCTTCTAAATATACTTTGGTTGTAGACCTAGAAAAGTGGAGAGGGGTTTTACAAGGGCATATAGTGACAGGACAAGGGGGAATGGATTCAAACTTAGAGTAGGTTTAGATTACATATTAGGAAAAAATTCCTTATTGTGAGGTGGTGAGGCCCTGGCACAGGTTGCTCAGAGAAGCTGTGGCTGCCCCATCCCTGGAATTGTTCAAGGCCAGGTTGGATGGAATTCTGAGCAACCTGGTCTAGGGCAAAGTGTTCCCGTCCATGGCAGGGAGTTGGAATGAGGTGATCTTTAAGGTGTCTTCCAGCCCAAACCATTTTATGATTGTGTGATATATCTATAGTGCTTAGTGATGCTGCTGACACTTTATAGTCCAGATGCTGTAATGACTCATTGCTTTTCATCCCCCAAAAAACACCCACCCTGTTAGCTGAAGGCTCCCTGCCCTGAAAAACAATGACACATCCAGGTGCACACTTTCATTACAGAGATCAGCTGAACTATAGCTGTGTCCAGCTGCGTAGAACACTTATCATTAAAACTTGGAAAATGGTACATTGCCAATGAGTAGGGAACATTGTTTTATATTATTTCAGCACCAGGGGAACTTCAGATCCATGTTTTCCTCCATAGACTTCACACTGAATATCAATTCAGGACAGCATCCTCAGTGTGTTGGGTCCATGCTAAATATTTTCTGAAACTCCCTGGTAAACAACTCCCATCCCACATTTGTGGGGTCCCAGACAGTGTCCATGGTAAGAGCAGGAGAATGTGGGCACAGAGTCTGTGTACTTTAATGCTGCAGATAAACTGAAAACATGCGAGCTGCTCATGCCTGACATAAATGTAAACTCCTCTGAAAATAAAATCAAATATTGTCTTTAACGTGGGGAGTGTAAAAAAATCTACAGCTATTAGAACTGGGTGTTTATGAGTGTTGCTTTAATTACCATCATAAGGTTTTTGGGTCTTATGTTAAGGAGCATAAACACATCTATCCAAAACTGTTTGTAACTCCCTGCAACTTCTGAGACACTTTAGGCAAATGAGTTCTAAGTGCATGTTTCTATAGCATACACACAAATTGGATTGTACCTAAGAACACTAATTTTCCTTTCATTATCTTGGTTACACTTTGTATTTTGAAAGGTCTGCCAACTGTGCACTGATATTTATGGTTTTGTATTCACAAATAGGAATAAAATTGTTCTAATTTCCTAGTGCTTTAATGCTGTATGTGGCTTTTTAGCACTGGTTTTCAAACATATTCCAAAACATCATTAAACTAAAGAGCATTCAAGGGATAGAGGTAAACATAAAGCTTAAGCAACCTATTCTGTTCCTAATGAATGTCGAAACTCCCCCTAGATTTCAAAAACTCTAAAATCAGCTGATTATTTATATTAAGGAGAAATGTAAAAAATTGCTAACCCTTTTAAAGCACAGGTTCCACTTTAACATTATTTGTAAATGCAAGTAAACATGACAATCTTAGAGAAGACAGACCTGAGTGGGTAATTCCTCAGGTATTTTATTTAGCAGTTTCTATCACTGAAGTGTAGAAGAAAGGACTTATTTGAAGCATGAAAGGTAATACATTTAAAAGCTTAATGAAACTTTTTTTTGAAGTAAATACAAAGCAAAATTTAAAACTTAGGCACTCTTGATTGATAAGATATTAATTTATATTACAGTAGACTGTAAGGAAACTGATAATTTTACAATCTTGCTTAAAAAGGCCCTCAGAACAAGGGGTGGTCTTGGATGTTTAAGGAAGGAGCAAATAATTCATTTGGAGAGTTGCAGATACCTGTGGAGCACAGAGAGAGCTGTTTCTGTCCTTCAAGTCCACTGTTCCAACATATTTTTCCAGAAGAGACTGAAACCCCAGAAAATGTATAGAAATTATATTTTCATCTTTCATAGATCATAATAGTCAGTTATAACAAGTGGGTGTCTCTGGCTTTTCACCTCCAGTGTCCTGCATTTCTGGTGTTTTGAAATTTCTTGTTTTGCTTTGATTTCAGGCTCTTTTTTTCCTTGTTGTTTCCTTGTCTGACTTTCTCTTCTACCTGCCTGGTTGAGCTCTCTCATTCTGATCCCATTTCCACATTTCTCAGTTATTCTCAAAAGTCCAGCCTGGTTAAAGGGAAAAAAAAACCCTGCACAAACTAACTAGTTAATACCTGAATCAGACCCTTTTTCATATACACATGCAAAAACTTACAAAACCAAAACCCAAAACACACAAAAACTACAACCCTGCAAAAAGAAAACCCAACCAAGCAACAGAACAACAATCCACAATTCTTTCTTTTCCTTTAATGAAGCTTCTACAGTTTAAAGCCACGTTGCCATCTGTCTGGGACTGAACTTGTGAACTTTCTGTACGAGTTATTCCATGCTTCACAGGCCAGGCACTGTTTCAGTGACACAAATCTTGGGTGAGTAAGCAACTCTGGTACCTTAAAGGAAGAGCAGTGAAGCTGTAATATAACTATGTATAGAGAGAGAGAGAGTTTTCAGAATTAAGAGTTTGAATCTATTATTTTTCTATAGATTTTCTGCATTATGTTTATTTTCCCTTGCAATCCTACTGGGATGAATTTGAGAGACCACAGACTCTCACCAAGTTGTTGTGGTTGCTTGATTCTGACCCTTGGGGGGCCCTCAGTGGAAGATACAGGGAATTCTTTCCTTCTGCACATCATCGGTGAACAAAGACCATTGGTAGTCATAGTTCTTGAGAAGCATTTCCAAGGGAGTATATTACAAACACATTGTTAATTACTGATAAAATAATGACATAACATATAAACCCAAAGCAGTACACAGTTTCTGCTACGATTTCAATTGTGTTTCCAGGTATTGTAGAAGACACACAAAATAAAAAGAAGCTTTCTGAATATTAACACTGGTTCTTTTGGTACTATAAATAAGAATTTAAAGTTATGATTCAGGTAAATGAAACCATCATATGGATTGGAAACTGGAACAGAAATCCAATAAAATACCATGTCTTTCCTGCTGTTTGATAAATTAGAAGTTTACATTTCCACACATGAATGTAATTTGCCAAGTAAAGTTACTTTACCTGCTGTCAGATATTTTGCTTATCTGTAAATACTGAGTTTTTCCATATATAACTTGCTAAATCTGGTTTCTCTCAAGTTATTGAATATGCTTATTTTAGGCCAATACTTGCTGTGAAAACACATAATCTGGCTCAACTCAAACTTTGGTAACTACTTTCTAAGCAAAATATATTATGTAGTAGCTCATATTGATTGTAAACAACTCTAAAATGTAGTTAAACCTATTTTTTCTTAAGCAAGTAATTTTACCGAGAGCAAAGTTCTAATATTCTTCCAGCTTGTGGATTTTTAAATCTTGGTTCCTTGGTAGCTCATTTGTTCTCATGGCAATAGGCATGATTTTCTTAATTATTTCTGCAGATCCCTGAATCCAAAGTCCCCAAGGAATGAAAACCACAGCATCCTATTAAGCCAGGTACATATTACTAACATGTTGGTGTTTCTAATCACCTTCCTTCAGAGGTAGAGGTGTTTGATGAGATGACTACTGTAGGTTTGGATATACACATGAATCTTTTTTCAAACTGGCAGATTTCCTTCCTTATGCCTGAGGACCAAGAGAACAGGCAGGTGCCTTGTGAGTGAATTCCTCCTTACAGATGTATTACCACACAAACAACTTGTTCTAGAAACAGCATTAAAAATATATATTTAACATCTGAATTACTTTTACACTGGGCTTTGTATCTGTTGTGAATCTTGTTTCTGGTTTGTTTTTTTTTTTTTTTTTAATGGACGCTACTTAGCTTTTCTAATCACTGTTTTCTGGCATAGTGTTCTATACAGCCTGAGGATATATCACAAGCTTGTGGTGTGCCAGAGTAATATCATATGTTTGAATAAATCTAAAGAAGGATGCCTACTTGAACTTGAATTAGAAATGTCTTCTTCAGGTCACACTTGAAAAATATTCCATAGTGTAGAAAGTTGTGTTTGATATAGTGTACACATGTGTTTGGGTGTGCAAGAAAAATCTATTTGCATTTTTATATCAGTATCAGTGCCCTTAAAAGTTGAATCAAAGCCTCTAAGAACTTGTTAAACACAGAATAAATAGCATACCCTATATATCCTTCTACAAAGATACTCTTAACTATAGCTACTCTTATCCCCATGAATACTACTTCTTCAACCTCCAAAACACTATCACTTCTCTTTATTTCTATTTATTTAGCATCACAGGTGGTAGCTCCAAATTATACATGCAGCAATTCAGTCTTTGTGTTCATACTAAAATGTGTACATTTGGGATCTATTTGCTGTAGATCAAACTCTTTTGAAAAATAAGTATTCTAGATCAAATATTTAAAAGTTGATTTGTGTTTTTTTTTAATAAAAACTGAAATATGTCTCAGTCAGAATCTTATGGGCAGCTTCAGAGTTTGACTAATCCTGGATAATAACACAGAATCACAGAACTTTAAGGGTTGGAATGGATTTTAATGGTTATCCAGTCCCAAACCTCCTGCCATGGGCAGGGACACTTCCCATTAGACCATGTTTTGAAGAATTTTCCCATTTTGGTGTCAACATGAAAATGAATGTGTGCAATCTCTCATGATGCACATGGTTATTATTGAGTATAATTGGAGTAAGTTGGCACTTGTGTGAAATAGCTTAGCTGGCAAGGCCACAGATTGCAGCTGTGTCATTTCCCTTTTGGATAGGTCTAGGTTCCTTTCTTTAATTTTCATATTTTTCTCCAGCAAAGCATGATTTTTTTTTTTTTAGTTTTTAAAAACCCTTGGGGCACAGTGTGAAACCACTTACTCATGGGGTGAGAGGGCTTTTTTAATGGACAGCAAAAGCTCACGGTATGAGCATAGTGCTGGTCTGCCTCATGAGTCATACAAGAGCAAGAAACTGTAAATGATGCATAACTTTTTAATGAGTAAATCCTAAGAACAAACTTCTAATATTTGACAAAGAAGGCCAAATTTCACTTTAAATCCTTTATGTATTTTATTTTATAGCTGTTGTTTTTGGTATAGCAATTAAAGATGTTCCATAATTGCAAAATTCAGTTTTCTTATTAGTTTAATTGTGTATTTAGTCCATTCCAATGTCATGCAGAATAAAACATTGAACATCTCCCCTAAAGAATGTTTAGTGTAGCAGTATTTCCAATGAGATGTAACAGAGCAAGCTAGCAAGCCTGAAATAAGACCACAGGCCTCATTCAAGGGATTTTCCTAATTTAGTGCCATGTGCAATGCTCTTTCAAGGCAGCATTATGAGCCAATACCACCCAAGAAGATTGGAGACCTTTAATTCAGATGCTATGTTTTGAGTTCATAACAAATACTTCTCTCATCTAAAAAGGAAGTCTTCCAGACCATTTCTGATACACAGGAGAAATGCTATAATTGCAACTTTGAAAAATTCATATTTCTGATTTCTACACAGCTGTTCAGTAAATATTATTGAAAATTTTGCTTATTTTGAGAAGTTTGTGTGTGACCATTCTCTAGGAGCTTGAATTAATCAACATTATACATCCACATGCATTTAGCTAAAGGCTGTGGTACTAGGATATAGAAAGTAGATTTTGTGCTTCAAAAAAAAAATAGAAAAAAATGGAACCTGAACGTAAAATCATTTTGTATACTTGCCACACTAATTGTCTTGAAAGGAAATTCTTCAGTGTAACATCTGAACGGTTGTACCAAAGATAAAAAAGTAACATGTTTTTTAAATGAATAGGATAATTTTATTTTAATGTACATATTTAAATGCTCTCAGAAAACCAATAAGTAATGGTTTTGTGTCTGACTTAGCCCTGGATTCACCTATAATAGTGCTAGAAAAGACGGACGGAGCTTGAAACACAGGATGTTGTCTTGGACTTGAGAATATGGGTTAATGGATGACTGCTGTAGAAGAGGTGGGATGTGGAAGTGGGGATTGTATCAGCAGTAATAACCATTCAATTTGGAATTAGAAACCTAGTGTTCATCCCTGCCTCACTGATTCCTTTTTTTGTTTTCAACATCCTCAGGTATCCAAGAGAATGAAGTTCAATGCTTTTTTTTCAGTGATGTGCTGGGATATATTACTAGGAAGTGTACTGTGCTTTGTGCTGGATGACTTCTGCAGATCATGCATCATCCTTTAAAAAGGAAACATCAACGTATCTATATAAATTAACCAAGTGAACTCCTCTATGTATCATATTTTCTCATGTTTAGGGGAGAACAAGGAATTGTGAAAGACCTTGCATCAAGTTTTTCAAGCATAATGCATGTGCTTTCTATTTTACTGTGTGCATAAAGCAGAGCTACCTCTCTAGCAGGTTTTTTAGGTTGTATCCTCTCTTGAATAAAGTATTCTGATGAATTAAAAATTATCAGTTTCCATTTATGGGGAGAAAAACAGGTTGATAATAATTAATAAATCATTTCTTCAGAGTAAACATCTCTTACATAATTAAGAAAACCTAAAAAGTTAACTGGTTGATATAAAAACATTTGAATGCATTCACAGATCCCAAAATTTTATGTCTGCTTAAGGTGGGAATTCATTTGTGTGATTTTAAAACAATTATTTAGAAATCATTGATTTTAAAATAATTATCCTGACTAGTTTCTAATTAATTATCTTAAGTGGTGCGAGCAATCCAAGGAAGATTTACAGTGTATGTAGCAGATAGCATCTGTTTTCTTGGTGTGCAGATTATGGTGGCTGCTCTTCATTGAGAGTGGCTGGCTGCAGAGCCAGGAGGAAAACAGGTCCTGGCTGGTCAGTGCCACGTCAGGGCAACCAGGTGCAGGGAAAGGGATTTCTCCTCTGTCCCGGGAGCCTCAAGGTGTACAGGAAGAGCATTGAGGCATTACGGGTGATATTAGATTGCTCCATTATTTAGCTGGGTTCCTAAGTTTGCTTTTTAAAAATATCGGGGGGGGCGGGGAAACAAGTAGAATGTTCCAGCAAAGCTTTTAATGAAGGTAAAAGTACAAGAATATGCAGTGTTATAGTAACGTATGTTGTTATGTACTACCATTTGACTGGAAGCTTTAGGCCAGGTTCTCTTTCTGGGAAAAAGCTTCCAAGTGGCTCTGAAATACTGGTTTACTTCCATGTAAAGGCTTCTGAATCCCTGAAGTGTCTTTCTTATTCTCATATATCCATTGCCTTCCCTTCTAATGGATAGTGCTGGCTGCTTGGGCTGAAAGAAGGAATCCTGTTGCATCCTGCTGCTCCTACTGCCTTTTTCAATTTTTTCTGTTTTTCCAAGAGCCTGTGGGCAGGATCCAAGTTCAAATGTCTTAGCACTACAGCTTGTTATCAAAAAGTTATTGACAAACTGTAAGATCACAGCAGTGTGGCTGGTGGCAGAGCTAATGGGATTCCTTTGAAAGACAAAGGTTCAAAGAGCCTTTAGACAGACACATTTTGGCCAAGATGTGACAAGGCTTGATAACAGCCAAAACCTGCCTGAAGAGTGCAAACACGAGAAAGGAGAGGAAATTTCATGTTAGAGCAACTAGTTGATGGTAATAATGACATGAGATTGAGCAATTATAATTCCTGCCTGAATCTTAATGAGTACCTTTGGATAATTTAATTTGGTGACTCGCAGAGCTCCCTCTGAAGGGGAGTGTGGATGATGCTACCAGGATATTATCTGAAATTTGGTACTGATACAAGAAGTCCTTTGCTGACTGGGAGCTGGACAGGATGCCTCACTTTCTGCTCTCTAATACTGCCAATTCTTCCATGGCATTTGTTGAAGATAAAAACTTCAGCCTGCGTCATTTATTAAGTAAATATACTTAAAAAGTCAGGGATGTTGTATGTTGGAACCCTGAAGCCTGGGAGTTTTGAACTTTCTGTGCTTTCTGGCACTGATCCCAAAAAAACACTGATTTTGACTTGAGGCCTTGGAGAAGGCTTCCAAATTTAAGAGATGGAGTTAAATTCACTGGTGTGTAGTTTGAATAGAAGTGTGTAATATCACATGGTGAAGGGTTTGGAATTTGGAGTTTTAGAATATAGTAATGGGTATGGGACAAGATAGAGGTTCTTGGGCAGTGAATCTTCTTCCTTTTTGTTCATTCTTCTTAGTCTTAGGTAATAATTTTTGGTTAAATAGACAGTACTGCAGTGTGGGTTACAGGTATTTGGTCATTAGGTCTAAAGCATAAATAATATAAATGTTAGTTTTTAATTGGATAGTTAAACCTTAAAAAAACCTTGTAAAGAGCAAGATAGAGCTCCATTTTGTTGCTTTTAGCTTGTTAGTTAGAAGTGCTGCAAAACTCACTGTACTGTAGATAAGAACTAATAAACTATTGAATCTGAACACGAAAATCTTGTCTCTTGTGCTTCAATCCTGACTCTGAGTGAAGACAGAAGAAAAAAGAACATAGCCACTAATATGTGGAGCCACTAATAGTTGTATGTGCAGAGGAGGAAAAGGGAGACAATTCATAGTTCAGCTTTGTGCCTTTGTAAATCCACTGAGATTTGTGTTTCCGTGCATATAATGGATATGTGAAGTACATTGTGCCAGTGGTTATTGGTCTGATGGATGACTGACATTATTATTCATTATGCACTTTATGGGTGAGGCTGCCAGACAGACTTTACTAATCCAAGAAATTTTACAAAGCTTTTCTTGGAATGATTACTCTACATCTTTTATAAATCTGTTTACGGTACAAGGCACTAGACTTGTAGACATCAATAGCTACAACTACAAAAATACCCAAAACCGCCCAAATTTCTGCTTTCTTACAGCTCTCCATCCCAATTTCACAGGTTTTTGGGATGTTTTGATTCAGCATTATGTAGCTGTCTTCCACAGTTGCAGAGCATTGTGTTAGTTTTTTCAAGCTGGTGATGAATGTGAGGTTGTCTCGGTCTGTTAAACAGCCCTGTCATATGGGGCCTGTTATTTGACTCAAAATTAAAATTGGTTAAATTTGGCAATTACAGGTTGGATTTTGATTCCTCTTTCTAATGAAGTGATTTTCATTATCCACATGTTAAAAGTATGTTTTTGGACTATAAATAAATCTATATAACCCTTCATTGAGGAGACAAATTTTCCCTGAACAAAACCATATTCTTGAGTGTTTTTTCCCATGTACTGAAGAGGAAAAATCTCTCTCACTATACGTATAATGCCAATTACAAATTACTGGAAACAGATGCTTAAATTTTCCAAGATAAACATTTCTCAAAAATGAGTGTAAGGTAGCTATTAATTCAAATTAGGGAAGTTGAATGTTTATTGTCAGAAGTATGTTTGGTTTTTTCTTTTAATAAATTAATCACATTAAAAAAAAAATAACAAAAAGAAAAGGAGAATAAAACAGCATCTCCTCTCCCCCCAAAATAACAAAAAACCCCAAAATCCTCTAGCAGTGGATGCAAAATTAACCATATTTTTTGGTCTAACAAATATCAGGTCAAAGGTGTAAGTGACTGAAATAAAAAGAAACACATCTAGAAAGCTATAGAAAACTTCCAGAAAATTGTAAGTAGTGGTATATGTTCTTAATATTTGTGTAGAAAAGTATATAGCATCAGGTGATCTGGAGGTTTGAAACAAGGTATGTTCTTCAGAGCACAAAGACATGTGGTTTCTGTAGGATTCCAACACAAGTTCAATATTGTACTTGAGTACCACAACCACTACAGTGCCAGCACAAGAACAGCTTTAGATCTGAGTCAGCTCCTTGACCTCGAGTGTGGCAGTGCCAGTGGGGAGCTACAGATTCCTTAATGGGCTTAAACAAGGGACAGTAAACCACAGCTGCAACTTCTTGTCTGTTTAAATGTATCCTCAGTGGCTGCCAGAAGTGTTTGGTTCAATTTTTGGTTTCATTTTTTCTCTTCTGTTGTGATGAAGATATGTAGGAAAATCATGTAAAAGCAAATTTCAAAATGGCAGCAGTTGTGTCTATTGATGCAACTCAGCAACTACCCTTCCAATGGAAATATTCCAATTTTAAGTAGTACTTACTGAACCAAAGAGAGAAGAAATGTCAAAATTGAGGGACTTCTGGTGTTGTACTAATAATCACATATAGTGTTTTATTTATTGTTTCAGCCAGCACAAGAGCATGTCAAATTATGTGAGCAGATGAGAGAAGGTGAAGAAACCTAGTGCTAATTTCTTGCAAGCAGTACAGGAAAGCCCAGGTCCCAATTTGATTATGCCCCATTGATGACATAAATTTAAATTACTCAGGGAAAACACATAATTCAAAAAGGAGATCCAATAATCAGAGATGTGTGTGCATTATGTCAATTTTTTTTTAGATTTTTTAATAAAGAAATATAGGGTAGTCAAGTGAATATATCTGTCTTGTAACACATCTCTAAAACTTGCTGTAATATTACCCTCTCTTACAAACTGACTTTATATAAAATGTATTAGGTTTGCCAGATACTGTAAGGCATAACCATCTTACTTTGGCTCTCTTATCTGTTTCCTTGGCTCAGAGGGAAGTTGATGTGCTTGAAAGTTTGTTTATTTACACCAGAAAAGGAATATTCAGAGGTCAGCCTTTGCCATGTTTATCAATCCAACTTTATCTGGCATCTAATTAGTAACCTCAGATGCTGCATCACATAAATTACCTTGCATCTTTACAAGCATCACATAATACATAAAACAAATTTGACTCTCCAAAGGTTTTGATTTAGTCTGTGATCTGTTTGCATTCACTGTGAGACTTCTGTGGGAATACTGAAAGTTTTTTTTTTAAATGCTTTTTCCATCCCAGCCTTGTGGACTGCTCTGACTGGTAAAAATTTGTGATGAACTAAATAGAGCATGGCAAGAAATGGGTCTAGTTTGTCACTTCACCTCATTTTGAAAGCTGAAATGAATTATTTAAGCAATGAGACAGGATGGACTTTGCATCAGTGCTGATCAACGCCCATTCTGAATGTTTGCCTTGTTTCCTATCACATGTGAACAGTAGAATAATCAGCACTAATTGACAAGCTAATGTTACTTATAAAGATTTGCCATTATTCTTTCTCCTGATGCTCTTTGAGAGTTCCTTCTCTAAAAGTTATAGGTGATGGAAATGCTGCAATCTTATTTCCAAGACGTGAAATGGTCAAGTGTATTCAAAACCACATGTTATTTGGTGGGCTTTTGTAGGATTTTTTTTATGCTAATTAGAAATCTAAAGCACTTGTAATTTGTATGTTTCCAGTTTGGACTTTCTTTTTCTTCTTGCTTTTGCTTTTCTTTTTCTGGTATCTGATTTGCCAGTTTTTTTATTTGCATTGTTCAGTTGTCTCCAGGCAGCAAACTAGCATTGCTTTGGATGGAAATGAGCTGGATGATGCAGTCCTGGAGCACTCCTGATTGCTCCAGTGACTGAGGGTACTTGGTTTGTGTGACCAGGCTGGAGCCAGTCTTACCATGCCCAGCTGTCAGCACTTCCCCGAAAATCCGCTCCCTTGGATTGCATCACTTGTTGCTGGCAAAGGTTGGGATGCTCTGACAAGGCTGTCAGGTGGACTCACCTGTATAATTTTTCCTAACAGAACCATTCCAGAAACACTCAAGGAGCTTTTTAAAAACCCTTGTTAAGATTTTACTTTAAAAGAAAGTAAACCTGTGATTTTTTTCAAACACAGAAATTCAGATCTGGGTGAAACAGAATAAATTAAAATTGAAGATTTAGCAAAATTTTTTCTCCCTGCTTGCTGTTTCCTTTCAGAGAAAATACTTTCCTTCAGCTTTACTTTCATTCCTGTAACTTTTAGTAGCTGTTTAGGTTGTAAAAAGCTTAAGTGGTCTCTTCTGAAACCCTTAGAAAAGCCTACATTTTCATTGTCTCTGCAACATGTCTTTGTGTCTGGTTTTCCATTCCCTAGATACATGTGGACAATAACTTCTAGGAAGGAGGAATTTTCCTAGGCAGACTGTAAAGGGAATTACATATGCTAGAGTAGGAAAAGAAAAGTCTCTCAGTAAGACAATGCATGTGTAATAAAATATGTTTATACAGATTATTAAGTTATGTAAGTTTCCGTTTCGGAGAGGGAGAAAGGAATTAATTAAATCTATTGTATTTCATACATTAAAAACAATTGTTAAAAAAAAAGGATAAAAATGTCTGCCTCAATCTATAGAAGCTCAGAAAAGGCTTTGCTTTTATTGCTTCTCAGTTTATTCCTGGAGGTGCCTGGGGAGGAAGACAGGGAAGGGTCTGTGCCGAGGGCACAGCACTCACTGATTTTATATCATTTGTGCTGTGTTTTGCACATCATTTGTAAACGACCTAAGCACACTGAATGGTTTGGGAACATCAGTTCTTTTATGTATTGGCCTTTGGGCTTACTTAATGGAGTGTTTTAGAAAGTCTTCATGTTATTGCTATCAAATGTGGGCTAAGCCACCATAAAAGTTAAGTTTTACTTGGAGGGAAGCAAAGGAAACAAAATATGATATGTATTGCCCTAGGATCACTGTAATCCATAAGTGATCCAGCCCACAGGTGTCATTACACAAAAGATCCATTTTCTTCTTTCTGGTCTCTGAAAACTAGTTATGGATACTTCATGGCTCCTTTTTATACTGAAAACTACACAGCTTTTGTTTAAGTAAAAATGGATCCTTTCTGAGTGCAAAATCAGTAATGAACTAAAGCTAAGTAGTCTCACGACTATTGTTCACTCGTATCTTCAGCTAAAGCCTCAGGTTGTTCTGCTTATTTTATCACAACCTCCTGTCATTTTCCCTCTCTCTTATTCTTTTATATCTTTGCTGCTGAAATCTCAGCACTTTTTACAGTACATTTTAATTTCATTTTCACCACTTCAAACATTCTCCCTTTCTGCACATCCAAAATCTTGACATCATTATCAACTGCATTGCTCTGATCACAGTTCCCTCCTCCTTAAATTATTCATCAGCATTTCCTCTTTTCACATACAGTTCACGTTTCTCTTTAAGCTTTATATATTTATTCTAAACTGCTCTCTGGCTGATCTTCTCCATGTTGCTCCCTTCTCTCCCCACCTTCTTTTCCCCATAGCACTTGGAATATTTTGTCTCTGCTAACCTTGCAAAGCACAGCCATACTTCTCCTTGTAAGCACTTTTGATAATCTGTATGTTTGGCAAAGCCTGTAAGTGTAGGCACCCCTTGAAGAACCCATTTACAACACAAGATGAGGTTTTACTCAAGTTCCCTTAAGCACCTGATGACAAAAGCACTTCTGTCATCTCTCCATGGTAGGTGCCTTAGGGGAATGGAGCTGATGGGACTCTCAGCTCTGGGCTGTGTTTGGACTCCTTTGAACTTTTAATGTCACAGTCTGCCTCAATTTCAGCTGATGGCCAAAAAAAAAAAATCAAGGAAAAAAAAAAGCTCCTTCTACCTGTCTGTTAATACTGTTTTTACTTTATGGGATATCTTCTTTTGTGAAATCCCAGATGAAATTCCTAGGTTTGTGTTATAGCTTTGAAGGCGTTTGGTTTTGTGTTTTTTGATTGCATTTCATTTTAAAATCTAAAATTCATCTGAATGTTTCCTGTTGATTTCTCAGTCAGTATTAGCACTCAGCTGGTTTTTGGGCCACTTTCAGATGAATAATAGTATGTCCTAGGCAATGTTGAACTAGAACTGTAGAGCCCTGCATGTCCTTTTGGAATTTACTCCTGCTTCTGTGTCCAGCAGCAGCAATGCTTCTCTTTGCAGCTGCCCAGAAATATCCCTGCTTTAAAAATGTGTACTTCTGCAGTGGAATGTTTTGAGTAATGCGAGTTTCTTTTCTCCTAAGACCAACAGCTAATGCACTTTCTGGTAAATAACAATGCCAGTTTGTCTTGGCATTAGGTTGATAGTCAAAAATCTTGATTTTCTAGTAAAAGACTTTTATATCCTGTTTGATTCATGCATTCAAGTTTGAACCTTCACCTCAATTTCCATAATATGAGGAGCAGAGTCTTTAAAGATTTAATGTAAGAGTTTATCAGCCAACTGGTAGAATGGTGTTTTGTTGTAGAAATTAGACAAAATGTTACCCTGAGAAAGCCTCTGCATTTGGAGAGCCTAATTTCATTTTGATATATTTCGAAAGATGTAATTACATATTCAGGAGGAGGACAAAGCTTCTGTCATTTCTCAGTTGTATAGGTGGAGAGCTCTTATGAAAGTGGAGATGCACTGGAATAGACAAAACCACAAAGTTTCTTACAACATTGCCAAGCTAAGGTTCCTTGAAGCTTCTCGAAAATACCTGGACTTTTTTGCAGAAAATGTTAGCCTTAGGGGAGCAAAATACTTCTTGTAATTACTAATTGATCTTAAAATATTTCCGATTCCATTAAGTACAGACAAACTGTGCAGAGGTTGAGATCTCAATTAAGATTATCTTGCAGCAATATTTTTTCATTTAAGTATTAGAAGTTTCATTGGCTAATAGCATTTTTATTAAGAAAAACAATCTTACAGGGAGACTTATTTGACACAGGCTTTGTTGTCACTGTTGTTGTTTACAAGCTGTGCTTGAACTGCTGCAGCATTCTCAGTGCAAGAGTTCAGATTCTTCTTCTGGGTTCTTGCTAAGCAGAGCCTACAAGTGAGCTATAGCCAAGCTCCCAAACAGAATAATATCCACTTGAGTGTGTTTGCAGAGGTCCACAGCAGTTTTCAAGACAATGCATAGATAGATGTTTCTAATTTTAATGGTGCCTTTGAGCAAGTAACGTTTCCACTCTTCATGAGATTGAAGGACCATAATTTTAATATAGTCTTCTGTACACTATCACATTCTTTCCAATCCATTTCACAGGGAAATTGTCCATTGTTAGAAGTACATTCTTTGCATGGTTTGGTCCATCATTGTCACACTATTAACCTTCAAGTATTATGTGCACAATTGACATAAACTAAAAGAAGCAAATCAAGCTGCTTTCCCTTCTTTTTGCAGGCTAGATGACATGCTCTTAATTTGACTGACAACAGACCAACCACGAACATGATACTTGTGTATTGCAGAAATTAGCTGTAGGAAGAATTCTGAAGATGTCACTGTTAGAAGTGTGTTTCTTTTCCCCTTTAAGTACTGTAACAAATGACTGCCTGGATTTGAGCACTGACCTGTGGGCCAGCCAGCCTTCCATGGGGAGGAAAAGTGTGTTCAGGTCTGCTGGCTGTAGTACTAACCCACATGCAAAAGGATTATTGTTTGCTTTGATAATCTCCACAGGCTAGGCTTCATTATTTCCTTCTCATATTTTTATAATCAAAATTAAATAAAAATTGAAGTACTGAATAAAGTGCTGGAAAGATGTTCAATATATTTAAAAATAGCAGATATTGTTGTCAAGCTCATCAAACCTTTGAATTATATGTAGATATGCTTTAAGATAGAAGCTGTGTAAATCCCAGTTTGTAGGAATAATTGAGCCAATTGCAATTTTGCCTCATTTAAGATCTCTGAAGTTGGAGGAAAAATTTTGTATTGTTGAAATGAAAACATGTGTAAGAACCTAATTTTTTTTTTTTTTCTGGGTGATTTACAATAATTTGGTCATATTGAAATTAAAGATGACTTTTCCTCTTAGTTTTATAGTTATTTCAAAGGTTACCTAGATATTGGAGAGCTAAATTTGCCACATAGTCTTTGTGGTCCTATAAGTGACTTATTCCTTGATTCTTGCACTGGTAATGTAAATATAGTTCTCCTCTTTAAAGCTGTATTATCTGTCTTTCCTCCCAACAAAACAACCTTCCTGGAAATACCCAACTCCCATGGACTTCTGCAAGTTCTCTTAAGTCTTCTGTCACAAGAAGAAGGGTTCTGCTGCTCTGCCAACTTGGCATGGGGAAAAAGCTCATCTTTCCTATTGCTAATGAAGAGTGTTGACTCCCTGCTTTATCACCCAGGCTGTTTTGTGCCGTGCCCCACTCTGAGTGTGGGTCAGGGGGCAGGGAAATAGGAGAATGGAAGAAACAGGTCTGAAAGGAAGTAGGTCCAGGGTGTTTATTCTACCCATTCATCCCCACCCCATAAATCACCTTCTCAGGCCGTTCTCACCAGAATGCTTTTTCAAGGACTGCCAAACACTAGTCGTCATTTTCCTAATGATTGAAGAAAACTACTGGTTTTCTTTTCACAAAATGTGTGGAATTCCTGACTGGAAAGTCACATCTCAACATTAGATACAGCTATTTCATAGACATGTCTAAGGCATCCAGAATACCAGTGTGTTTTTTGACAAAAAAACATTGGTGAATGTGTTTTGTGTTCATATAAAGTTTCAAAGCAAATCCTAAACTAATGTATTTCCTTTAAAAAGTTTGCTGCTTTTGTGTGTATGCTTATCAGTGGGTGGAGACCTGGGAAGGTTGGAAATGTTCCTACAGTAAAGTATTTTTGCTGGTTTTCATTAAACCCAAAAATGTAAGGATATGCTCTAAATTAGGTTTCTGCTGTGCTAAACTACTAAACTTTTGCCGTAAGGTGAGATTACCAATTCTAATTGTCACCACCTCATTGCAATTAGTCTTATCTCTGGTACTTTAAAGAAAAAAAAAAATACTATGTTTGCTTTCTGGATTTTGTTATGAAGACTTAGCAGTGAGAGAAGTGTTCCTTTTATTTCAGAAATTCATAACAGCTCTTTGTCAATATTTTGAAATAGGAACAGAGAAAGATATGAAATATTAAAAGTGTGCCAAATCCCATCCTTTCTGCAATCATGCCTTTTATTACAGTAGTTCTGTTTAGTCTGGGTTATTTTTATTTTTCCAAGAATAATTTAAATATTTATATTTCTAAATGTCAGTTAAATATTTATCTAAGTTTATAAAGCTGTTTCTGCTGATTAGTGAGTTACCTGTTATGGGAGAACAAAGAAACTCAAAAGGCAGCAAATTAAGGTCACAGGTCAGTGTTCAGGCAAAATAGAGCTGGGCTACCAAATGATTTTCAGTTATTAAGCCAATAAATCAGGCAGATGTTGATAGATGCAAGCACTGGGGCAGTGTGTCAGCCTCATGAAAAAATTGTTTAACAGATTCAGGTGATCAATGCTGTCAGAATCTTGCATGTGGAAAAATAAGATGACAAATTAAGCTGTAAGGCTGTGACACCAGAGATTATTATGCGCCCCTTCTTCCCACTCCCCACCACTACCACCATTGTTTTACATCTAGCCTAAAAGCAGAAGCACACAAATAAATAAATAAAATTATGTGTCTATCCATTTATGTCCCTTGGAAAGCCCACAAGTGAGGCAGAAGGCTAATGGATTTTCAGAGCAAATGCAACCTGCTGCATAAGCCCTGATTGAAGAGCTCTGAAGGGGAAGGGAATAGATAAAGGGGGTATTGAATTATTAATGGGCTCTATGATAGTGGTCTAATTAGAGCTAAAGAGTTATCACTTTTTATTAATGGCATGATGAAAACAAAAATAACCCATCAAAAGTCATTAGGATAGAAATTATCCTTGCATTGAATACCTTTTCATGGAAAAAAGCACTGCATTATATTTGTTTACAGGAATTTCAAGGGTTTTTATATTGTAAAACATAGTTGTTGAAGGCTTGGGCCTTACTGTTTCCTCAAAGTGAAGACACTTAAGGCTGACAACAAAAAGAAAGCGGTCTCTATTAAAAAGATTCTTTCTGTTCAATGTACCTGTAATCATGAGGCACTGAGGGCTGAGTGCCATGCTTTTTCAAGTTTTTGTTTGTTTGTTTGTTTGTTGGTTTTTTGTTTGTTTGGTTTTGTTGTTGTTGTTTGGTTTTGGGGGATGCTTTTTTTTTGTTATTTTTGTTTTTTGTTTGTTTTTGGTTTTATATAGAAGTGTTTAATAATATGTGCTTTTTGGAAACTTGAAAACCAGATCCAAGAGAAGCTCAGTGTGATTTTCCTGGAAAGGAAAAGTGTGATCACTGAGGAAGGCAGGGGTCCCCAGTTGCCTGGGGACAGCAAGCTCTGGGTTGGTAGCACCCCAGTGCTTGGTACCAGAGATCCAAGCTGTTGGCGTGGTGAGGTGTGAGGAACTGAGTTTTCCTCCAGGAACTGAGTTTTCCAAGCAGGAGTTCTCTCCTGATTTCCCTGATGTGGTGTGAGAAAAGCCATTGTCTTTGCAACACTGCTGGGAAAACACGTGTGCAATGTGATGTACAAATTGACAACATTCAGCTAATTTGCAATCTTTTAAATATCACAAGGCTGCATGAGTGATGACTTTATGGGAAAAATTAGCTGAGGGAGACAACAAAAAGCATTCATGTCTATCTTAGGAGATACCTGAAAGCCAGCCTGAACTATCATCGGGGCATTTAAGATGTTTTCAGCAGTTACTCTGACAGAGATATCAGATTACTGCTGTTACCTGTCTCATAGATGGGCAGGAAAGTGCTGTGTATGTGAGTTTTTTTGCAACAAGCTCTTCCAGAGAAAAAGAAATTGTTCTTTGAATGACACCAATTCCCTGTTTGTTTATCTGTCCCTGATTTTTTTTTTCTTTAATGGTCTGTCCTATGCCCTGGCCTCAGCACACTCAGATGGTGCATGGAATCTCTTTGTAGAAGCCTGGAGACAACTGCCTTTCTCAAAATGAAACTGAGTTGTTGGATGAAAAATATAAATACACCAAAATATATTTTTCCCTAAGGTCTCCCTCAGGTCTTTAGTTCAGTTCATAGTGCCAAAGTCATGGTAGATAATAATTGCTAATGATTTGAGAGAAGTGAGTGACTAGAATATTCTAGTTCAACTCAGATTTTGTACAGGAAAATATAAATGGGCAAAGCATGCCTTACTCAAAGGTGCCTTTCTTTCTCTCTGTATTTAGCACAGGCCAAACTGCTGCAGTCCTTGAGTCCAAGCTCCCCCAGCTGAGTTCAGATTGGCAGTGCACACCTTACTGGGGGGTGTCAGGGGTGAGAACAAGCAGGAACACAAATTAATCACCCACATGCACAACCACACAGAGCATTTTGCTGTCAAAAATTAGCACTGTTATTCAGGAGTTTCTGGGTGGCACAGCTGGCTTAGGGGGCAGTATTTGCTGCAGCTGATTACAGATGTTCTGCCCCAAACACCACCTTTTTTTTTTTTTTTCCCCTTGGGTAAGCCACAAAAGGGAGCTCTGCAGCATTATTCACACAAGTGCTGTGGCAGAGGTGCTGGCACTGTCAACAACACACTTCTGTGTGATGTACAAGCTGCTCCATCACACAGCTGTCACACAACTGTCTCTTGGATCTCATGGATGATGATTTTAGCCTATTGCAGGAAGTTCTATTTCTTCTTGTTTTGTATAGGGAAAAAAAGAAAACGCAATAAGAAAGGATAGAAAGCAACAATTTATTAATATCATACAGACTTGTGAAATATTGCTTCCTCTGAGATCCTGCAGTAATGTATGAGCAACATAGATCAGTTTGTGAAGTTAATTTCTATCAAGAAATTCTGTGTGTTGCAGGAAACTGCATAAATACTCCATAACAGTGCCATTTGCTACACTGAAGCAATAACCATTTATTTTGGTGAGTTCCAGAGTAAAAGTAGGAGGTCTTTTATTATTAACCCCAGTGTTCTCTGCTTAGTTCTCTTTCATCTTTGTGGAAACTTGAAAACCTGCTTTTATCAACTTTTAATTTTCATACGCAGAGGGAATTGAAAAGAGCCTAGTGGGTACCCTAGGGACCAGGACATCACAGGTGATGTATGTTGTCATTTTAATGGAGACACATTAACAGTTCTGAACACACAGTGTGCTTACCGTGTGTGCCAGCAAAAACCTGCTTTGAAATTTGGGCTGAAAAAGAAAAATGTAAGTCCTTGGTTTATCATGTGTATAGCAAACTGTCAGAAGACTGCATGTGGTTTTATAATTAAAGGCCACTGTACTTCTAGAACAGTGTTGTTAATGAGTCTCCTCTGTTGAGGGTGTCTTCTCAGATAAAACTTAGGGTGCTGTACACTATCATTTTAAAACAGCATGAGTACAATGGTAATTTATTAAAATAATGTTAATTCTCTCAATACGACCATGAGGCTAATTAAATATAACAAGTTTTCTTCTGGGATTGGTTCCACAGTCTGCAGGCTGTTCTTTCACCAGATCCTTTGGGGTTTTCCATCTGTGTGGGAGATCAAGAGCAGCCCCATGCAACACAATTTTCTGCACTTGGAGACATTTGTAATTCCCTGTCAGAGAGGTGAAAATTACATTTAGCTCTTGATTGCCTCCAAGAACAAGGGGCAAAAATTCTTGATCTAAAATTTTATCTTAATGCTGTTAAAGTTTTTTCTCTTAATAGTGGGGCTCTGTTTATACTGGCTGCAAAAACATGATGGTCCAATTCCTGAGGCCACCTGATGAGAAGTTGCCCCTATCCCTCCTTGGTTTACTCTCTTTAACTATTATACCCCTGTGGTCGGCTGGACTCAGCTGTTCCAGCTGTGTCCCCTCCCAATTCCTTGTGCACCTCCAGTCTAACTTGCTGGTGAGGTGGTGTGAAAGGCAGAAAAGATCTTGACTTTGTGCAAACTCTGCTCAGTGATAACAAAAACAACCTTGTGTTATCAGCACAAATCCTAAGCACAGCTGCTGTGGAGAAAATTAACTGTACCTAGCCAAAATGAGCATAGATATTACCACCTGGCCTGGAACAGTCACACCATGGATATGCTACCAGTGATAGGGTATAGTCTTTTCCCAGATCCTAAGAGTTTCATGAGATGCTGTTTAATTTCTGCGTAACATGTGACTAGCACCACAGGCTAAAACTGCTCAGTTACATCCTTTTAATCAGATTAGTACTAGAGCAGTTTATTGACTGATTAATGACACGTATTTAACCAGCAGTCATGAAACTCTATCAATATCACCAATTCAGCCAATGCACTGCAATATTAAATGTTCAGGAAATGTTAAGTAATGCCTAGAAATTTCTAGGCATCCTTTCTGTAGCTAATCCCCAAAAGCTCTCAGCACACCCACACCAAGTTAAGGGCTCCCCACACTGTACATGCTAGAAATTCTGGGTGTTGAAGTCTCTCACACTCCTTGCACTGTCTGGCCTTTCTTATCCTCTGCTGTCAAAGCCATTCCCACAGAGTAACTTCCATCTCTGCTGGACAGAGAATGTGTGTTCAACTGGACTACCTAGCATGAAATGTATACAGGTCAAACCTTTCTTTAAAAAACAGACAGTAGTAATAACACTGATATGACAGGCTTGCATTTTAAATGTTTTTCTTCTTAGTAACAATAGCAACCCCTCACTCTATCATAAATGCCTTTTTAGCAAAAAGCTTGAGAGCCTTTCCTTCAACTATTCTGTATAAGAATCGAAATTGTTTATCAAAAGGAGTGAATGCAGGCCATACTCATAGGATTTGATTTGCAGAAATAAGATTGTGGTCAGAGAAAAGCATATTGTCTTTATTCTAATCTGTATTTTCTGCAGACTGTCTTCAGCAAAGCCATTGGAGTTTCTGCCTGTTTTTTTTTTCTTTTTTAGCTCCTTATCTCATATTTTCAAAGGCTGAAAGTAATCACTTTCCTGTTTTGTTAACATAAGAGACATTTCTAAACAATTTAGCTTAAACCCTCAGGACAGGCTTGACTAATGCTCCTTTTTTATGACTCGTTCCAGTGCTCATGTAGGTAATTTTTGTAGGCTAAATCTGTGTGCATCTTCTTCTCTGATATTTCTGCTCTAGAGCTGAAATGTCTGTCTCTCTGTAAAGCCAGCTCTGGAAACCTTGTAAGTGTTCCAGGGATGTGCCAACTACCAACCCATGGTTCCATTTCCTCCTACATCCCATCATATCTAGAGATAGGTAGGGTGGGCTTCCTCAACTTGAAAGTTTATAAGGCCTACTTTAAGTCAGCAAATTCTTATTTTTATACTTTTGTCAGGAGCACTTTCACAGTTCAGAAAATGCACTTAATCTAACACCCTTGTAGATTAAAGAAAAAGGTTGGGATCTCAAAATTCTGGAAGAACTATTATTTCTTGGACTGTTTATCTCTGTTTCTAAATGTAATAAAGGTGTGCCACACTTTCTTGAAGATTTTTATCTTTGATCAAAGTATATGCATAGCAAATAACCAGCAAACTGAGTGCACTAGAATAAATTGTGTAATTTCCTTTCGGATTACCCCATAATCTCCAGGCAGTGTTTCATACTTTGAGTACTAATTATCCTGCAACTTAATTCAGCCATGAATTACCCATAATTATCTATTTTCCAAGGTAAAACAAAACCTGTAATTATGCTTTTTTCAATGCCTTGAATTTATACATGGTGTTAACAGAAATTAGGCCAATGTGTACTGAGCTAACAAGAATGAGCTTATTCTTTTAGCCCTGAACTTCTTCATAGCTGTGTAATTTGATTTCAAGAAGGGGAGAGATGTCCCCCAGAGAAGAAACAATCTGCTTCAGGGTGTGAATAGTGGAGGTGTAGTCTAAAGTACTTAATTATCTTTAGCCCCACCACTTAAGCCTGGATTAAGGTGTGTGGTCATAGTTCACTGAAATACTGCTCTTTCCCTCATACTGTGGCTTTTGGAGATGTGGAGTGCTTTTCACTGCATTTGTTTACAGCAGGCAGACAGGTCCTTGAACAGCTCCAGGATGAAGTGACCTTTGAAGGTGCTTAAAATTATCCATCTCTGTCTGAAGCATAGTAATTGAGACTCAACCTCAGCTTTGCCTGAATTAAATCATTAGGCAACAAAAAACAAACCTAAGAGAATATTCCCCAGAGTTGAATAGATACAAATCTTTAGAATAATGCAGTCCTAAACATTATATCCTGAGATTTGGCATCTCATTTTACAAAGGCTAGTAGATGACTGCTCTAAAACAAATACAATGCAGGAGAGTCAGAAACCAGATAAAAGGTTTTGAATCATGTCATTCTCTAGTGCGTATCTCTGTTACGTGTCCCATGATGGAGCACCTGCACCAAGGTTTTCTAGAAATGACATATCACAAAAAGGTCAGATATCATGCAATTCCTCTGCTGAGGCATCTGTCAAGTCATGTTTGCCGTCAAAACAAGGTAATGTCCTGAAAGAAAGCAGCATGTTTTGCAACTGTCTGCAGCATATGGCACTGGAAATGCATGTCAGTGAAGAACAAGTCATGCCACGTACCTGCCTTTCAGCTGTAACATGTTATTTGTCATAAAAAGCTACAGTTGTTTAATTTTTCATAAATGGTTTTCATGTCTTCACATATTGCTTCACGCACTGGATTAAAAGCAAAATGCAGGAAGCCTCTTTGTTCAGTATAGAAATGTACAATGTCAGAAGGCAATGTGTAATAAACACATCATTAGACAAAATATGAGGCTGATTGTCATTTGCACAAAGGCCCACATACACAGATTCAGCAGTGCACAAAAATGTTACTTTAAATAATTCACAGGAAAATGTGAATCAGGCCCAAATACTTGAATTTAATTCTAAATAACTAGGAGTCTTCTTTTGAAAATCCTTTGTGCAAATTTCAAATAAGCTCTTTCAAAGGCATGCAATGTCCTTGAATGCTAATATTTTTAGTGGGGAATGTACATGATGAAATGTGATTTAAAATCTGCATGGATACCACAGCGCTAGTAGCACCAGAAATAAATATGTTGGATGAAAGATGAAAGGATCAAATTCCTTCTTGGCACCACACAAAAGGAGTCACTGAATTCCAGTGAAGTAAAGGCTAAAGCACCTTCTTCCTTTACCTGTTTTAAACATTTGCCAACTAGAAGAAATTTAATTTCTTAATCTCCTCACAGAAGTTATATGTCTTTTTTTATAGGTCTGCACTCATAACTTGTCTTGGTCTTGGAAAGGCTGTTAAAGGCAATAGGCAGAGTGCAATTTCTAGTGAGGATGGCCTTTAAACACAAACTGCCTTGATTTGAGAAAACAGCAATTTATAATTTCTCCATATCAATTACATTTAAACACCTTGAGTGACCACTGCTTTAGATAAGAAGTTGCAATATATGGAACATTAGTTCCTGTCATTTTGTGCCTTTTTCTTGTTTGGGAAAAAATTTATTGTTGCATAGAAATAACGTCATAAAGCTCTGGTGTTTGCAAACTTCTCTCCTTGATTTTTGCCAGTTCATTGCTATTCAGGATTATATTGGTATTATTGTGATGTATTATAAAGAGATTTGTGTCTGGTAGAAATCAGAACAGCCTGGCTTCTGTACTGCACTCATGGTTTTAATCAAAGTACAGTCAGATGCACTGTTGTGAATATGTAAATCAGAAAATATACAGTGAGATTACTCAGCACTTTATGATAGCAGAAACTGGAGGTACTGTGTTCCCATCTAGGAATAAAGGCTGGCAATCATTAGGGCTGAGTGTTGAATCTGCAAACTTTGTGGAAGGTGCAGCCTTGCTGTGTGTACATGTCAGAAATATCATAACTTTTTTTGCAAAGTACAGCAGTACATCAGATCTGTGAACTCAGAAAATCTGTCCTGTGCCTAAGATTGGCTTTAAAATTTGGCAAACTTCCCAACCCCAAAGCCCTAGGAATAAATTGAGGAAAGTTGTTATAGGAAATTACAGTTTATACAGGAAAAAAAAGAAGATAGTTTCACTTAGCTAGTCTAGAAAGTATGTTTAACAGCAGCTGTCTTCTTAGGTAAGAGGATTTTGTTTGGCTGGTCCTTCAAAGATGGCAAGAGCATTTAAAATGAACTGCTGACAATGGTAAAATCCCAATGAATTATGAATGTACTGAGAAATCCATGAACCTATTTACTTGGATAAATCTAGACAGAGCATTTACTTTTGAGTCCTCACTTCTTTAGCTGAAAATTGGGGCACTCCAAACTTTACTTTGTTTCAAGTTCCTTTTGGATTACAGAAATAGGCTTGTGGTTCACACAACAGCCTGCCCTACCTTGGACAAACATAGATCTCTTCACAGTTGAGTTCTTTACAGTTTACATTCCCAAGCCAGGAATTCTCCATCATTTGGATTGATTTTTCTATCATTTCCCAAGCTTTTATAGTCTTTTAAGCTTTTAAGACTTCTATCTCTGAAATGCTTGATTCAGGAGTCTTTTAAACTTACTTAATCATAGGTAACACAAGGCAATGGAAAATCAGCCATGCTCTTCCAAACATAACGTATTACATTGCAAGGAATGTTTCCAAGACTCTTCATGTGCAGTGTGAAAAAGACAGATCAATACACAGGCTGAGCATGTATGATGTGGTCACTCAGATCCAGCACAAAAAAACTTTGGCAGCAGGGTCATATCTATGTTTGAAGAACCCAGCTCAGGATTTGTTCAGGATTGGAACAGTTTTTGCTCGAACTGGCACCTGTGTGAGATTCCCTCTCCTGACCCTGCTTCTCATCCCTGTGTCCCTGCCTGTCTCTGTCACCTGCTGTGCTCTCAGCACCAGCCCTCTCCCCTTGTGAGATCCATTCCCCAGGGGCAGAGGCCAGCCCTGGAACCCCCATCCTTCAGTGTCTGGCACAAAGGGCAAGGCACTGAGGCACCTTCAGGCCATGCAGTGCTTCACCAAGTCCAGCCAGGACTTCCCATGCAGGGAATGCTGCTGGGAAAAGCAACTCCAGGTGCAGAAACAAAGCCATCCTTTGTACCTGAAGGGTACAGGCACCATGACCCACCATGGAAGAGACTCACTTCCACCAGCTGGCCTGAGGCCTGAAGTCTTGTATTTTAGACACCAGGGGGTTACAAGGGGTCTGAAAGTTTATCTATTAACATAATTATGTCACAGGAAATAAGACTAGATTTTCTTATCAGTGTTACCTCTGGAATCAATGAAAGTCCTTTTAGTCCTTATTTGTAATGGGCTAGTTGTACCACTTAATCAGTGGTTTGTCTTTTTTTTTTTTTTTTTTTTTTTTTTTTTATTTAAGGGGAGGGAAAAAAAAAGACAGGAGAGAANTTTAACTCAGAGTAAGGATAAAAACACGAAGGAGATGAATTTTCTTGTGTTTGGGCTTGGTTGTTTGTTAAATCTTATTTATAGTAAAGAGAGTTTTGCGACTTCTAGCTACCAGCTAAAAGCGAGCAAAATGGAGATGAATCTAGCTAGTTTCAAGGTCTTTTAAAGTTAAACAGTCCAATAGAGAACTAACACCTATATTATTTATATTTTTGACCTAATAACAAAACACCTGTGATGCGCTGTGTAGCACCAAGTATCCAAACAAAAACTACTACTTAAAAGCATGAAGAAGAAAGAAGACAGAAGGAGATAACACCCATGAACCTCCATCTTGTCCCATACCTATTACTATATTCTAAAAACCCCAAATTTAAACCCTTCACCATGTGAAATTATACACTTCTATTCTAACTACACACCTGTGACTTTAACTCCATCACTCAAATTTGGAAGTCTTTTCCAAGATCTCAAGTCAAAAGCAGTATTCCCCTGGGGGTCAGTGTCAGAAAGCACAGAAAGTTCAAAACTCCCAGGCTTCTGGGTTCCAACTCTTATTAATCAACTTTTGAGAGTTAAACAAGCAGAAATCCTATGTTTCTCCTAATGCTGTCTACACTTTCAGAGCTGACTGTTCCTTTTTTTTTCCTTTCATAATTGCTCCATATCTTCTCATAATTCCAGAGAAATACAGTGATACAAAATAAATGTACCTTGTCCTTCACTGCTAGCTCCTATTTTGAAATACTTAATGAGAGGCAGAAAACATGTCCTTTAAACTCACTACTTTTTTCTCTCCCTGATGTTGCATCTTGAATCTAAGGGGATGAAAATGAAATTTCCTCATCAGCAAAGAATTCTTAATGAGATGAATTCTTTATGCGTCTTTTCATAATTTAATACTCAAAATCTTCAGAATTACCTTGTCTATAGGGATATTAAAACATATGCATTAAACAGCTATTTTTCTTCATTTTATGGTCTTGAGAACATTTGCAGATGCCAAAAGTATTCCGGTCACATTGTCTAACATGCCTAAAACCTGGTCTACAATATTTTCATTAATTTTATTCTATATATATGTTTGACTGTAGGATTCCTTTTAACACATTTTAGTATTAAAAAAAATCAGCAAGGTCTGAATCAGGTCATCCAGTGAAAGCAAGATCTGGGAAAACACTATTAGGTGGGTTAGATTTTAGCAACTTCTGTTTTGTTGCTTGTCTGGTGTTAACTTATAAAGTATATGTATTATAATAAAGATTCAGTAATGCTAACAAGTCTGTTTCAAAATTAAAAATTTATTTCAAAATGTTGCAAAAGGAACAAATGGTATCTTTTTCTAAGCAGAGGGAATAGGTTAAGAAGCCATCTTAAATGTGCACAGACATACCTTTATATTGCATTTTAATCACTGAAAGGGATACTGAAACTTGGATAGAGTTAATTGTGTGTGCAGGCAGCAATAAGGTTTGTTTCTGTAGCTAATTTAAATGTGATTAAACAGCTTTATATTTTGGTAGACATGAAAGTATTAAAATGTAAACATTTTCCCTGTAAATAGTACCTGTCCGATTATTAACTTGCTGAACCTGTATTTGACAGATATGATTTTCTGCTCTTCTCCCTAGTGTTTCACAGATTTGTAATTCTTCTGCAGTGCACATGGTAGGATAAATTCAGCTTTTAAATCTTCCCAATGGTCACTAAATTCTTTTCTGTCTTGCTTTTTGCCAGAACAAGGGTGAACTCTGTATCCTCTGGAGACTTCTCTGGTGGTCTGTGAATCTGCGCCTAGTGGTCTCATTCTGATTCTTTAATTCCCAGCTTTAAATTTGATTAAAAAGACAGCTTAAAGTGCTTTAAATACCCTTTTGTTATCTGTTTTCCAGATAATGAATTGCTGTGGTTGGTCCTGTAATCAGTCACTAGTGGGAAGAGAGGTGATCTGCACAGAAAATAACTTTGTTTCCTGTAATAGTGTCTGAAAATGGTGATTCGCACTCTCAAGGCTCTAATTGTTTTGGCTGGGCTAGGAGGTAGCTTTTCTGAGACCTGGGATAATAATTTTACTCTTCATTTGGGATTACTCTTGTTTATTGTAGAGGCACTGAAGTGCGATGGCATTGAACCTAGATGTGTTTGGTATCATCACCACAGGATATCCTGGGACAAATGGAAAAAGTGTTGGTAATAGAATCTCCATAAAATCATAGAATAGCTCGAGTTGGAGGGCTCCTTAAAGATCATCTAGTTTCAACCCTCTGCTATGGGCAGGGACACCTTGCACTAGCCCAGATTGCCCAGTAGAACAGTCTCACAGGAAATCATTTGCTCTGTGTGTAGCTGTTTAGTGTTGCCTTGCATTTCTGAGTTGCTCAGGAGTCAGCAAAACTTCCTTGCATTCTGTGTTTTGTAAATATTTGTCATTTTATTTTGTAGAACATTGTATAGTCTATGATTCTTTTCTTCTATTAAGCTGAAAACCAGTATTATGTAGTACTATTGTATACTATTACAGGTATTAAATAATAAGATTGAGAGATCTACTCTGGTGATGACTCTGGATAGACTATTCAGGAAATCATCTCTAAAATGCCCACTTCACTTCTTCGAGCTTTTAGGAAAAGCTTTTTCATTTTCTCTTTTTTACCTCTTTCTCCCTTATGTACTTTTACAGTTCAGCCTATTCTGAAATATTGTTTCATGTGGGATTGATGGATTTCTGTCTTATTTTATTCTCTGCAGTCAAGCAACCAGTCTGGAAGGTGTGGGGATGTCTTTGCTAAGGAATACCAAAGAGCTGTGCAGAATATGTTGAGTAGGCATTCCATACAAATGCATTTTAGAGCATTGCACAGTGCACATTCTAATCCTAAGGGGCCAAGGAAATTATACAATCATCACACAGGCTTTTGATAGTTTAGTCAGTAGAAGAAAAATATCTGTAAACATGCTATCAAATTTACAGCTCATTGAAAGTGACAGAGAGATAAAAGAGTGGCTAAAATGATATAATAGAGTATGGAATATTGCAGGAATGTATAGCATTTAATCTTGTATACACAAATGCATGTAACATTTCTGCTCAGTTAATGATCCAGTGCTTAAGCCTGAGCCATAATGTGTCATTGCCAGACACGTCTGTGAATGTAAAAGATAACATTGTCTAATTAGTTTGGAAGAGGCTTGATTTTTTTTATGTTGGTATTGGTGATGAAAATCTTCTCTACATCTTACTCTTTTTTACAGATGCTGTTTTCATGAAATTACACGCTTCTAAATTTTTATTGCTATTACATATAACATTCTGCTTTTTGCTGCTTTTATCTAGTTTCATAAATGTAATGGGTATTTCTCTTCCCTTATCCCTTTTACTCCCCTTCCCCCTAAGAAAAAGAAGATGGGAGCTGAAAGTATTGTGAAATCGACTTGAAAGTCAAAATCTTTCAAATAACTGGTCCTGTCATTGACAAATCTTTTCTTCCACTCTGGTGATTTTCATGGTAATTTCGAACAAGTTTCAGAAATTTTACAATAATAAATACACTTCTGCTGAAAGCATACATTATACAAGCAATAATTTAAAACTGCTCATGACATCAATTATATTTTGTCATGGTGAAATATATAACACATTTTATCAGCACAATGAAGAGATACATTCCAGAATCATAAAGGTGGAAATCAAAACGGTCTTTCCTTTGCCTAATGGCTTTAATTGCAGGATACAGTGGAACAAGGTTGCTCCTTTATTTAAAATTTCATTCTATCAACTGTCTGTAACCTGTCACAATCTGCCCAATGCATGATGGTTATACCATTCCATTCAGTTCCACCTCAACAGATTTATGACAATGTGCCACTGCTTTGTTTTCTTCTCTTCTTTCAGGAAGGGGCAGGTTCTGCATACTACAGATTTATTAAAATGCTGTCTAAGCTCCATTACAGATGAGTATTATCCATTAGCCACTAGCTGTCCATCTACAGACTTATCCATCCATCCATCCACCCATCCATCCATCCATCCATCCATCCATCCATCCATCCATCCATCCATCCATCCATTCTTCACCATAACTGTAATATTTTAGCAGAGCTCGTGGAGCACACAGGACTGCTGGAATGTAGGAATGACTGCAGTGCTGTTTGCATGGTCTGGCAGTCACAGTGTGTTTTGCTGTCTTGGCTCTGTGCCCACATAGATAAGCTTTACAAAAGTTGTTTTGAAAACAAATGCCTTTGGCTAAGCTTCTTCCCCTGCATAGATTAAAGACTGTTTTACTATAGGAAAATATAGAATCCTAGAGTATTCTGAGTGGGAAGGGACCCACAAGGATCATGCAAGTCCAACTCCTGGCTCTGCACAGGACACCCCAAGAACCCCACCATGCTCCTGAGAGCATTGCCCAAACACTTTTTGAACTGTGTCAGGCCTGTGACCATGACCATTCCCCTGGGGAGTCTATGATATGCAATTACTTTTGTAGTCATGCCTGATACATATAAATAAGCATTATATGTAGAAATCTAACTTAATTCAATAGTTTGCCAATCTGTCCAAGAGCCATACTTCCCAGAGATGATCTGAAATAGGAAGCAAAAAACATGATTTTCCTCTTGCACATGCAATTAAAAATAAAGGGAAAAATTCATCCACTGTAAGAAAAAAAAATTTAAAAAATGCAGGGTTTCCATTTAATTTTCAAATGTTTCTTAATCACTTAGGAGCAAAAATACCATTCATGATTTTCAAGTGAAAGATCACTAAAGAATTTAAGTGGATCAGCAAAGCTTTGGGTGATGTGGCCTACATCTGGATTTTTGGAAGGGATTTGCCAGAACACAGACTGGGGGCAGCTGTGCCCTCCTAGCACCTTCAGAGGTCAAATATGCTGCCCAGTGGCAATACAGCCTCCTCATTTTAACTTGCTCTGCTTTGGTGAGCAGGAACCTGTTAAAACTATAAAACAAGGAAAAGCCTTGCCATGTTAAATATCCTGTCTATCACAGAAATTACTCAAATCTATTCAATTTACCAGTGTGACTATTTCAACACAGCTTCAGGAAAAAAAACACCCTAGGGAGGAAAAAGAATGTTAAAATATAAAAAAGGAAAATATATAGATGTGTTTCAATCAGGGAGCTGATGTTAAATGCTTATTTTCATTTTCCTGAAAAGGCTGTCTGTATTTAATGATATTTTTGAGCATTTCATTAAGACCAATATCTTCTGTCTTAAGTGATCCTCATAACCAAAATTGAGAGTAGTTTGTTCTTGTGGTACATTTATCAGCTTTAGCCTTGAGGCTCTCAGTGACTCCATCACTTTCAGCTCAGGGGATCGTCAGGATTTTTAACATTGCAAAATGTAACAAAACAGAAGAAAACCAGAACCAAAACCACAACAAACATACAGCAAGCAGTAAATAATTACCTGCCATGGAACTCAACAGTCAGTTTCCTTGGGGGACACATGATGGGACTAGACAGAAAAGGGAATTCATTAACTGTGTAGCTCTGAATGAATAAACAGTATAACAGTTCAATCTTATCATCTATGATTTTTGTTATAAAATACAAATATCACATATTTAAGAGTGTTGAAAGGGTAATTGAGCAAATCTTTGAAAGCTGATGTTGCTCTTTGGACACAGTAGTATTTCCTTATATAAACTGGTGCCAACAGAGAAAAATTCAATCAGCTTAGCTGGAACAGAGAAAGTGTATTGGACAATATGAGAGCTTTGGCAAGTTTGTGCTTCTGACCTCTCTCAGACACAAGGTTGTCCACGTTCCACTTTTAAAACTATAAAAAGAGAAAAAAACACCCTACCAATTTCCATTTATATAAATAGAAATACAATAAATCATCAGGCCTTGCAATTATCTTTTTGAGTAAGAAGGAGCAGGTCCAACTAGTTTGTAAAGAATGACTTTATTGTGGTTTCATCCTTGTAAACAAATTTGTCAATCAGCCAGTTCCATGTAATCCATGGAAATTTGAATAGGCAAGGATGTTGTGCTTTCCATAGGCACACATTTAAGGACTGAAGTACCTCGCTCCTAGGAGGAAAGGCTGAGAGCTGGGGCTGCTCAGCCTGGAGTGGAGATGAATCAGAATCAGGGTAGAACCTGTTCATGTGTATAAACATGTGAAGAGAATGTGTACAGGGGATGGAGCCAGGATCTGTCCAGTGACAGGGCCAGTGGCACAAACTGAAACACAGGAGGTTCCTTCTGAGCACACACAAGGAAACATTTCTTCACTGTGACCAAGAACTGGCACGGGTTGTCTAGAGAGGCTGTGGTGGCTCCATCCTTGGAAATACTGGAAAGCCACCTGGACAAGGTCCTGGACTGTAGGTGGCCCTGCTTGGGATGGGGGACAATTTGGATGACATGACCTTCATTGGTCCCATCCAGTATCAGCCATTTTTTGATCCTGATTTATGGTTATGATAGTTTGCAATGATAAATCAATGCTTTTTTTTTCCCTTACAACATTGAAAAGATGGACATTTTGATTGATTTCACATATATAAGAATATTCCTCATTGATTTTTTTTTTTTAAATTTAATTTGTGGTCCCACTTCTAAACCTAATAGTTTCAAAATTTTGAGTGTAGTATATTTCAAAAGTGTAGTAATCAATCATTTTAAAGGTTTAGCAAAAATATTAATGTATGATTTGACAAACTATTACTCAAGTATTCATATCACAGTCAAGCATACATTCAATGCATTAGCAATAATGTATTGTACACGTGTGTAATAATATGTGCTACTCCTGTCTGTAATATTCCTGTTACAGGTAGGAGTAATGTTTTTATTCTTTATTTTAAAAAATTAAATAGGAACACTAAGTGTTATGAAATTTTGTGTCTTGGGTCCAGAATTCTGTCTTCATTTACCATATTTTGGGAGCCAAATTTGGTGTAGAGACAGCAGTATTTTGATATAGAGTACCTCAAAGGTGCTCAGGGTTAGACCACAAAAGAGAATAGTGTCTTTCATAGTCAGAAATGCCCAAACTTCTGTACCAATTAATTTTAAATACAAAAGACCAACCTTGTCAGGAAACCTACTGGCTGGAAAAGTATAGACCCACAAAAATATGAACTTCACACTTTTGTCTTGGCACTGTGTTCCAGAACAGGAGGCTCTCTGTCACTTTTCTCTGATGACCACAAGAGAAAGTCTATTGTGACATATTTAAAATGTCCCTTAACATGACCACTTCTGAGGAGAGTTGTTATTATTAACAAAGAAAATTTTAAAATAAATTATTTAATTTTTTATTTGCTATTGCTTTTGCCAGTAGCCATACGATAATTAGGGGAGATAGCCTAGCTTTTTTCTTTTTTTCATGGCTCTTAAAAAAATAGTGAATGTCATTGACTCTGAGGTAATCTATATTAACAAAAATCCTTATTCACTAATTACATTCCATTAGAATTATGTGCATCCTAGGCATGAAAAAAGACACAACTTAGAATAAAATCTAGGTCTGAAATGGAGAGAGAGAGGTGGTCACTCAGTTGAATGTTTGCCTGCCACGTTATAATTCATTCCACGATTTTCATTCAGATATAATTTACAAATTCTCAAACTGACTTCTCTGATATTTCAAATAACATATACTGAGCACAAGAGTGCCACTTGTCAGGAGAAGATGAGGGGGATAAGTGATGCTCTGTGTGTTTGGGGAAGACTTTAGCCTGAGATTTGTTTGTGCAGAATGAGTGTCCCAAGATGCTATGAAATTCTTGCATAGAGCTCAGTGCCAGAAACTGCTGTTGTCTCAGGCAGATGAAGACACTGAGAGCACTGAATACCTCATAGGTCTTATTATGCTTTTCTCACAGAAGTTTTACCAGACAAAAGATGTCTCAGTCTATTATTTTCATGAAATTGTAAAGTAAATGCAGTCCTTGCGAGATTGATGGCACTGAAGAGTGAAGTCCTCTATTGACCTGTAGTGTCCCTTCAGCATCCCTTCAGCAACTCCATCCCAAAATATAAATGCTCCACCATTCCAGCAGAGGAATTATCCTAGAAAAAGAGATGCTGTGCCAGAAATTGGCCAATACAATTGAACTGCTTATATACAATTTGAGATAATTTCTTATATATTTCAAAAGAAATGGCTTCTTTGGGAAGGGCATGCTTGAAATGTGCTAGCAGTAGAACTTTACTTCTTATGCATGGGAATAAGTTGCCAAGACTACAATGTTGTGGTGTAATAAGTATATGAAGTAGGACAAAATAAAGAAAGTGGATTTTTTTTCCACCCAGGATAGTGACACCAAAATCATGCAGTAGTGGAGATAACTATTATAATTCTGCCTGTTTCAGTGACTTATTGTTAAGTAAGCTTCTACATGTTACTGTTTCCCAGCCATGCTATCAAACAAAGCAAACTGAAAACTGAATAATTGGGACCCCTCTTTACTCCAATAAACTTGTAATGACCCCTGTTTCTGTGATCTTAGTCTGAACAAGCAGTAGAAAGAAGACTGTGTATGTGCAAGTTAGAGATATTCATTATTCAGCACTGCAAATGGTTAGACACAGCTGAAAGGATGAATAATTACAACCCTAGACTGAGAATGGAACAAGAAAGACCTTTGCTAGCAGGAGCCTTATAAGTGAGGATTATGCCCAGAAGCTGATTGTGTACTTGTACACATCCACTGTGTGACAAATAACTGCTGAACGTGCAGTCCAGCAGCTGTAACTTAGAATCACAGAATGGTTTGGGTTGGAAGGACCTTTAAAAGTCATCTTGTTCTAGACCCCCTGCTGTGGACAGGGACACCTTTCACTAGACCAGGTTATTCAGAACTCCATCCAACCTGGCCATGAACACTTCCAGTGATGTGGCCCCCAGTTTGTCTGGGCAACCTGTGCCAGTGTCCCATCACCCTCATCATAAAGAATTTCTGTCTTAGATATAAAACTTCTGAAGGCACTCCATGTTTTGGTCTGTTGCCTTGATTTACCAGCACTGTTGGCACCTACCAAGGCCTGTAGACAAGGGGATAAATCCAGGGGTCCTGGACAACAGGGTCCAGCAAGCCCAGTTTCTGTTTCATAACACAGCCCTGTTGAGCTAGGCAAGCACAGAGGTGGAGGCTGGGACTGCCTCTGCTCCCTTGGTTCCTTTGACTCTGTTGGGATGCATTCCGTCTCTTATGAATGAAACAATTTGTACCATTAGCAACACAGATCAGCTGGCACTGCGACTTGCAGGCAGCACCCTTGAGTGACATGAAAATGCAGTTACTTGGAATGATGCCCAGGTGGGCAGACATTATAGAAAGGTCTGTGAGTCCCCACAGGTAATTTTCTGGCTGGCTCATTCCTGAATCGTTGTCTAATCCAAATTCTGCATCACTACTTCTGAAATATGATGGCACAGTAATGAGTTCTAATATAAATAGAGGAGCGAAATAGCAAGAGTAGCTTCATATGCTAATTATCCTGAATCCTGTGCATTCTGCAGCAGGCTCACTGAATATACTCTACACTGAATATTGGTGATGCTAATTCTATTTAAATGTTATGGATTGTCAATGTCGATTTAGGGAATGGACATATATTTTCCATATTTATAAGAAGAGCTACCTAACCGTGGAGAAATAAATATTGACAGTCTTGTAGAAATAGTACCAAAGAAATTACTAGACCAGTAACAAACTGCATGTCAAAAAGGCTTTACAAAAATAGTCCTCGATGGATTAGAAATTATGAGGATGATTTCTGACATTTTATCAAAGGGGTGTGAAATATCAAATTCCAGTGGTGAAAACATTTTCACCTTTTTCTGTGCTGTAACTCAACCCCTAAAAGAAAATCTGTTATTATCTGAAGAGGAAGTTAGTATATTTAAAAAATAGATCATAAAGATGGCAGAGGAAGAACAGCTTTTACAGTTTTGAAGTTTATGAAAGACTGATGTTTGAGCTGATAAGGATTCTTCAAAGAACATTTCTTTTGAATGCTCAGTGTGAAGAAATCTGCAAGATGTTAAACAGATGAAATGTTTTTCAGTTTTAAATCAAAGCTGATGCAATGCAATCTTTGCAAGAGATTGGAACATTATTATTATTGTTATTATTATTATTATTATTATTATTATTATTACATAGAATAATAACTTGTTTTAGCACTTTCTGTCTTGAACAGGCTCATTCAAACTGTACTCAAAGCTTTACATGAAAACAGTAGCACATCCCCTGTAAGACTTCCAGTGCTTTACCCAGGAGGTTGGGATCATGATGGGCATCATGGAGGTTGAGAACAAAAACGTGTGTCTGTCTTGGTTGTCTCTTTGCCTTCCTCAGAGCTGCTGCTCCCCTGTTGCATATTGTTTTACTGCTCTGTCATGACTCTCTGGCTGCATTTGTGTCTTGCAGCTTTGAACCTGTCAGGTGTTACCTCAGCACATGACCATCATTCTCTTAGGCTCTGTCCATATTTCCCTTAAAAAGCATCATGTTGGAGACATTCCCATGGCTCTGAAGTGGCAGAGTGGGAACAGTAGGAGAAATAAATATCTACAAAACAGGAAACCACAATCTATATCCACAGTAATTAGATACCATCAGTTGCAGACCGATTTTCATTGCTTTTTGAATTTGTTTCTAGTGCATGATTATTTGAAGTTAAATTTAAGACTTCTTCAGTAACTTTCCTTCAAGCGAATGCTGGCAAACTTGTAGATAAAGCATTTAGCTGTAGCCATAAAAACCTGACTGACCTAGCTTCAAGCAACACAGTTGCTTTCAGAAGATTATGTTATTTGCTCTTTTAAATTTGAAACCAAAGTCCCAAGTCATCCTGATGGCTGAGCTGCTCATAAATTCAGAGACCTTTTGTAAAACAAGAAGACTATCAGGGACTGTTATCTTGAAAATGACTCTAAATGCTGAGTATGGACATAGTAAACAAGATAGAACTGTTGTTACCAAAAGTTTGAAAAAAAAAATGGAGTTTACAAAAATTATATTTGAGTGATAAAGAGGGGGGACAGGTTAGGTTTTGCTAGTGTCCCAGTCAAGAATTCATTAGTATGCTGAAGTCTCTTGTCACTTTTTCTCCTGGCTAATTTGCAAACTGATAAAGTAGCTGAAGGCATAGAGTAGTTTAAGGATAAGTTTCTGTGTGTTTGTTGTGTTCTTTCTGTTGTCAGAAACTCAGTCCTCAACTGTCTGGAAATAAGTGCATTAAAGCACTAAGTCATCAAACTGAACTTTGCAGAATTAAAAAAACAGTATATTACAATCTTCTTTGATTGAACATATTCCTTTTCTCTGTGTTTCTATTATTTCTGTTAGATGCCCATGAACTTCTGAGAGGGTTTATCATTTTCTCTGTATGGCTATATAATTTACCATAAACAAAGACAAGCAAAGACCAGTGGTTTCATACAGATATTGTAATTTGAATATTAGGACTAGAACTCAAGTCTGAAGTATTTATGGATTTTATCTGAATTAATTTAACTTGCATTTTAAAGAATTTTTCTGTTTTCTGCTCCCTCTCTGCCCCTGCTAAAATGCTTCAAAAAGTCAAAATATGCAGCCCTTGACTTTTGTAAGCCAGTCAGTGAGAGGTTCTCTGTGTTTAAACACACAGCTAAGATGTGAGCACCATTTTTTGTGAGCTGCTTGGCCCAATTAATCTGTTACCCAGGTTTAGGCATTTTATTGAGTTGTCTAAAGTGAAGCATAGTCTTCTTAGATTACTTCTGTGGAGATAAATAGGCATGGATACTGCTGCAGAAAATTCTGCATCACCCCTGGAAATCTAGCCCAGCAACTTCTCTCTGTATCCAGGCACCTGAGTTAAACAGAGTTAGTCAAGGTGACTGTAGCCTGGTCTGTTCAGCCTGCCCTTCACCCCTGTTTCCTTGAAGTCTGAAGCCTGCTCTTTCAGATTAATGGCTGTGTTAATTCATGTTTATACAGAGACCAGCTGGCTCCAGCAGGGCACAGATTAGCCCTGTGCAGGCTTGATGACAGGCAAAGTCCAGAGCAGCAGAACTTGTGCAAGCAGCTGCTCATATAAATGGTGTAAATAAGGATCAAGTCCTATGCTGGAAGGTGCTTCCAGTGCTTTTCCAGCCAATTTGTCCTTCCTGTCTCTGCTATTTTAGGAACTTGCTGTAAAGGAGCACTTGATTTCTCTTATCTCTTCTATACAGGCTATAATTAGGATTAACAGAAGTGTTTTACTTAATGTTGCAGTAGTTCTTGTGTACAGCACTCATATCTTAAGTATAATTAACACTGGATAGCTCCCATTAGTGTTTTTAAGCATTTAAAATGTACTATAACGGCCAAAGCTAAAGTTGTCATTAAAGGGCCATTGCTATTTATTATGCTCATAAAGTAGACACTTTGCTACAGAAAAATATATCATTGGGTTCCATTTAGAAAGCAGGAACAGACAGCAGCATTAGTGATGGCACCCATGGGAATAAAGGACTGCTTTAAATTGATCCCATTCTTATTCTGCACAGGAGTCAATAGGGAAATCTAAAAGCAGGTGACAAATCATTGTGTTGCACAGCATAACTGATTAGCTGAGTTATGCTGTGAGGCAGGTTTGCTGTTTTTTCATGAACATTCCTTTCTTTAAATGCTTGTCTTTTAGTTTTCAGTCTGTGTTTTCTTTATAATTGCACATCTATTTCATAATTCATTTTTATTACATTCAGCTGACATTGTTTTAAGCAATTATAAAAAGAGGAAAAAAAAGTTATTCTCTCTTCATTATATTTTGGGAAAGAGGCCAGGTACATTATTAACATGAGAATTTTGCAAAACCTTTTGCCTAGAACTCTTGATCAGATGCCCATAGCTGTGAGCAGGTCAGGTTTCTTATTGCCACTGCTTCATTTGGTCCACTTGATGATTGAATTACCAAGTTTTTACAAGTCATATTATCTCATACACAGTCATAAAATGCTCCCTTACTTTCATAACTCTTTTTCTCTGAAGAAGTTAATCTTCTTTGCCAACACTGCTCTGAGGATACATTTTAGTCACAGTCCAACCGTTGGAACAAAACAGGAGACATTTATAGCAGTAAACAATTATCACTGAAATGAGATAACAATTTAATGGTTTTGCATGATTAATGTCCTACATAAATTCTTTATGACATAGAACTGAGGGATGATGTTATGAATGTATAATAGAAAGTCAACAGAACGTGTCACCTTTTGGTTAGTTTCTAAGGAAACAGGCCATGCAATCAGTGTTTTCATAATAATCAAAAGTTCATAACAAAACCATCATCTATTGTCCTTACTAAATTGAATTTCTAAAGGTACAGTTGTTGGTTTTTTTGGCCTTAGTGCCAATTATGCACATAAGAGGCCAATTCAGTTAATGGCATCCCTAGAGTCTTTTTCATGTTTGTGATCCAGGGCAAGCCTTTTCCTTTTTTGCTACCTACATTTAATTTAAATTGCTGTCCATTTCTAGGCACATAAATTAGTGGTCTGCTCTTCATAAGTGTTATTGCCCACAGCTGATTCTGACTTCACCCTCTGTCTCCAAGGTGAACAGACCTTGGAGTTTAGTGTTTAGTGTCTTTGAAAATAAGGGCAGCAAACTTTGGAAGCCCAAATACAATTGCCATGGAAAGGATTTTCACAACTGGAAGTCTAGTAATACACCCCTGAGTTATTTCCTGTAGCTTAAATAATGTCTAAAAATCAGTAAAATCTGTTAGGCTTGTAGCATTTTTAAGATCAAAGCTTTTTTTTTTTTTTTTTTTTTTTTTTAGTTTTTTTTTNNTCTGATTATAACTTTTTTTTTTTTTTTTTTTTTAAGCTTATATTAAGGCAAAATAAAATCAGCATCCAAAATCATTGGCTTTACTTCATAATTTTTAATATCTCTCTTCTTCCTCCCTACATATATATGTATACACATAGAAAATAAACTGTTGATACAGTAACATTTTTTTTTAAAGTGTTGATAAGGATCATCTTGCATCTGACCTCTACTGAAGCAATGCAGAGCCCTCTGCTGACTTTACTTGAGGCTTCCCTCTGTCATGCATGGCAGGAGCAAGGACAGTTTGTCTTTAATTTCACTGAAAATTCTTACTTGGTCCAAAGGATGCGCAGAGATGAGCAAAATCTTGTGCTCGTCCTACTGCCATGCTGCCATTGGAAAGAGGGAGAAAAAAGTAGGATTTCCTCTCCTATTTTTTTTTAACTGTTGTTCCTACTAAACATACAAAAATACACTTCTGTCAGCATTATATGTACTTATTTATAGAATATATTCCACTGTTTCATCAGACTAGTTTAAGATAGCCTGCAGGTTGGTTTCACTCACTTGTTGGTTTTTCCATAGGTTGGTCTTTGGGGGAATGAACAAAAAGAGGCAGAGCAAGAGCATTATTGCAATACAGGTATTCCCTGGATCTGGAGAAGGTATTTAGGGCCATGGCCAGAAGGCAAATGTGGAGCTGGTACTCTGAAGCTAAGAAAGAGGAAAACCACAGTGTAACATGAATGAGAAAATGTTATCATCCTAATAAAGAGCATAGGTAACGGACATGTAGATTCACAAGGAAATTTAAAAAAAAAAAAAAAAAAGAATAAAAATTATTCAAAAAGGAAACACCTAATTTGTTCCCAGACCCTGTATGACTCTGTCTGGTAAAATATTTCATCATATTACTGGATTTAGTCCAGTAAGGTATGTTCCCAGAGTTAATACCCTGTGATGGATAGACCAAGGGTCATTTTCCTTTGGCATTTACAGAGTTCATGCCCTAAATAAATAAAACAAATCACAAAGATCGGTTTGATACTTTCATACTTTTACAGTCTTATAGAGATTTGTAGTTCATCTGACAGAAATCTGAAAGTAACCACACTACTAGTGTAGGTGGTAATTTATTTTTGCTGGTTCTGCTTGGGTATTTCCTAGTCATTTCTCAAACATAAGTTAGAAACTAGTAAAAAAAAAGCTAATTGATCATTGTTAATAACAGCCGTGTGAAGCTGTGCTTCCTCAAAGAGAAGAAATAGGATTACCTATTGTTGTATTGATAATTCATCTCTAGGATACAAAACTCATCAATGAATTTTGTTCTACAGTCCTACTAGAAACTAGGACTTCATAAAAGTTCAGTAAAAGGTCAGTAGCACATGTATCTGCTAGGATGAAGATATTTGTAATTCAAGTGAAGCAAAACATAATATTTTACTGTTTTATTCATAAAGCAAAAATAAAATATAATATTTACAGTTTTATTTATTGAGCCACTAGTAATTAGTAAAGTTAATCAGAACTTTTGTTTTCCCACTGCAGATCTGTGGTTTCCATTTAAAGTTGATACTTTCTATGAGAAAATGTCAATTTTGACATGATTATTTTGTTTTCTTTTCTTTGAACCAAAGTTAAACGTTCTGTCTGAATGGTTTCATTTGCAATTTTTACCGCGTTGGGGGTGCCAGAGTGTCTCCAGTGAGCTACACTCAAATCCATATGATTCTGCATAAGGTTCCTGGATCTGCTACATCTGTCCTTTGAATGAGGGAAATTAATCTGTTTTAAGATGATGTAGCATAGATGCCATTCGATCAAAGAGCCCAGCATATGAAGAAACATATGAGCACCAAATTCTGGATGTTCAGTCAGTGATACTAAACTGATTGTGACATGGAAGACTTATGAACATCTAATTAAAAAACAAAAAAACCCAATCAAACAAAAAAATAAAACAAAAAAAAACCCAACAACTTTTCTGTTTGGTCTTTTTGCCCCAACTTGGGAGTATAAGAGAGAAATTTCTAGCCTTAGCCAGTTCTTCGGTAGAAGACATCCAGGAAAGTCCAGTTATATATGAGATAAAGGATGAAAGTGAGACTATATGACATTCACTTTGCAATTCTTTTTTTAGCTATTTTTGACAAATAGGAAGATGATACCTCAGAACTGCAGTTCACATGGTGTTGCAAGCAAGAAAACCGTGCAAGCAAACAGTGCATTTAGAGTTTTCTTACATTCAGGATGGGATATATCGTAGAAAAGTGTAAAAATTACTCAGTCCAACTCAACCCATTTTGTTTGGGAAAAAGTGTTGGTCTTCACCTGATCTGAAATGAGTTTAAGCTATTAGGAGCCATTCTGTTGATTACTTTGTACTTTTTTATAAAAAGAGTGCTGAAAAGGCCCAGTTTTGCAGCAGTGTCACTGCTTTCCTCTTCTGGCAGTTGCTGGAAGCCTCCATAGTTTTTGAATGTAACTCCAGCCCTTATCAAATCAAATGTTGCCCATCTTGTAGAAGGCTGGTAAAAAACCTACTTTATGCAATCAAGTCTTTTTTTCAGTCAGTGACAGATTATCACAGGATAATGAGCTCTCTGGTGTTAATGCCACCTCACACCTCCTGTTTCTGCCTGATGAGCTCCACAGGGCTGCATCTCTGGGCTCCCTAGAGAACACCAGCCTGTGTCAGTGAGGTTGACCACACATCTTGACCTGTGGGAATTCCTTCTTTATTTACTTTACTTTACTGGATATCTTCTCCTGGACAGGCAGCTCTGTCATACCTGAACAAGGGCAAGAAGAGTGACCAAGAGTTTTTTTTGCAAAAAAACAATGTAAAATATTCCTGACATGTTCTTCATTGTTCTTCTCATCACATCCTACATTGTGAAAATTCTATTTAGATAATGAGTCTACCTGCAGTCCCTGTTTGTTAACAGGACAGGGGAAAAACAGACCCTAAACCAACCATTCAGGTATTTCTCTTGTGTAAAACAACACCACCACCACCACCATAAAAACCAAACCATAAAGCAACTAAACAGGAATCATAAGTAGGATAAAAGAAATCACTGCTGATTTCTTAAATAATTCCATTCAGTCTCCAATACCTTTTGCCCTGATTTTCTGTCTCTCTTGAAGAGAGCAGTGAATAAATAGAATAACTGGAGTTTCCTCATATTTGTCTCCTTTCCATAATGAGCATAAATGGATTGTGATAAAAATAATTTTATCTCAGATGAAGTCAGTAGCAAAGTTCCCACAGCATTATATAGGGCCAGGATTCCATTCCCTATGTGTTGCTGGGAGAAGGTAAAAAAAGCTGGTGTAAGGTATTTTTCTAAGGTTTGACCAAACAGCCTTCTCCTGAAGTTACATGAAGTCTCCTGAACTGCTGAATCCTTTTGAAAATGCTTTCCAAAGAATATACTACTTGTTTTTCATTGCCCTGTTACTACATGAAATGGAATTCTAATGAGAATTGAGTTTTCGTTCTCTCAAATATTCTTAGAATGCCTGAATGTTAATATTGGTGGAAAATTAAAAATACAGTTCATCCAAGTCTAAGGCTGATTTATTTTTTAGTACAGAGGTCCTGAACACATAGGAAACCATATTGACCCTTCCTATTTTGCCTTCAAATTCATATACATGTGCATATATTTAGTAGGGGTTGTTTAGAGATGAGTGGAGTCTAGAAGGGCCTTGTGCTGTACTGTTTCTTTTCTGACAATAATCTCAAAAACATTGCTTCACAGATAAGTCTTCAATTACACAAATCTAAAAAAAAGAAGCCCCAGAGTCAGAGAGAATGTATGTTTATAAAAAGCACATAGAACCTGAATACTACAGGTAAATACAGTGATATTAAATACTCAAAAGCAACAGGGGTTTCATCAGGGCCTCGTCTGATTCTGTTTCAAAGTTAATTATTTTGTTTTCCTTTGCTTTTGTACGTGAACTTTGATTTTGCTTTCTTAAATTGCCTTTATCTTGACCAATGAGTTGTTTTATAATCCATATTGTTTTTCTCCACCCCCATCCTTCTGAGAGGGGAGTGAGAGAGAGGCTTGGTAGGTACCTGACATTCAGTCAAGGTCATCCCACCAAAAAAACAGAAAATATTTTGGAGGTTTAGTTATCCAGTGTGATAAAAAAAGGATTTGATGCATAAATTCTTTTGCTGAATAGCAAAAAGCATTTTTTGCTGAATAGCAGTTCAAAAGTGAAATTTATTCTTTTACAAATGGCCTGTAAATTGCTGAACCATCCCACATAGCCTCACTGGCATATCAAAGGGAAACAATTCAAGCATTTTGGAGACCTAGTTATTTGTCCTTTTGATTATCTCATCATCTGCCTTCCTGGTTTATTTCCTACATTGGTCTTAGACACTGAGATTCTCTTTTGATCACTGCATCTGTAGAAAAGTGAAGCTAAACAAATACATGTGCTGGGGCTCCCATTAGGACCAAAATAAACATTTTGGCAGTACTTAGTAACTGCTGTTGGTTGCTGATGGTAGAAGAGGCTGAGGAGCATAAGGATCTTGAGCTGTGCTCTTCTTCTGACAGCATCTGCAGTAAGCATTTTAGCAAGAACTAGAAAAGTGGAATAAATAATAGTAAAATTACACACATGGTGTGAAGGTGACACAGACAAATATATTTGCAGCTCCAGCTGTACTATTTCTGACCCACCCTTTTGATGACTTAAGTGACAAGATACTGAGCAAGAGCATATGTGATTATTATGCACCATGTAGAGTTCAGAACAAAGCATAAATAATTGCCATGCAGTATCAATTTGTTTGATCTAGGAATCAAATCTTAACCAGATTGTCTAGTGCCTGAGTGTAACATTGAATGGTTTTATTAGTACATATTATCTGAAAAAGCCTCATCTCTCTGAGAGATCGGCCTTGGGTGGTGCACAGCTGATGCTGCAAGAAGCAGCAGCATGTAGGAATGATTTGGCTGCTATTTGTAAAGATGGACTTAGAGTGAGGCTATTCCATTTTATTTCATCTCTCTTACTGTAAGGGTCTGAAACTCCTACTCTGTTGATAAGAATTAGTCCCATTTTAGGAAAAGGTTTGTAAAATGCACTTAATTTGAAATGATTACCTGTATATAGAAGCTTCTGAGATTTATCTTCTGTTGTGTGTATTTATTGAAAATTGTGCTGTCTTGACAAATTATCTACTTTTGTTGCTGGATACTCCTGACAGATTTTTTTCCCACCCATTTCATCTGTATCAAGATCAACAATTTACTTTCATGGCAGTAAGTGAATCAGAACAAAAGCATGAAAGGAAACCTGACTGGTAAATTTTTGTCATCAGTTATATCAGTACAAAATTGCTCTTTATGTTTTCCTGTCCTATTTTTTCACCTGCATTTACTCCTGTCCTACTTTTCTTTACCTACATGTGTTTTTTCTCACTCAACTGCCGACAATGCATATATTTTGTCCTAGAGATCACCTTTGGCAAACATTAATGCTTTATAAATTATGGCTTCACAGCAGTTCACTGACCACACAGGAAAAAACAGTTCCACTATCAGACTCACTCAGAATATACATACAACTTAGAGATGGATTTTGCAAAATTTATTTTTGTTTAATGATTCTCTAGCATTTGTTTGGGGCACAGACATATTTTCCAGGATGCAACAGTCTCAGGAAGGACTTGCCAGTAAGAACTCCACCAAAACTTCTGAGTACTACTTTATACAGCACTCACTTGAAATGCAAGAATCTGCCTGAAGCCAAAGTAAACACACAGTCACGTTCTCCTCAGAAAATTTATTTTGTCAGTCAGGGCAAATCTCTCATTCTTGTCAAATTACACAGTCCCTCTGGCAGGTCACAATAGCAATGGTGGCATTATCAATATTTTTAAAAGGTCATCTATCAGAGAGAGTGTTGCAGGTAATGAAAAGGAGGGAAAGACAACTGCTTTGTATACTCAGAGAATTTAAAATGGTACAAAAAGATCATATACCTTAACAACAAGAATTTGGTGTATTTGCATTTTGCAAACCATATCAACATCCACATAATTCTAATTTAGCCAAATAAGACAGTTATTCTTTTTGCCACAGTCTTCTATGCAATTGGTGTTCCTCCACATACAGGAAGAAAGGGTTCAAATCATAGGAACCATTTTATGAAAACAAACAAACAGACAACTGGTTTTATTTTCAAAAAACATTTTATTTAACTGGGTGTGTGTTGTGTGAACTTGAACTTTGCTCTCTGGAAGCAACTGAGTTTTTCTAGCTTTCATTTGTCTTAAGCTGTTAGAGAAGAAATCTAACAAAACAAATCCATCCTTGTTAAGTCCTCAAAAAGATCCCACTGCTACTTTGCTGTTCATAGAAAACTGGGAAGTATGTCTGTTGCTTTACAGATAAATGTGATCAGTTCTTGGTTCCAAGGAGCTTACAAGTTAAACTTCAGAGTTTGGTTTTATATATCAACTATATAATCTTTTATTTGTATGTATTAAGGTTCAAAAATTGAACTTTGTAAAATTTTCCTTTAGGATTTGTAATTATTCTAGTGGATATAAAAAACTGCTTGGACTACTTTTATTTTTCCCCCTAGAAAATGGAAGATAAGCCAGACGAAGGCAAACTTTTTATTTTTTTTTTTTAATTTTTTATGCCCAGGGAATGGAATCAAAGTTAAAACCTGTGATTTCTTTTGTGCACATGAAAACAGAAAAACCTTATCAGAATTTCAGTCCAGGAATTTTTGGATCTTTTTAGGAAATAAAAAAGGGTCTCATAATTTTAATTTAAAAAATCTACACCTGACATCTGCAGTTGTTATCAGCACTGCATGTCAATGCTTCAGGTAATGAAGGAAATGTGGGAGACTTGCTAATTTCTTTATGGTGGCTCAAAATCTCACCCCACATTGACTGGGATACACAAAAGATTCCTACCTGAGGTATGTATGAATGAAAATGCCCTTACACTCTGGTGTTGCTGCTTTCTCTGGTGGAGAACTCGGTTTCCTGAGACTCCCTGCATGACCCAGGGAGACTGGGAGCAGAGGAAATGTTGTGTTTGAAGTGTGTCACTGCAGCTGGGCAGTGAGGGCTCCAGCTGAATCAGGAGTCATTTGGCACAGCAGGAGGAAGGCAGGATGAGGCTCTGGCTGGCAGTTCAGGTTTGCTCAGGGAGCAGCTCCAGGGCACTGCTGCTGATGGTGCAATTTCACCACTGAAGTTTGTGTTTTAGGCTATAGGGATGGCTCGTTAACAACAAGAAACTCCAGCTCACACTGAGTCTCTTGCTTTCTCAATAGCCTGACCATGAAAGGCCTTTGGCACTGCTTTCTTAGCTGAGATTCCCTGCTGAGAGTCAAAATACTGCTGTCCCCGTTTTCTGTCATTGTCACTGGTGCATATTTATGTGTTGACTCAATGGCCACTAAACTTTAGGCTCCACAGCGTTCCCTTGGCTTTGCATCAGGGAAAAGACAGCCAACACTGGATCTTCATGAGCTAAAAGAAAATCAATTTTAATTCCACAGGATGGAATTATTGGGGTAGAAAAGAGAAGTCATTAAATAGTCTTGCTTGCTCCAAGGCTAGTGATATGGAAGAAGAACTAAAAAGAAAATTTTTTACATTGGATTGCTGTAATTGTTATAGGCATCCACCTTATATTGCATTCCCTTGTTAACCTAACAGCTAGCTGGTGTTGGCAAGTATCTATATTTTCTCATGGAAAGCAGTATAACCGTTATTCTGGTAGACTAATAATGCTGCATATTCCCTTCTCTAATTAAAACTAGTCACCATAAAAGAAGGCAGTAGGATACCACAGCATCATATTTAAAAGCTACTATGAAATACAAGCCTGTAACCTTGATGTAGTAACAATAAATGCATATAAAATAAACACTAACATTTAACTATAAGGCAGGAAATAATAAAAGCAGGGAAGGCAGCCCAGAAGCTGGGCTGGGGTTGAGGAAAGGCCTTGTTTTGTAGTGGGGCTGCCCAGGGGTGCCTCCATATAGGCTCCTTCTCCAGGATCTCTAGGGCTGGCTGAAGTACCTCACAGGATCCTTTCCACACCACCACCCCTTACAGAGGGTGGCCAGCATGCTGGGGGACCTTATTGCTTTCAGCTTCTCTGCATTCCATGAATTTTAGCATTCAAAACAGCTCTGGTTGGAGCATTTTCAACAGTTAATTTCACTTCTCAGTTGTCTCCAGGAGCCCAAATGTATTTCTGCTATGGGTACCTTTGCCATATATGCACATCTGCATCTTCCAACAGGCTTTTCAGATACTTCTCATGTAAGGATATATCCACATGTGCAAAGACTTCTCGTTATAAAATTTTCTGTAAAGTTTGAAAATCTTCAACTCAAGGAGTAACAAGCACTGTGTGAAAGTGTCTGTTCATGCTCTGCTCTTCTAAGCTGACAACTTCCCACCAGAGAAGCTCAAATCTGAAGATTTCTTGTTTTGTGCTGAAGTCCCACAGGCTTGTACCTTAGTACATGCAATGAGTGAATCTTACCAAAAGACACTAGTAGACATGTTTGGTCTTATTTTATTCTCATTTATGGAGAGGTGAAGTATTAAAATATAAAGTTATGTTTTCAGATACCATGTCAGATTTGTGTCTTTTAAGTTGTTTGGTTTGTGTGCACACTCTAAATTAACTACAGTGAGTTATGAAAGGGCAGTAATCAATATGACAGCTCATTATCTATGATATTCATAATTATCCTGATGCTGGTACTAATGTATTGGTTTAACTAAAGCTTATTAAAAAAAATGTCCTAACAGGACATCTCATTATCACCCTTATTTTTGCTCTGAAGTTTTATTAGAAAATCGTGCTACTCATGTGAACTACCACAACAACAGCATTATCCCTAGGGCATTGTTTCATATCAAGGTTAATTTAAAGTGATTAGCGTGAGTGCTACAGATGTTGCTATGGGAATAGGAACCTCACATCTACTATGACGGACATCACATGATTGCTGCTACAGCTCCAGTATGATTGGATTATTTGTTTTAATGTCATGCAAAATAAGTCACATGATGAAGATCAGAATCTCCTTAATAGCATTTCTTATTCTGGAAATCAATCACCTTTTCTCCATTTTTCAGTGTATAAAGTGCCTGAAGAGCACATGAACCAGATGTCTTTGGTTTACTGCTACTTGTATCTGACTGTTTGTCTGGTAAAATCTACCACTGGTGACTAAAATACTCACCTATTTGAAAAATGAAAAAAAACAAGTTATTATATTTTAACATAATAAGAAGTATTTTCTAAAAAACTGGAACAAGATTTTAGCATGAACATAATTCAATCATATTTTATAAGAAATCCTTATGCTGAATATTTGCAGTCATGTAGGAATGGATGATCCCTCTGCCATCAAAGTCAAGGAGAAGCACCTTATTTACCTCAGTAGGTGCCTCTAGATTCTTTTCTCAGCTCAGCCACAGGTATTTTAATATATAGTATTATAGTAAGGAGAAAGATAAAAATATTTTCTAGGAACTCCATAAGGACAATAATTAACACATAGAAACGTGGCATAGTCAAAATATTAATTGTAATGTATTACTTAATAACACTTTACTCTCACAAATGTGGACAAAAGGGTATGATTAATAGAGTCTTTAGCACTATCACTGGTGAAATGGGATAGCTTTGTCATCTACAGGGGGATGCTTTATAGTCTGCAGGGTGCTGTGTGATGTCACTTGGAGGCACTTTTCTCTCACTGGTGACTGCATAGACAATGAAAGCTCCTAAATTTGGTCTCCTAAATTACATCTAGAACACGCTCTAAAGCAAATTCAAGTACAGCTTATTAACCTTTCATTCACATTCCTCTCTTGTGATTATTGGTATGAGTAGTGTTTGGATTTTATATCTGCAATTTTCTTATTTCCAATAAAATAGAAGTTAATTGGGAAACTACTCTGAATGCCGGCTTTACTTTCCAGATAATTTTATGTCTTTGTTGTGTGATGTGGTTTTAAGCATGCTAATGGTACTCTATACAGGATGATGCTATACAGAAAATTCATAAGTAAAAGGAAGAAGTAAAGAGGATTTTTGAACATACTGAGGATAACAAAGAATAGCTCATACTTCATTTGCTTGAACACTGACTTACAGAACTCTCACTTCTACTTTTAAGGTGGAATAAATTTGTGATTTAGATAGCACCTTTCATCCCTCAGAGAGTGTCAAAACTAATTAGAGATTGATATTATCCTCTCATGATGGGTGATAAGTAATCATGACAGCAAGTCTTCGAGCCCTAGCTAGCAATAACACTAGTTCATGAAAATGGATTTGTTTGTCATGGTAGCTGCAGTGCTATGCTTTTACTGCCCTCTGTTTACAGGAAATATTCTGGTCTTTAGTTTTCAAAAAAATAGTCACCTGGGAGGGACAAGGATATGGTTTTGTGATCACTGGAAGGGCAGAAACTTCAGCAGCTCAGTACCCAGAACCATGCTCAGCACCCAGAGCCATGCTCAGCAAATGGAACACAACTGAATAGAAGAGAATATTTCAGTTGGAAATAGTGGATTATAAACTTGTATCACTGCAAAAGCTTTGAGTCAGCTGAGCAGTTCTGCTCCCATTTGAGTAAGCCATACAATATTTACAAGCTATACAGGAGGTAAGTAGACTAGAAAAAGAAAGGCAAATTGAGGGATTTCTTCATGCCTCTGTTGCTTTCCATTCACTCACCACCTGTGTCAGGAGACTTCATACTCAGTTCTTCACTCAGATTGTACATTTTATTTATTTATCATTGAACCCTAATAGTAATATCAATAGCCTTCTTCAGAGATGAGGATATTTTGGCTTCTTCAAAGCAAAACAGTTATTCCTGACTGGAATCTGAAACAACTTCTGCTCTGCCTGGCAAACAGAGGAATGACTTTGGGCCTCTTTATCCACCTTTCCACACAGAATCCAATTCCTCTGCAGGCAAGTGGTAAGGGCATGGATCCAAGCTTTTCTCCATTGGTAAACAATGGTGTAGTATTTGAAGTAGCTGGAAACAACCAAAAAATCTTGTGCAAGCCGTTTTGGGTGCTACATGAATGCTACAGCATTCCACTCTTGTAAACCAGCCTCACTTCCTTATTTCTACTCACAAGTTTGATAAATGCTCAATAAGCAGGACTCTTAAACACTGGATTCCTTATGTGGTGATAGGTATTACTGAATTAATACCTCTACACTAGAACTAAACAATGCACAGAGGCTTCTTTCTGTTCATTTCCTTCATTTCCATCTTGTTCATTCTGAACATATTATAATAACATAGAAAGTAAGGTAGGATTTTTAAGTACTTTTAAAGATAATAATGATTTTTTAAAATGGAAAATAGTTTCAGAATGGTTTGCCATGATGATGTTACTTAAATAATCTTCAATGGCAATGATGACATAGTGGTGTAAAACCTTGATTACTAAAATGATTTATCACACCCAAAGTATTTTTAATTAAAAATCACAAATTATTTTAAAAACATCTCATCTCGTAAAGCAAGGATAGACACTTAGGATGCTAATTTCATTTATACCAATGGCATTTCAGAAAATTTCTAAAGACAAAATCTGAATAGATTCAAAGATATTATCCAATAGTCTAAGGCATTAACAGTTTTATCATTGAAACCTTTAGTGAACAAGAACATGAGCCCAACATTTTAATACAAAAAATATTAATTTTCCCTATTTCTAATGTTTCTATACATCCAGCTGCATACAGAGAATATATATTTTATTAAAAAATTGGTGATTAGAAGACTGTTAATGGATCATCACAGTCTCCAGATTAAGCAGAAGAGGAAATAGTACAAGAATTTCAAACCCTTGTGCAGACAAAAGACATCAGGAAATGTGTTACTATCTCTGACTTTTAGATTTACTGCATATTCCAACCAAGCTCCCAGAAATTCACCTGTCACTATTTAGAGTTACAGTATATGTTGACAATAGATCTTAAAATCTCTCTCTCTCCTGCACTTCAATTTGCTATGTTCCACTTTGCTGCCCTACATACATTTTGTGTCTTTGAACAAGTGCTTCTTTTTTTTTTCCAGTAGAGATACCTAAGTGCAGGATTTTCCCTCCAGACTTTCTATGCAAATGCTTTGAATATTTTTTTGTTTATACTTATGTAACAACCTACTAAATTAAGACTTGTTATCCTCCTGTGTTAACAAAAGCAACATTTTTAAAGGTTAACAGTTGGTTTATGACAAAAGGAACATTTTGTTCTGAATACAACAAATCCCTAAAATGGGACAGCTTCTTGCTGGTAATTTATGTTGTCAAAAGTTCTCTTTAATTGTTTGTTTGTACCTCCATTAAAGATCTTTGGAAAATTTTGTCATACTTGCACATTAAGTGTCATTTTGGTACATTTTAAAGCATTTTTTTAGCAATGTGAACTTGCAAATGTAAGGTCAATACTTTCCCAGAGCTCATATGTGGTCCCACTTTAATTTTGTCACAACCAGTGCAATGCAGTTGTTGTTACCAGAGATCTCCCTGTGTATCTCTTAAAAACCAGCAAGTGCCAGTGCCCCAGCTGTTGTGAATCAGCATAGCTCTAATGAGGTTAGAATTTTAAATATGTGCCAGGAAGGATTACTGGCATTTGGCACTTCCTTAGCACCATCTTTCTCAAATGAGACCTTGCAGCTTCAGCTGATTCTAGGGTGGTTGAGTTTGCATGGGTGATGTGACTGTAGCCCCACAGAATGCAGCTTCACAAAATTGTTGTGTTTGAGCCTCCAAAATTAACCTGTGAATGGGTTTTTTAAAAACCCTCAGTGCTGGACTGTGTTCATGCTAAAGAGATGGAAACCAGAGTATTATTATCAGTGGGAGGAGAATTAGTGCTCTCTCAGACCCACTCTCAACAAAAAATTGCCATTCAGTAAGCCTACGAAGTGCAACATCTCCTTGTAAGAAGTCTGCATTTTCATGTACTTAATCTACGACCGTGATGTGCACAGCTACTCAGGAGTTTGAAGTTCAAACTGGAATAATAACAAGATTCTAAGGATACAAGCCTCTGATAGCTTCTACATTAAGTATTGAGGGGTGGAGGTTATGGAAATGATTACAGATTTTGTCAGTCAAAGGATTTGTATATTTTCAAAGGTGAAGGAAGGAAAGGGAAGATCTGTAAGGTCTCTACTCCAAGGATGTGTGGACAGATAGAACTCTTCCGTTATGCTTTGTAGTGGGATCCTGCCTTTCTTGCCTGTAGGCTTGATTCTTGCAGTTTTCCTCATTAAGTGCTGTCCAGGCTTGTAAGAAAACAAAGAATTAATTCCTCACGCTCACTACCGTATACATGAGAAGAGAGGGCAAGGCTAGGGCAGGAGTTCAGGCTGGGGTTTTTTATTCATCATCTGTAAGAGCTTTTCACACAGAATGGGAGCAACTACAAGAAGAGAGGAGAAGTCTTTTACTTCTACAAAGAGAGGGAAAGGATGGTGATGCAGTGAAATGTCGGAAGTGGACAGCTGAGCATATCTTTTTTCCCAGATTCCTGTGAATGGTCAAACTCTTTCAGGCCTTGTAGACTGAAGGCTTTTTTTTTTTTTTTTACTTTTTTTAAGGTCACAGTTCTGCTTGTTAATATTAACCTCCCAAATGAAGCTTTTAGTGGCCTATTTCATCCCATTTGTAAGAGATGAGAATTTATTAAGAGCTCTCTCTCTCTCTAAATTTCCCATTACTAAATTAAGCATGGAAGTGTGGTTTTCTTTTCCTCAGATACCATTTGTTTCCCAAAAGTAATTACAATATCAGCTTGATAAAGGCTGCTAGTAATTTTGTTAAGAAATTTTCTGAAAAAGAGCAGGAAAACTTAACAACCTAAGGGAATTGCCTGTGGAATGGGATGGTCTCAGGAGACCCCCCCCTCCTACCCATTAGGAATTCTAACCACTGTAATTAGCAGCAAATTTCCCTATCTCTGTATGTTAAACAGGGAATTCATCTTGGGTTTGTTTCTGCCTGGGGCAGAGAGAGACTGAAGGAAGGGAAATGTAGGGAGGGATGTGCCTGCCTGGGTTAAGCAGCCTTAGCTGCACTGGAAGGAAGTAAATCCACAAATTACACCAGCCTCTGATTTATAACCTGTGCAACCCTGTCACAGTCAAGGGCCTTACTTCAGTTATAATCCAAGGGAAAATGCAAATGCACAGGTAGATAGGAAACACCCAGGTGGAGAAATTATGGGGTTCTGGAGAGGTTGTTTAAAAACAAATGAATAAAAGATGAACATTTACATTGTAGAGTTACTGTGCTGAGAAAGCCAGTAACTTTTTGTGAGCTCTTTTACTGCCTCTGCAGTAGCAAACCTTATCTGAGTAAATATTTTCTGTGTCAGAAACGGTGAGGAATTGGGAAGGTGATTACTGCATAAGACTGAAAATATCTTATATTGTCTGACAGCCTTCCTTGGAGACTCTTGATGAGCTTCTTCTTGCTGAAAAGTAATCCTGCCAGGAGAAGAGACTGAAAAAATTAAAGATATATTCATTGGTGTAATGAATAACAAAACTAGGTGCTGATAAAACCCAACAAATCGCCTTGCCTTATGCATTATGTTTCATTATTTGTATATCTATCCACTTTATGAGCAATCATACAATTGCTGGTTTAGATGCTATCTTTGTGCATCCCCCACAAATGGTACTTAAGTAAATGGTCACTAATCTGTGCTCAAAATACTCCTGAAGTGTGCACAAAAACCACTAGAAAGAGTTTCTAGTGTTCTCCTAGGGACATTGATGTATTTTATGTAATTATTTCCAGTGCATTGAGAAGGCAGATGATAAAGTTAGTTGTTTTCTTGCATAAAAAAGATGTTGTGCTATAAATATTTGCACAAACCAATGCCACAATATGACCTATATTTGAAACTGGACCTGAATTTATAAGTATGTTGATATTAGTTTCCCCGGTTGCCATAAACTAATTGTGACCTTGGAGTCTTAAGTAAAAAGAATGAATGATAAACTTTGTGGTTTAGATTCCTTTCTATTTTTCTGGTTCAACCACTACTAAAGATAAAAACTGAGCTAAATCATGTTTTGAAATATCTAAAACTGTTATTAATTTCAATTTATTTTCTTTCCTCTGTGATGGTAGCTGGAATGACAGAACAGAGAATGAAGAGTGAATAACAGCAAACTGCCATATGTGCCACTTAAAGCACCTTATTTTTAAAATATGGAGTGAATAAGACTACTTTAGATTTGGTTTTGCACTCACACATTAGAAAAAAAAGAAATTAATTACTATGGTGTCAAAAGCTTTCCTAATACAAATTAATTTGCATATTTTCTGTTGTTCACTAAGGTAATTTTGTTCTGTGTTGAAACACTAATCTAAAAAGAGCTTGACTGTCTTCAGAGAAAAGAACAGATTAGAAAAACATAATCAACCTTTTTTGCTGAATTCACAAAAGGAAAACTGAGCTGTCTGATCTTCAAAAGAGGATACCCTAGATGTCAGTTTCCCAGCTGACCTTTCTTTTAAAATTGTTTATACTGCTTAAGTGTTTTAAAACTACACTTCAGCCCAGCCATCAAGCCTTAGCTAAAGCCTAGGGATAAGCTAATTCTAATTCAGAGAAACAGGATAACTTATGGAAAAAATAGCTGAAAAATAGAGTGCTTTGAAAAGTAATGCAAGGAGAAAATAATTGCTTTATACGCTGAGATTTTTATGTGGTTTTTTCCCCCCAACCATCTGGACATTATCATAGCTATTCTTCCAATGCAAACATTATCACAAATACTAAATTTCTGACTGAGGTCTGTTTGTTTCATCTGTGGAAGTGGTGAGTACCTGGTGAAGCTGGATGGAATTTGTTGCATGGGACTTTTACCTTTCCATTGCTCTTAGGAACTACTGGCAATCTGACGGCTTTGGGGGAAGCCAGACCTCATCTGCAGTGCTGTTTTTTTGTGCCATTAATAGATTATATTAATTACATGCCTCAGAGGCTTTTTTTGGTCACCTCTAGAAGCCAGAAAGCGATTTATTTTCCCTTACTGCACAACAGTGGTAGAGGGGAGGATGAAATGAAAAGGAGGTGAAGAGTTGAAACATCAGAAATGCAATTGGAGCTGGAGGCAGCATGTGTTGCTGCTAAAAATTCTCATCTGCTTTGTTGACATGTTTTTGTTAGACAGAGTTAGACGTAATGATAACAAATTATATTTATCCGCTATTAATTGAGTATAATGGCACTTATCCTCCCCTGCTTATGTTAACAGTTTTCAAATCTCTTCTCTCTACACAAATGCCATAGAGTTTTGAAGCCACAGCAGTCTGTGCCAGACCATCCTACAAGAGACTGAACCAGTTCCTGCCCATCCCAGGAGGATCCCACTGGGGGATGCTCAGGGATGTCCCCAGTGAAGAAGGCAGCAGTGATGGGCCAAATGCTCATCCTTGGAAAGCCAAAGAGACTAAAAATATTGACAGCACAGCGTGGGTGTTCAGCTTCTTATAAAATATCAGTGCTACACATTTGTCATGACACTGAGGGAAGGCCAAGAACAGGGGCTGTGTGACAGATGGAATAGAAAAATCTGGAATGTACTGTTCAACTTTATGACTTTTTGGTACTGGCAGGAGAAAAATGTCTCAGGAGATTGTTAGCAGGGAAGAGAAATCATGTTCAGGAAAGAAATACCTTCTACTTCTCTGAAAGAAACTAAAGTAACAGTCATTATTAAAGTAAGTCATTATTCTCTACTAAATCATTTGGGATGGAATATCTTTTTCCTACAGAATTTAAAACAAGTGCTTAAGAATATGACATTTGTATGTTTTCACACACACAGCTGGCATTATTTATTTCTTATAAATAAACATGGCTGTCATAAAATCATTAAATAGAGTTTAGACTACACTTGGAATCAGCCCATAATGTTTGCATGCCTGTATGTGAATAATATTTATCACTAGCTAGTTTTGAGTATTTCATCATGATTTTGCATGTTTTGTATAATTGCATCATTATTTACAGAAAAAAAAAGTGGTGTTGACAGAAACAGGACAACTGAACTCTGATGATGCAGTTAATTGCTGCTAGACCTTGTACCTCAGACTGCATCCCAATTAATTTATGATTTGGATCTCTAAGTAGCTATCATCCAGCTGTAAATGTATTCAAGTGTCTTAAACTTGATTGTTGGAATGGGATCCAAACAAAGTATAGCTTGATGAATCTTTATGCTAAGACACATGATCAAACCTTTTCCTGTTGTTTTCTCAGGAAAGTTTTCATTCCAGGGTCTGTTAAACTTTTGCTTCATAGTCTCATCTGATATTTTATGTTATCCTACAATATTAGAAAAAAGTGACAGAACTGAAATGGATTTTTTGGTTTGTTTGTTTGTTTGTTTGTTTGTTTTTGAGGGTTTTTTTGTTGCTGTTTTTTTTTTTTTTTTTTTGGTGGTTTTGATTTTTTTTTTGTTGGTTTTGTTTTGTCTTTCTTCTAGATCTCCTTTTTCTCTGTTTGGTTACAGCTCTTCCTGGATTCCTTTGTCACAGATTTTAAATTTTAAATGCTGGTGGTGCATGGGTGCAGACTGCCAACATCTGTTACCTTATCACTGGGGCATCTTGTCTGTGGATTAGCTTGGGCATAAATATTATATACCTCAGCTCCCATACTACCTGTGTTTCCACATGAATGGCTTTATTTCCACCACAGAAAGGACTGTAATGAGGCCATTAAGTAACACAGAGCACACTCCTGTTTAGTTAAAAGGAAGCACACAGCCTTTGTGTATTTTATTCTGAATGCACACAAATCTAAAGACTCAAGGTAAAAATACTCAACAAGCCCATAGTTTTTTCTCTTTCTCTTCTCTTCTTGCAGTATTTTAAAAATACTTCTCCTATGTTACCTTACAAAGGCCATTAATTTCGGCGGGGGATACTTGTGGTACCCTTACTTCTCTCTGGCGGACAAACACCCGTGGAAGTTAATTGTTCATAGCCACATTAGAGTCAAGAAGCTGCCACTATTTATCCCACATTGGTATCTGACTTCTTCTACCGGTTTTGTTAATTGTCCTGTGACTGAAAGCATTGCTTGCTCTGGGTATTTCTGAGTGGTGACTGAGCCTGTGTCACATGGAGCTGCTTGACCAAGAGATTTTGCCTGAACATCTGGAAAGCTTTCAGGCCTGAATTCCTTGCTTTTCTACTCTAAGCATGTAAATCCCCATTGAAACAGGACTTGGAGTTCTGTATACTTCTTTGTGTCGGGCTTTTTACTGCTCTCGATGAATATAACATTCCAACAGGTAAAAACAGCAAAACCCTTTCAAAAATTGTAACTAGACCTAGATATAGCTATTCTGAAATGAAGAGCTCTGTTTCTGAGAGAATGACTGTATTTCCCAGCTGAAATTTATTTCTAAGCTCTGAACAGTTTAGAATCAAAGCAATCAAACCAACCAGGCTACACTGCTGCTTCATATTTTCAAGAAATAAATCCTTAGTGTGCCAAATGTATATCTTCAGGGCAGCAATATGAGTGGAAAAGAAATTGATTCCAGCACTTCTGAAAATGTTTGACTAAAGAACTTGGCATCTTCCACAGCAGGTAGAAAATCATGAAACATTTAAACCAAACTATCTTAATACCGATTTATTAAAATAGTTGTGTCATCAGATGTACCAAAGGGAAAATTAAACCAACTACTTTTATAAAATGTATTAAACTAATTTATTTTACTGCACCTCGGCAGGAGGAAAAAATAAAATGAGGACAAGCCTGCTACCAGTAATGAATAAAAAACACTCCACAACAGGAAGGAGAAAAAACAGAAGGAGACAAAAAAAAAAAAGATTGAAGGCAATTTTTCATAAAGAGTACCATGTGCAACATGACAGCTGAGGTCAAAATAGGTGCACCTTTGTAACTACATGCTGATGTTCACTCAGACGTGACAATTTCATCTTATTATTAGCATTGCCTAACAAAATTTCTCTCTGTGTGCATTAAAAGAAGCTGAGAAGGCATCCCACCAAGATAGCTTAGTCATGTTCAGTGTGACACTGTTGATTTCCATGGAGCTCTAAGGCAGGGAAAATGCACCTGTGCTGGAAACACTGTCCTCCAGGGCTCTGAAGGTATTACTGTCCCTCTTTGGGTAATATCCCAGCTGTTTTCAGAAAGGGATTTGCCTTGTTGTGCTGCCAGTTGGAGCCTCAGTTTCAGAGCATTCCCAAAGACTCTGCAGGTCCATGTCCATTCCGCACAGAATAGTGCCCTATACAAACAGCAGCCCATCAGCTTCTTGTTTCTGGAAAATCTTTCTCTTTGAGACATAAGAAAGAAAAGGAACACCAGATAAGCACAATTATTAAGAGAATGGTCTTTAAAATGTTGTGTGAGCTGTGTCTGGGGGCTGAGATCTTCTTTGACTGCACTAAATAGGATATAAAAAATATTAAATTTATATTTCTCTTTTTNAATCTCATCCATTTCCATTTAATTTAGATGTCTCTGTTGTGCCTAGAAGCATGTGTTTACTTCTGTACTAACTTCATTAAAGCAATTCTCTCTAAATTATCATCAGCTGTCTCAGTTTAATGTGACATTAAAGGTGTAGCATGGACAGGATGTGTGCACACATACCAGGGAGCCACATATTCCTGTTCCAACAGAGCTGGCACAGGACCCTACCAATAGTTTGGCACTGAACCTGGTGAAGAGAGGACATCTGCACAGGAGTGGTGGCATTGAGGTAGACCATTGGTAGCACATTTAGCCTTGTTTGGGGAAGCAGAAAACCTACCTGAAAATCGTGGGGAATTGAGAGGACCAAGCCTGGATGGAAGCTTCCCTGAGAATGCCTTTTTTTCCACTATTTTGGTCATATGAGGTGAAACAATGAAGTCAGCCACAAACACAAAATATGTTTGGGTGAGCATTCCTCAGTGTCCAGGGAAGAGAGTTTGGGGGTTTCCTTGTTGTGGTACTTATAACTGTGGGATAACCAACCAGTCTCATGTCATCCAAGTACCTGTGGATAACTACAAATACTCTAACTTTTCATAGAATCATAGAATTGTTTTGGTTGGAAGGGACCTTAAAGATATCCTGTTCCAATGCCCTGCCAAGGCCAGGGACACCTTCCAGTATCCCAGGTTGCTCAGAGTCCCATCCAGCCTGGCCTTGGACACTTCCAGGGATGGGGCAGCCACAGCTTCTCTTCTGAGCCAGTGCCTCACCAGCCTTAAAGTGAGGAATTTCTTCCTAATATCCAGTCTAAACTTACTCTCAGTTTGAAGCAATTTCCCGTTGTCTTGTCAATGCACACTCTTTCCATCTCTGATAATATTTCCTCTGTCCTAGAACCTGGTATGGGAACTGGTCTAATTTTCCAATCTCCTATTGTATTTATGACTGTTCAAATACTGCTTTCATTACCATCAGTCCAACACATGAAAATACCTAAGTTTGAGGGATTTTTGTGGCCAGAAAAAAAGGTCTACTGAGTGTCAATAAAAAATTTAAGTAAGAGCTCTGTGTCATCTTCTAAAATATTAAAGTAAGAAATGTTCATTTGCTGTTAAGTGCAAAAGAGGGAGCTGACAGTAAAGCTTCAAGACTGTGTAAGGGAGGTGATGATAAAACTATATGAAATCCATGCTGTTCCAAATAAATTCTGCCTAAATGGAAATATTTTTTAAAGATGGCTGAATTTCTTTTTAACCTTGATAAGTAATTTTGCATTATCTGCCAGCTTTTCAACAATTGGCTGTATTATTTTTGATGCACTTAAAATTATTTGGGATAGAAGAGTTGTAAAATGTGAGATTGTCAGTATTCCCACATGAAAAAGCTATTTTTAATTTCCATTGTATTTCAGAGTTTGCAGGTGAAAGTATTTGTGTTTTCCCAATGAATCCTTAGTGGTGCTTAAAAGGAAGATGCAGAGAAGCCATTTTATGATTAAAGTGAAAAAAAGGAGACAAAAAAAAGGTCCTTGGCAAAAATTAATAAAACAACCTTAAATAAGAGAAAACACTAATGGCTGAACTGCAAGGATTAGTTTTAGGGCCACAATAATTTCTTATAAGTGACTCATAAGATGGGATGAAAAGCAGAATATAAATTTGCTTATGTCACAAAATGAGTTTAAGATCAGGCAATCCAAATGACACTGGAAGAATTCAATAGGATTTGTACAGATTAGAGAGTAAGGATATAAGGGGGAGAGAAACAAAAAAATTGCTACACAATGGAAATGCAATACATGACATTGATGTATTTTATCACTTCAGGTCTAAATAGCATAGCTTATAAAGTGGTGTCATGGTCCTACATATAATCTCTTTTTCTAATAAAATTTATATATCTTTATAGCCCTATGAGCTTGCAAAGCTCGACTACACAACAAACAGACTGTGTCTCTAATGGAGCTGCCCAGTAATGCAATGTTTAGTGGGTGGAATTTATGAAATGCATTGTGCTGGGACAATTACAGCATCCTACCCCGTGTCATCCTTAATGTGTGCAAACAGGATTCTGCTCCCCAAAACCTGCCACCCATTAAGGCTCTGCTGCAGAGAAGGATAAAAAATTAAACAGGTCTCACAGGGCTGGCTTCATGTGAGACCAGTCAGCCATGGTGAGTGATGTTAAAGTAATGCTGTGGAGGACCAGTGATTTTGGGGCTTAAGGAGCTGGAAAGCAGGCCTGTTCCTTCTTTCTCATTGTGTAGATGTTATTAAAGTCTTCAGGAAGCATCTCCTGTCAGGAGATGAGGAAGAATCTGTTTCCCTTCTCAAGGCAGCCCTCTCTGTTAGGCACGACTTTGGCAGAAGGATTGATGTGTGTTCCCCTGCTCTGTTTCCATAGAACATTTGCAGTGATGGTGGAAAAGCTATTCATGCTATTGCACAAAATGCTTATTAATTTTGTCGTCTCAATCTTGTATTTTTTTCAAACTAGAGCAATTCTGGGTTATAATAATTGCCTGTTACATGCCAGAGAGTGCTTGGAAATTATTTAAAAATGGGACGTGTTAAGGACCTGGTTCTACAATTGCTTCCAAAATCAGTGTTCTCTGAGCAAACTTAAATGCATGCATACATATTACTAGGAGCAAAAACACTGAAGAAAAAGCAGAATTTAAATCTGACCTGAAAACATCCAAGTTATCTCTTTTTGCTATTGCTTAAATTTGTTTAGGGATTTTTTTTTTCAAGTAGGACTTCTACCCTGAGCTTCCAAAGACAAGAGAGCACACATGCTTTCAAGAACTTCCTTTTTATTAAAGATTTTAAGCTCTTTTTTAAATCTCCAATCCAGCTGCATTTTGTTTCTTCTGTGATTTTCTCACATGGTCTTTCCCAGGTCACTGGTGTGATTGCAAGCTAAAGATGCATAGGCAAAACTAAAACAGAACCTATTGTATGCTTAAAAAGTTTCATTTGCATGCTTTCCTGAACCCATGAAAAGCACATAAATGGAGATCACTGGATGATAGCAGCCTAGCTGATGTTAGGGAATGAGTGTATGTGCTATGTTTCCTAAGGTATGCAGATATATTTAGAAAAAAATAGAGTAACCCTGAGTGAATCACTGTAGAAAACATGCTTCAGTGGATAAAAGCACAGGTCTATGTCTCTAAGTGTGAGAGTAGGACTTAGAAGAAATTATTTGCAATAGTTCATATGAGCATTTACACTGCTCTGAAATTCTTTTTTATCTCTAACACAGAGCAAGAAGTAAGCAGGCAATGAGGTGCCTGCAATTATCTTAGCTTCTCTCTGTGTAAAAGTTACTGTGAGTATATCTTGAGACCATGTGCCAATTTGTAGCACTCCCATTCCCTTTGTGCTTTCTGGGTATTTCTAGGTTGCCAAGTTGCCTACACAAACTGATACTAAATCATCTGAGCCCCACTTGCTCCTCTGACATTTCGACAGTGGATTATTGTATTCTGCTTTTGTTTCCCTGATGTTCATGTACTTTCTATTCTGTGGAGTGAGTAATTTGATGCTTGTAGCCCCTCCTGCCCCACTTCCCTCTGGATGCTTTTCATGTCACTCTTTTCTAGAGCAAGGGGCTCATAATATTCCTTCAGGATTGCTTCAGGAGGAGGGATGGAGCTTCTGGGTCTGTTGAAAATCTGCTCAATGCTTGCAGGCAGTGTATCAGGTCTCAGGAACTCTAAGAGGGTGAGGAAGAAGCACAGGGTCATGCTGAACATTTTGGGCTTTCGCTGAAAAAATGTCTGCACTCACAGTTCATTTAGTTCTGTATGAGTGATTTGCTATTTCTGGTCTTTGTTTTTAACTGGAGCAGAGGTGCAGGACATATTGTGTGGGGGAGCTGGACCCCAGGGCCCCACATCACAAAAGATCAGGGATATCCCAGGCAACAGAATTGATGCCTGCCATTTCCTCTTGAGAATGAACCCAAAAGGAGAATCAAATAAAATTTCTATTTTCAGGAGACACACATATCTATTTGCTTGTGAAAGGTATTGATAAAGATATTAATTAGTTAGTTGGCACTCATACTGATGCTATACAACTTGCTCTTCTCTTGCTCTTCTCTTGTTCTTTTCTTACAAAAGGTACAGGAGAGGTCAAGAGGAATCAGTTTTACCAGTGTCATGTGATGCTTTACTATGAGCCTTGTGAAACCCTAAAGCAGTTTTTATACTGTTCAGGTTTTTACTGAAGATTAGAAGCAGAGAGGAGGGTTTATCAGCAAAGTGATGAGATGTTTCTTCTTCGTGTTTGTTTCTTTTATTGAGGTTGATGTTGTACAGGCTTCTCCCCTTATGTAACTCAGTTGTTCTATCTGATCTACAAAATTAATTAAGTCTATTCCATCTAAGTGGAAAAAAATACATGGATTAATTTAAATCTCATAACAATATGCAACCAGAAGCAAGAAAAGCAATTAATACTTTAAGTTAGAGATAAGCCACCAAATTCATAACAGAGTTCCTAACGTATTGTAAATTTACTGTGAGATTACATCCATATGCAGTTATGAAACATAGTGTTCCAAACTCTGTTTTCCCTGAGAACTATCAAAATTTTTGCATTTAAGAGGAAAACCCTTTTGTCTTATTTGGGGAGGGCAAAGAGTCCTCTCCAGACTTGAATTGCTGTATGTGTCACTAAAACACGTGCTCTTTCTTGGAAGAAACATTTGCCTGTGCTAGCCCCAGCTGTGCCTTACCTGCAGCAAACTAAAGGCTATTTACTGGGGGCTGAATTCACACTTCCTTCATTGGCTGAAATCCTTCAGCATTGTTCTAAACTGTTTGAAAATTAGATTTTCAGTAACAACATGGCCACTCAACCATATTTAGTGTCAGTGTTTGCTTGCAGGACTCCTACAAGGAAAGTTACTGAGATGCCAAGATCCACCTATTTATTGGTTGATTTGGTATTTTTTCTGTGTAATAGAACAACTGCTTAAGGGGATAAATTTATTTTAATATTTAACTTACATCTGTAAGGAAAAATTCATTATTTGTGGAAAAAATGCTTTCAGTGAAGTGGACTTTGGTAGCCAGTTCAATTCGAAGGCTTCATAGTAACCTTTGAAACTTGATGGAAATGTGATGTCAAGACCTCATTAAGATCATGATGGGGATGAAGATCTAATCCTAGAAAAGCCACATTTTGCTTGGTGTACACAACTTAAAGTCCCTTCTTGTGATGCAAAGATTATTAAAAGCACTCAAATTCCACAGTGCTTGTGGTTTTGAAATGTGTCTGAGTTTGTTCATCATGCTGGGGAAAACTGGAGAATTACTAGTTCTTTTGGGGGAGAATGATACATTATTGGAGAGTAATATTGTACCACTGTGCATTTTAGACACTCTAGTCAGTAACCCGAACATCACTTTCAGGGATTTGCACAAAAACAGAATCAAAGGGTGGCCATAGTAGAGTTGAAACAAGAGGAATTTCAATAAATAAAGGAAGTAATTAAAGAGGAAATGAAGGGGGGAAATGGCATAATATTTGTCATTATGATAGGCAGTTTTTTCAGTGGCCATGCTGTTTTCAGAGAGAATTATAAGGGAGAATTTTAATGAAGCAATCAAGAGGTTTATGGGAAGCTCCTCCCTCAGACCATGAAAGAGACCTTGAAAGCGAAAAGCAAAAATTATTTCCTTAATCCTTCTTTTGTTCATTTTTCCTTCCTTCTCATTTTACAGTTTCAGTTAAATTGCAGATTATCTGACTTGACCACTGACTGCAGCAGGCTGCCTGTTAAGCCAGACATCTTGTATTTGCCTTTGGATGGTCTGGGCAGGTTTTTATGTCATGTTAAAAGCTCAATTCAAAAAGCAAAAACATCTTCCTTGATTTTTTAGCACTGTTGTGTAGTGCCACAGTGGTTCAACCCTTATCTGTGTCTGTTGTGGATAGCACTTGATAAAGATGACTGAGGGAACAATTTTTCCTGACAGTGCAGGACTCCCTGGAATGATAAGCTCTGACTAGTGAGACTAAGTGGTAACTTCAATGAAATCACTGTTACATGACCGTAGAGAATATCCTGCACTGGAAAATGAGTGAGCTAAATGATCTAATAAGTATTTTCCATCTGTAATTTCTTGCATATTAAGTACACTTTTGAAGCTTTCACTTCTTTTTTCAGCTAAGAAGAAAGCCTTGGTTGTCCTAAAAGAAAGAGCAGCAAACCTTGCTTTCCTGAAGGTGAAGGGGTCTTTCTTGCACAGAGTAAATCTCAACTGCAGTTTTTATTGAGAAAGCTTTTTTGGGTGGGAGAGAAAGCTGCCACATGTTGCTTGCTATGGCAGCTGGATGTATGGGAGGAAGGGAATTAGCAACACTGATTCAAGCCCTGCAGGAAAAAGCTTTTCCTTTTCAAAGATATAAACATCCATAGCAGGTTTTGTGTCATCTGGGATTCAATTTCTTTTCTAAATCAAGTGAACTGTGCTCCAACAGTTCAGAGGCAGTTTAAAAGTATTCTCTCAGGTCAATTTTGGCCCCAATTGCAAAATTATAACAAGTGTTTATATTAGTCTTTCCAGTTGCTGAGGGCATTTTCTCACTCTATCCTTTTGTGAGCTTTTTATTTTTCCTCTGCTGATCTTGAAGTGCAAGCACTATTTGAGTAGTGGCTTGCATCTAAAATCAGGGAGAAAATGGACCTCCTCTGAAACCAGTTTTTTTAAAAAAGGGCTCATTTTCTTACCTCCTTTTCACAAGTGCCATGCAAAGAGTAACAGAGAACACAGTGAAGAGTAGCTCCATGTAAATCAACAGAAGGCACCTGAGGAATCTGTAGTAGGACTTTACATGGCCCTGCCACTTTCTTAAATATACTTTGCAAAGGAAGTTTCCCTTATTGCTTTTCCCAAGACTGAGGTCATTGGTGGTGTTGTATTGATTCTAATGTATTTTGTTTAGCTGCTTTCTCATGAGTGTACCAGAAAACATATTGTACCTCAATAAAGTAAATTGAGTATGCAAATATCCCACACAGAGGTGTTTAAAAATGATTTGGGGAAAATTTTTCAGTAAAATAAATAAATTTGTAAAAAGTTAAATCTAATCCAGTCCATTTATTGACAAGTGTAGCTAGTCTTTCACATCCTAGTCTTTCACATTTCTGTGCAGAGAGTAACTGTCAACATAACAGTCTTTTGAGATATGCTGGCTGCCAGATATTATCCTGGTTGTAAAAATGAAAGAAACCAATGCAGAAACACCAGTCAGGCACAGATCCATTAAGGGGGTAAAACTGTCTGTCTGCTTTACACGCAAGGCCACCCCCTGCCTGCATCTGTGTTTGTTTATATGGGTGTGTACACACACAAGCACAAGATGTGCATGCTTCTTTTTCCCAGAGGAAAAAGGTGCATTCCCCCTGCTTTCCTCAATAAATCTGGATGTGAGAGAGGATGCTGACAATTAGACACTCGAAGCAGCTGTGGAGCCTCTGGCTATCTGAGGCAGCTTTAACCCCTGACTACCTGCAGTCACTCAGGGCTCATCCCCTTTGTTTAAAGCTGGTTGAATTGGCCTCGTTTTCCCCACAAGCACTCTTTCCTGGATGCATGAAGAATGAGTGCCTGTAAACTCCCATTCAACTCTCTTCAAATATGTGGGTCAGGTTTTATTCCATGAGGTTATTGCACATGGAGTTAGTTTAGGTGTGTATTTAGACAATTTTGTCTTTTCATGCACCACCAAGACTCCAGCCCTGTTTGGCTTCCTCTTCCACTGCAGTCACTGCTTATATTTTAAATAAGATTTAACTTGCTTTGTTTTCATTTTTTTATCTTCTTTGGAAACAAAAAGGTCAAAACAGGGTCCTAATTATAAATGTAGAGACAAACAGGAGACTACAGCCCTCAGGGGTTATGAGCAGGGGATAAAGGAAAGACAACCATTGACATATAGTCAGAATTGAACTCAATCTGTTTTTATTGTGTTGTGTCAACACAGTAAGTAAAGAGTGGAACAGGGAGAAGAGCACCTCAACATCATGATGGCTGCTGTGATGATTCACTCTCCTGTTTATGACATGTTCATGCAGAGCTGGGTACTTCCAGATGTTCAGGAAGGTATAGGTGCCACCTGTTCCTCCAAGAACAAAGGAAGACTAATTTAGGGCTACAAGAAATTGAGCATTTTTAGAAATGTCTTCTTGATGAAGGGGAAATTAACTCAGGCAGATGGTAATATATTTGAAATGTGGACCATAAAAGGAGGCATAGCAAGGTTGTGCAAGGTGCCAACAGGTTGATAGAGCCTGGGATTGCCAGCACTGGTAACAGCAAAGAAAACGTAATGGAATAGAACAAACAAAATATATGAGGATAACTTTCTGTTAAATGAGATTATGAGATAGGCATAATTCAGGTCTTTGCTCTTAGTTTTTTAATTGTGTTCCCTCCTTCCTGGTCATGTATGATGCTCTAAATATCCTGTGTTTTTTTTAGCTATTTGTGGAATTCATTTGTGAGAAGCTTTCCTATGTGTCTACTGTTTAGGTTCTGAGAACTTCTCTGGTTTTAGATAAGGCATAATTCAAATGGATCCTAAATAAATCTCTTGGATTAGACAGTTTTATATGCTGAAAGAACTCCAATTCACCTGCAGCCCTAAAGTCAGAGTAACTCTTATTCAGACTTGAACACACTGCTTACCCTGAAGATCTTTCCAATTTATTGATGGTCAGGTCCAAGTCTAAATGGATGTCTCAGGACTGCCTTGGGTACAGACCTAGATCCAGAGTAAAATTTAGAATATTTAGGAACTCTCTTATCCAGATGTTTTGAATTAGTTCATGTTTTGCTAGAAAAGCATCTTAGATTTTCAGTGAGAAAAACTCCTTTTATTCCCTTCTGGGATAATGATAATTTCATTAGACAGATTACTCAGCCATGTCTTTTGTTTCCCTTTGGCTTACCTTCTCTATCCTCTCAGTGTACTTTGGATCTACATAAAATAATTGTTGATTAATTGCCAATAAAATACAAGAAAAAAATTAGATTTACTCCAGAGTGGGTCTAATGCCAGTGAGGCTCAGCTGACTTTGTTGAGACTAAATTTAGACTAAAAATTCATAAGGAATAGTGAAAAATTGCCACAGGAAGGAAAATATCAGTTTTACTTTACCGGATTTTAATTTAGTACATAAATTAAGAAGTAATTTTCATCAATAATGTAAATTCCAATTAACTTTCCCAAATGAAGTGGAACTTGAATACTAAGTTTTCCTAGGATTTTGTGTTCTTGAGAGCTACCAGGCAAGGGAAACTCCTTCAAGCCAAGTGAAATATCCATGTTTTATAATCACAGGGTCCAATCTCTATGCATTGCTTACCCAGAGTTACTTCTGACTGCATCTTTGGAATTAGAATCTGGTTGCGTATCTTCACTTCCTATGGAAATTAGGTGTGTTCAGTACTGTGTCCTCCTGCAATATTCCAGAATGTTTTTTAGCATCACAATACCAGACAATATTTTAAATTTTAAATTTAACTTTTATTCTCTTAAAATGTACACATATTTCTTTCCCTATTATTTTCCCCTTTCTATTTATTAAGTCTGACTTTTTACAATTTCCTCTCTCTTTCTAAATGGGATATTTGCTGCCTGGTCTTTTTTGTCCACATACCTTTGCAAGTGAAAACTGGGAATAATAGTGATATTTGTGCTCTTTCCATCCCAAATTCTATCTATTCTATGAAGTAACAGAAGTTAAAAATAATTCATGTAAGCATTAATTTTGTTTCCTGGGTAGGGTTTGAGTTTACCTGTTCCTTCTACACTGATTTCCAGTAATCTGAAGAAATATAATTTACTTAGCCAAAGCTCCCTGGAAAACTAGATACTCAGAGACAGAGTTATACCCAGCCCTCCCAAAATCCCACTTTAGACTTGTGCCTCTTTTGTTTTTTATCTCCAAGAGTTGAAATAATGCAATAGATTTCAGTAGTCAGTGGAGCTTCATTCCAAAGTGCCCATTACACAAGAGGAAGCACGAGCAACAGTGAGAGTCACTGAAGTCAGAGCATTTCAGAAAAATAGTCCAGGGATTTTTCATCCTGAGCGCTTCCACATGGTCACAAACGTTTGGATTTGTTAATTTTTGTGGGACTAGCCACAGAACAAAGTGAAAAATTGGCATGCTGAATATTGTGTGCATGCAAGCTTAAATTTTTTCTCCTAAGTTTTCAGAAAGGACTATTCTAAAGCTTGATATTTTTACCAAAAAATGTAAAATAATACTCAAAAATTTAAAACTTGTGAAAAACTGGTAAATAATGCAGTAAAAACTTTGCAAGTCCCTGAATGATCTCCCCCATTTTGTTGCCTGCAGCCTTGGTGGGCTCTGGTTAAAGTGGTTATGCTGTCTAGCAGGAGAGTTTGCAGGCAGACACTTGCACGTGGAATTATTGGACTATATTTTCAACAGAAAATAGCATTTAGAAATCTTCCTGCTGTGGAGGGACAGCATAGGCAGCGACCCACAGCCATGCCAGTAATCATCTACTAGGGGGTGGGGAGCAGTCTGTCAGCTCTATGGATTCAGCTTTTGCTTCTGACTGTTCCTGGTGGTGGTATTCCTGAGAAATTAATTGGGCATAGAGGGAAGAAGTATGATTATTTTTCCTATGCAGAAGAAAGGTCTTAAGGGAAGACATAAGAACAGGCTGAAAATATATTCCTGTTGTACAATCAGCGAGAGGTGAGGCTGCTGCTGTGATCTGGACTATGAGAGTACTCAAGTAAAAATTTTATACAGCCGGAAAACTGTAGGGAAATAAAACAATCACTCCTTCATGATTTTCAATGGACAAGCTACAGTCTGACTGGTAGCTTTAATTTGTCCCATGATTTACACAAAGCCTGGGCATGATTCTGCACTTCCTTGGATGCTCCAGAGTGGTTTGTGTCTCTGTGGTTGATGAGCACAACCAGCTCATCACAAATCAAGAGCCCTTTCAGGTGGTGCTTCCAGCACCAGCAAGTGTGTTTTCAGTTTGGCAGTTCAAAATAATAATCTCCATATAACAAAACTAGAGACAGGAGTGTTTCTTGGTTGTATCACTACCTTTTAAAGCTCATTATTTGTTGGAACTCTGAAGCCTGGGAGTTTTGAACTTTCTGTGCTTTCTGTGCTTTTTGATCCCCAAAAGAACAGTGCTTCTGACTTGAGGCCTTGGAGAAGGCTTCCAAAATTGAGTGGTGGAGCTGGAATCATTAATGTGTAGTTTGAATAGAAGTGTGTAATGGTGCAGGGTTTGGAATTTGGGGGTTTAGAATATAGTAATGGATATGGGACAAGATGGAGGTTTGGGGCATTGGTTTCTTCTTCCTTCTTCTTCTTCTTGGTTTTAGGTAATAATTTTTGCTTAAATAGAAAGTGCTGCAGTGTGGGTCACGGGTGTTTGGCCATTGGGTCAAAAGTATAAATAATATAAGTGTTAGCTTTTAATTGGATTGTTTACCTTTAAAAGACCTTGTAACAAACAAGATACAGCTCAATTTTTTCCCTTTTAGCTTGTTAGCTATAAGTGCTGTAGCACTCACTGTAATATAGATAAGAGTTAATAATCAACTGAGTCCGAACACAACACTTTGTCTCTTGTGCTTCAATCCTGACTCTGACTGAAGGCAGAGGAAAAAAGAAGATAAACATTAATAATTATTGGTTAGTGCAGTGTTTGAATGTATTCATGGGCAGGGTAGAGAGGGCACAGCTTTGGGAGAATGGCCCTTCAGCACATTGCAAAGAGATCCTTAAAATGAAGGAACTTTAAATTGCTTCTGTCCTGCTAAAGGAGATGGCTCTGCAAGGGTGTTTACAGTCTGTCAGGAGATGCAACACGACACACAGGACAAACTCTGAAAAGCAGGGCCAAATCTGGAGCTGGTGTAATTCAGTGTGGCTCTGGTGGCTGCAGGGCTCAGCTGATCTGGTTCAGCTGAGTGCTGGAGGCATTTGGTGGCAGTAATTATGAGTGATTGCTATCAGATGACAGCACGTGGCAACATTTGGGCTGTTTTAATTCATTAACAGATCCTCTCTGACAGTGTAACCTAGCCTGGGGGTTAGTAATCACAAACATAATCACAAAAAATATAAAAGAAAACCACCCCAAAAAAAACCAACACCACCAAAAACCGGGGGGGGGTGGGGACGGGACGACGGGGGACGACCAGAAAAGTGTGGGTGAGATATTTTACTGTCTGCTTAAGCAGCAGAGAGGGATTACAATGGGCTGTTGGAGAAGTTTGCTGCTTTCCAGTGCATGGGATAACCAAACAATTCAGGCAATTCTGCACAGACACTTCAGAGGGCTGCTAGCAAGAAGGAAAAAGAAGTGTTTCATCAACTACAATCCTTACCTCTCAAGGTCACTCAACATAAGGAATCCTCTCTGCTTTTCTACAGGGGTGTTCTATAAACTGAGGGGACCGAAAAGAAAGTTTCCTGTGCTTCCCTGGTACTTTCCTACTGGAGGAAGAGTTGCTGATAGTCTGTAAATTCTGAAGAGTTTCTTCCCCCTTGGTTGCTGTTTTGTAACACATAGCCATGATGGTTACTGTCCCTTCATAGGCTATGTTTTATGTTGCTTTCCATACTATCCATTTCCCTTCCTTTTCCATGCCTAATAATCTACATTATTTAATTTAAATTATTTTTGTTGCCTACAAATTGTTTTAAAATTAGTCGAGATGAAACTGAGGCATTGGGAGCAATGGAAAAAACATATAGGTTAAAAGTATATTGTTTCTGTATTGAACTATGTAAAGAAAATGCTTTAATGGAATTCTAAAGGTTATTGTAAGGCCAAATGAGAATTCTGTGGGGGTACAAAAGCATTTTATGTAAATATGCAATCAGGATGTGTAGAACACTGCTCAAACATTATGACTGCAGAGGATATACATTTTTTAACTCTGAGATTAGTAATAATAAAGTTGCTCACATTGAATCTCTTTTGCACCATTATTTCCAGTGGTCAGACTGATGCACTGTTCAAAAAAATCACTTAATCTGTTTGTATCTGGGCTAAGTTTTAAAATTAAAATGATAATTGGACACACCTGCTATTTCTACCACTTCTCTTGAGACTTCTGATTTTGAAAGTAGGTGTCAGGTTGTTTAGCAGCAGTCTCTGTAAGACTTCCACTTGGAAATTCCTGACAAATTTAGAATTCCATGTGCATAGGCTGACACCGACTTGTCTGTGCAGTGTATCTAAAGCATACCAGGCACTGAAATAATTGATGAAAATAGAAATGTGGAACGTGTTTTCCCAATCCTTTGTCTTCCTTGTCCATTTAAAATAGTTTTCTGTGGCTGTTGGTCATTATGTGTTTGCACAACATCTACCATAGTGAGGCCTAAAGACAGCACTGAAGGGAAGCTGGTAAACAGCAATGGAATGGAAGTTTTCCTCTCTGGGTGGAAAGCAACAATTTCCAGACACATCATTTGAGAGGAGCTTTGGGATTTAACAGGTACCTGAAAGTTTCAGCAATACAGAGGAAAAGATTCTTCAGTTCTTTAGTGGCAGTAATTTAAACTCTCCCAGAGCAGTATTTACTAAAAGTAATTATATTTTTCCCTTCTTATCTTCTTCTTTCTAATACTGCAGCACAGATGTGAACAGATCAGCCAACACTGATCCAAAGTTTTTCTGCATCCTAAGAGTGGTGTCTAGTTGCATATTGTAGGTATGAGCTGTGTGTAAATGGTAGCTGAAACCTCTCCAGTCACCAATCTCATGCAAAATCCTAAACCTTTTGAATCCCTAGTAGATATTATATACTGACATGCTATCCAGGTACTGAGTTTGACAGAGCTAATAATACTATTTATATGTATAATTATTGAAATTACCCATACTCTTTGGGTTTAATGGTGTTCAGTAAATTGGCATGCATAATTTATACATTGCTGCTGTCAACCATCAATCCAAATGTGAGGCAGCAACATATAAACTGAATGGCAGAATAAAGTGTTTATGAGTTTATTCAGGACAAGATCACCATAAACTATGACACTGGAAGTTTTCATATCAGTTTTTCAGTATTTGTGGGAAATAGAATGCTATCTATGGGAGTTCATTTGTTGCATTACTGTAAAACCTCTTCAATAAACAATTTAGGAGACAACAACTACATCACTCTTCAAAAAGGCCCTAGGGACAGGATTTATTGCAGAAGTCAGTGTTACCATTTCTGCTTCAATTTTTGCTATGGTTTAATTTAAGCCTCTTATTGAAATGTCAGTCATTTACTAATGGAATGGAATCTTAAAAATGTACAAATGCATACACCTTTGAGGCTTAATCAAGAGGTACAGTAGGCAAACCAAATTCAACTATTATTATGATAATTTAGAATAATAATTAAGACTTTCCTATTCTACATTTAAACAAGAAATGCTTAAAATAACCATTGTCTTCACACATCTGAATATGCATCTATGTGCTTGAAATTACTTTGCCATTCATGATATTAATCAAAATGGCAGGGTGCATTACAAAAGATTCAAATGCCCCAATCTCATTACATGGGACTTGCTATGAAGTGCTATTAGTATTATGTTTTCATTTCTATTTTGTGAATGCAGTAAACAACTAATAACTCAAGATGTTCTGAATTTTTTTGCAAGGTGCCAAGTGCTGAAAGAAGTGATTAACATGAAATGAGGAAATCTATGAATAGAAGCAAAACAGAAACTGCTGAGTTATTTTTGGCACTCTCTAATGAATAAATGGATTGTTTGCAATGTCTGTCAATGAGTACAAGTGAATGTGCATGGGGATTTAAAATATACTGCCTCACTTTATCTTATTTTGAACCAACACTCTAAACCTAAAGAATTTAAAAAGTAAATTAAAAAAATATTTAATGCTCATATTCGCATAGATCTAAAACTCATGCTTCTCTTAGAAATAAATTATCTGCACTTAATCAGTTGAACAGATTTTCATTAAAAATGCATTTTGATTTTATATGTGAATTTCTGTGACTGAGCACTGGGTCATGGCTTGCAGCTACTTATCAAGTCAAATGTTAGTACAACTTTCTCATTACTTCAAAACACTACTTTGGCCTCAAGTTATCACAGCAAAATAGCTTTCCTTTGATGACTGTTGATTTAAATCATTGAGAGATCACACAGAATGGATATTAACCCAAGAAAGAACATTCAAAAGATGAATAAAAAGTAAAGACTTGAGCCAAATGTGAAAGCAATCATGGTAAAAATGTATTTAGGACCAAGGTTGTGATGCCACGTCAGGCAAGTCGGGTCAGGATAATGCTTACCTATTAAGCAATCTGGATAAAGCATTGCATTTTGTGGCAGTGCTAGCATCCTGCTCTGAACAGGAGTTTGGACAAGACTTCCTGAAATGCCTTCCACTCCAAGTTATCCTGTGGTGCTAACCTTGAAAAGTATAAATGCAGTTCATGGGCTACAAGTGATGATTGCTAATGACTAGTACCTTATGAATGTTTTTCAGAAGTTTACTAGGTCTAGTTTCTCATATCTTGCCATTCTTACTGGTGAATTTTATTTTACTGGGCCATATCAGATATTTTAAAAATAGTATAAAAATTGGATAAAAAAACATATATTACATAAAACATAAAACTTTATATATTTTCTGTTGAAACTATTCTCTGCTGTTTTTATAGTCAGAAGAGGGGATCAATCCCTTTAATTTCACAAAGTAGCTGACTGCTTGTTGGTATGGTTCCTCCTCTGCCAGAACAGAGTCTCCAGACAGGCCTTTTTGTCCCAGTGAATATGAAGAGGGTTTGGATGACCTTCTCAGATATTGACACCCACAAAACAGACCCTGTTGACCTTCCCAAGCCTGGACCACAAGGGACAAAATGTCATGCACACAACCATGATGTCTCTGGGCAAAGAGAGCCATGCTGTCAAAAAAACATTTTAGCAGCAAAGTTTGTGACCCCTTGTTATGCCTCTAAATTATTTCATATAGTTTGTGTGAGTGACAGGAAAAGGGACAGATTTGTGTGCAAATTAGCTACTACTGGGAGAAAGGCCGTAGTTTTGTCTGAATCCTGTTGAACTTTATATCTAAATTTACTACAGTGTCCAGCAATATCATTTATAAGTAAAGCTGTGCAACACATGCCATGTCAAATCCAGGATGTCAACCAGATCCTACATGTGAAGACACTTTAGCTGAACTCTTCACAACCAGGATTTTGTGTGCTCCTGGTGTCAGGAAGAAGCACAAGGACAAAACAGAAGCTTTGTGACATTCATCTGTTGTGTCTAAAGATGCACTGAAAATATTTTTAAGCATAACTTGAGCAGGGAATAAAACCCTGTTCAAGCATGCTAAAATGATGGAGACTGTGATCAGGTAGTAACTTCAAGAAAGATGGTTCTTGGGGTGCAGAGCAGTGCCCTTGCTCCCTGATCATCCCTGTGCTGTAACCCTGGTGTGGTCAGGATGGGACAAGACTGATGACCACAATTTGACCACCCCCAGCTTCAGGCCCTGGGCATGGGATGGAGGTGAAGGAGCCCCAGTGGGGTGATGTCTGGCTTATTAGGACTCAGTGCAGGGTAGGATGCTGGGCATGGAGTTTCCTGTATTCCCATTTGTGCCCATTGCCTGTTGTCCTGCCACTGGGCTCTACTGACAATGAGCCTGGCTGCCTCTTCTTTACTCCTCCCACCAGGTGTTTGGACACATGGATCAGAGCCCTGAGCCTTCTTTTTTGTGTTTGGGTTTTTTTTTTTAACCTTTTAAAAAATAAATATGAAGGGTTTACTCTTATTGTTGGCAGGTAAGCTATACCTTAAAGGAGAATGTGGGTCTTTCACGAGATGAATTCTTGATCTTTTTCAGATTCTCACCCCCCACTGTTGCCCTTCATAGCACTCTGAGGGAGGCTTTAGGAAATCTGTACATTCTTACTCTTGGGAAGTACACTCAGTGGAGCTGTGGATGGAGCTGCAGGTTCTGGGTGGGAGCCTGGGACAAGAGGCAGTGAATGGCACCCAGTGCACAGCAAAGGGCACAGGGAGCTGTGGCACAGCCAGGTGAGGGACACTGAGACACGTGGCAGGAGCTGATGGCTGGGGAGAAGGAGAGAGACTTTGGCATGCTTGGATTTTGAGAGAATAAAATCATTTGTTCAGGGTCCCTCCTTGGAGGTGCCAGCTTGGCCTGTTTGCTTGTTACTGCACTGTGGATAAATGACTTTATGGAATAAAACATCTGAGACTCTGCAATGGAAATCGTGGAATCAAGCTGGTGGGGAAAGCTGGTGTGACTGTGAGTGGGTGTGCAGGGAGTCCAGCAGGGACCTGCCAGCCACTGGAGCCACCCTGTGAAGGGGTGACAGTCCCAGCAGTGACAGTCTGTGACATTGGGAGTGTGGTGCCAGAGAGTCTCATGAATGGTCACACTGGGAAGATTTCTTAACGCTGTGGAAAAACAGCTGTAACTCTGTAAACAGTATTGATTTTTCAAGTTATGCTGATAACTCAGATAGATGCTGTGCTGGCCTTGATCATGTTTGAATGTCTGCATGAGAATGAGATTGAACTGGGGTAGGAGTTTGATGCATTTCATTTTTATTACTATTTCCCTCTACCCTTTCCACTGTAGGTATTCTCCTCTCAGTAGCCACAGGAGTGTCATTGTCAAAGCCAAATTGACAAGACCTCAAGTCCCTGCTGCCCTTCAAAATGTAAAAGGTTCAACCAGTGCGTGGCACATGATGAATGGATTCCCTTCCCCATATCAGCAAAGCAAGAAATTGTCTTGTCCTTTGGAATCGATTTTGTCGCTTCCAAGTTTTACCTCTCTCAGGTAATGGAAGCATCGTGCCCTTCTGGAATATCTGTGGGTATCTAAAGGGAGCACTGCCCTCTAAAGGGCGAAGGTGAGATGGAATGCAGCTTCCTACAGACTCTGGGAGGTCTTTTCAGAGTTACCTTTGTAAAGGTGTTTTAGGTGGTAGCTAGCAATTAAGCATGAAGTCTGAACACCCTGAAGCAGCACTGTAAAGAGTAATGGTGTAGTCTCACCAGATTTACAATCAGAATGAGGAATAACAATACCAAAAAAAAGTATATTAGTTCAGCCATGTTCAAAATGTGATATAAAGTTTATGATCTTAAGGCACATTTATGGTTTGCTTTTTGGTTTTGTTTTGTTTTTTTTTTTTTTTTTTAAGATAATAGAAAATACCCAAACGATATTTTCCATAGCTGCTACCCCAACGTTTGTTTTTTACTTACTTCGCAGATCTGCAATTTTAAATCTTTAAAAATCTAGTAGTAGGTTTACCAATAAGCAAATGCCAGGGGTAAAAATGTAAATGGGTTAGTAAGACACCTAGAGGGTAGAATGTGATTTTGAGGTAAAAAAATTATATGAGACCCTTAAATTTGAGCTGTTACATTTTTCATATATCAATAACAATAAATAGTAAGGCAGGTGGGTTTGGAATGTTTTCCTACATTTCTGTAATGTACTATGCACTGAAAGGGCTTATTTTAAATAGACCAGTGAAGTACAGGTTTTTTTGGTATTTCAGTTCAAAAAGTTCAGCTCACCTGCTGAAAAGATAAACCTACATTTTCCAGGAATACATTTTCACTCTTCGACTATGGATGTAGTCTAGAATATGAACCACGTTATCTGAACAAAAGAAATTGGATAGCATCTCCAATTGAGAATGATGTGCTTAATAAAATATAAATCTAATTACAGAAATGAGTACAGCAATAGTGGAAGACAATGGCAATTATAGTGCTGATATGGGCTGGTGTTGGTAGAATTCGGAAATACATAAATTAATATGATTTAGAAATCTCAATATGACCATGGTATTGGTATGCTGGATGGAACTAAGGGACCAATTCAAAAGTCATCTGAGGATTCTCTGAAGAGGAAGTTCCCACAGTGAACAGTGGATTTAGAGCCAATGCGTGCTGCCAGGATATCATAAAACCATTTTGGTGCCAAGAGGGAACAGGTCCAGAAAATCAGATTCTTGTCAAGCACTGCCTTGTAGAAGATTGAACAGATTCCACTTAGGTCAATGCTTTGAGAAATGAGGGAGGAATATATTTTTTTTTTTTCTGTAAGGAAACTAAGCTTGAGGTAGCCAAGGTCTTGCCAGAGTTCAACTCATGTGCACTGAGCTTCTCAGACAGCCTTCATGCTGAGCACCAAAGTACTTGAGACAAGATTTTTCTCCCACACTGAAAAGAATTTTGAGGACGTGAGAGCTTTTCACACCTTTCCACATCACTTCAGCATAGGAAACTGCCAGGTCTCCATTTTCCATCCAGAAAGGAAGTATTTAAAATCATATGTAAAATGAAGCCACATGCAGTTTAGGAATGTCCTCCCAGACTGCTCTGTGCTGTCTCTACCCTAAACAGCCAAGTGTCATTTTGGACCAATGGTTTCATGGGCAATCTTTAGTTGGGAAAATATTGTAATTATGTTTTAGTTTGTTTGGAGAAAGTCTGAAAAGTACTCTAAAATTAGAAAATGAGTGACTTGTAGAGCAATAACAGCAGTTAAGAGATAGGTTATGTATGGCTACTACCAGGATATAAGGATTTTTTTTTTTCAATAATTTGCTACTATGAAATGTTTGCTGTTATTTGCAAATTATTTGCTCTTAATAAATATTGCTGACCTTTGTTTTGTCTTTTTTTTTCTTTTTTTAGCTTAAACTATAAGAAACAAATACAAATTCTGTGGTAGTATCTGTACAAAATCTATCTTCAGATAAAATCAGTTAAATCTACCTCAGTCAATTTTACTAAATTTGAGTTGAGACAACCATTTGTAAAAGTGTCAAATGCAACTTCTAAATTATTAACTCTTCCTGGTTTATTGTGGTGTTAGAACCTCCCTTTTTAGTTTTCCCATTTTGATCTTCACCAAGACTTTCATAGAAAGTGAAACAAAAATTACTTATAAGAGCATGGCGTGATTGGTGAAAATTTTGGATAATTTTCTGAGCAGAACATTTTGATAAAGTAATAAACCTATGGTGTAGAATGGAGTAATTTCTGCTCTTTTCTTTCTGCTCTGTGTAATATTTGCATTCTCAACAAAGTCTCCTGGAGTGCCCATAGCTTTCTAAAATATGAAGTCTGATTATATAGTAGTGTTATGTATTGCATTAGATTTAATAAATTATGGTAAAATAGGAGCAGAGATTTCATGGCAGGTTTTATGCAAGAAAACAGGGATTTGAAATAATCCCTGAGAAGTATTTAAGACAGAATCAGGTTTTCATTGCTGGAATAGTGATAGTAAAGCAGGGCTTTCTGTCATTTGGTTTCCGTAAAGAATATTACTTTCAATAACCTTCATCAAATTTCATTTGACTTGCATTGTAATAATATTTTCATAACCTTGCACACTTGCTCGTGTCTTTCTGGAAAGGAAGCTCATCATTGTGGCAAAGGGCTTCAAATGTTGTAAGTTCAGAGAGCTTCACTAAAACCAGTCGAGTTACACTGTAATGCACCTACTCTTTTTTCAAATTTTTAAAAGAATATTTGGTTTTTCTTTAGTGAGGGCTGTTGGGAACAGCTATTTGACTGTAGTACCTTGCTGTGCCTGAGTGACTTACAGTGATTTTTCCTATAATATGCAGTGATTTTTAGGGGTCTGCCTGCAGCTAATTTTAATGAGAACTGTGGATAAATCAATGTGCTCTGTTTCAAATAACCATAGCCATTGAGTCTTTCAATGTGCTCTGGATTTTTTGATATGGCTTTTTATCAGTATGAAATGTGTAACTCCATTAACTACTCCCTGATCAAGTTTAAAGCAGGATAAATGCCAAGAAATCAAAGGTTATTTATATTTTCAGCCTAAGAACCAATTACTTAATCTAAAGACACAATAAACAGGTAATCTTATGTAGACCAGATGTTGTTATGGAATTTGAGATATTGGGCCAGAAATACTTATTATACCTCTTGCTTACCTTGTATCCAAGTATATTTGTACTCAAATACTATATCCTTCAAGTAATTTCAAAGGCTTACAGAAGGCCTGCATATGAAGAAGGGTTACTTTTTTGCTTTTTCACTTTATGTGGTTGCACAGAAGCCACATCAAAAGGGTAGAAATTTAAAATACAGTTGTGTAAGTACTTCTAAAAATTTAAGCTAGCACATATTTGCCTGGTGCAATACTGGATCACATTCTGCTAGTCAGCAGTTTGACAGCTGTGTCAGAAACAGTCCCAAAACTTTTTCCTAATGTCGAAGCTTTGCATGTTTAGCTGGCTGCACTGGGGTTATACCCCAGACTGTGCTTGGTCTGTTACTTGGCTGTTTAAAAAGAGCATATTTGTAACCTTTCTGGCAATGGAATATTGCCTTTTCTTCTGTTGTGAAACTTTGTGCTTGTTCATTGATACCATTCTATTTTTCCAAATAAAAAGTTGAACTAAGTGAATCTTCCCACTGCCATAAAATTTTGTCTTTTTATTTAATGAAGTTACTATTTACTATTTCTACAACTGATATAACTTCAAAGAAAAGCATTTCATCCTAACTCAGAGACTGTACAATTTTCCAGTCTTAGTACTCTTGTTGTTTTCCAATAGAGCTACATATATTTTATAATCATGGTAGCAAATGGGTTGTATGCAGTAAGCTCACTGTGTACATTCCTCAGCTTATATCTGCAGTTACCCTTTTCATTTCTGTTCATTATTTATACTTCAATTCAATATCCTCTGAAAGCTTAATGCCATAGGAGAAATTCCTTCTCCTTGTCCCAATGTGAAGAGAAATTGCACCCAAAATTTTAAGAACACAGGAACAGGATATTTTTTTTTCTTTTTTTTTTTCTTCCCCCCTATCACCTTGTCCAAGGTGATCAAGTCAGCTTTAAGTTTTAAAGAATACTTTAAAGAATAAATATTTAAATATTTAAAGATAATATATATTATATGAAATATAGCTAGATAGATAATATATATATAAAAATATATAGATATATTTAAATATATAGAAATATTTAAAGAATAATAGATGCAAAAGCCAAATTAACACATGTACCACGAGCCAAACTTTGGAAGATAAACTTTCTGCTATGAATATGCAGTAATTTGCCTCTTTCTCCAGCATTTGTTTCAAAGGCTGGATCCTGATCTCTCCCAGAAAAGTCATGAGGTCACTGGCTGTCTTTATTCCTGGCTGAATCCTGTGGGGATGAATCATTCTCAGCATTTTTCAGGTCTCAGTGCCTAATGAGTGGGCATTAATGGAGACTGAGCCTGCTCCAGCTGAAAAATGCAAGTCAAATAATGGTGTGGAATGAATCCAAACAGAGACTCCATTCCCCATTCATGACTTCCTGCACTCTAATTGCTGCACAGATCCTTTTGTTGTTACTATGTTCTTTTTCTCATTGTTAAGATAGATGCCACAATAACTGATGTGGTCTTTGGTTTATTAGCCCTCATGAGACATGTTTTTCTCTACACTTTAATTCTTTATCTCATTGTTTGTTTGGAGAAAAGAATAACAAGGAGACCCCAAAAATTTTTCTTACACACTTTCCCACTTCTGTTAAAAAGATTTATTAAAGATATTTATTAGCTTCCCTAAATAACATTTTAATCAAGCATTTGGATCACTTCAGTAACTAATGTTTATTTTTATAAGCAATACTTTAATTTGACACTTTGCATAATGCATGTGCAATAAGAGTGCCATGTTTGATGGATAAATACCAAGAAGAAATCATATTGCCTAATAAATAATGTTGGATTTAGATATCCCACTCATTTAAAGCAAACTTGTCATGGTTTATTAACTGTATTAAGTAGTGCTTTTTTTTATATCTGGTCATAAATAATATGAAGCATTTTTGAACGATGCCCCTTTCAAAGGACATAATATTACCCCTTTATTGTCACAGATTATTCATATCTTCTCTGTGGTGGGCAAGTTGCCAGTGCAGCAACACGTATTCGAGCATGTCTTCATGTTCTGAACCTTTGCCTTATCTCTTGGGATAAAAATTACTGAGGCAGAGGTGGTTGTAGTAAGGAAATTGGTAGGGCAGCACATTTGTAGAGATGTGGATCTGAATTTCCATGGGAGGCAGAGTAGCTGTCGGGATTATCCAGGTAGGAATGGTTTGCTGTCATAAAACTGTCCACTTATTCCTATTTCAAGTAGCATATATTTAAAAAAAAAATTACCCTTCTCAGTCCTCCCCACTTCTTATTTCTGAGTTGGCTTCAGGCTGAACTTAGCTGTAGGATCTCAACAACCCTCTGGTGTTCAGTGGTAAGTTGCTTACCTAGACTGAATGTGATTCTTCCTTTTTTCATTTTCCAGTGTTGGCTTCCAAAACTTGGTTTACTAGACCATCCTTAGGTAAACAGATCAGTATAACTGAGCTGTGACTGATCTCACTAATGAAAACATGCTTTTTAACAGAGATGTGTTATTGACTATGTCTTTGTTACCCCTTTATGTAAGTCTCAATTTGCATAAATACAGATTCCAGCAAAAGGTTTTTAAAATCTTACCACATTTATGACATTAAATTTAGCATCTGAGCAACCTGGTCTAGTAGAAGGTGTCCCTGACCATGGCAGGGGGGTTGGAACCCTTCCAACCCATGCCATTCTGTGATTCCATGATTTCCTCTTTTAGATTCCTGCTTTTCCTCTCTTTTTCTTTCATTCCTCTACACAGCATTTCTCATCCGCTCCAGAAGTTCATCTCAGATTTCTGTCTTCTTTTTTTCTCGTCTTTATTTTAACTTCAAGCTGACTCTTCACGTTAGCTGATAAACACTGCTGCCTGATTTAGTTGGTCTATCCAAAAGACTGTCATGCTGCCTCCTACAGCACTTATTTCCTGACATCTGCTTTCTAAAACCACCCCTGTGCAGAGAAGTGCAAGGGACACAGACCTTTAACATAATCATGGTTGTGGCATTTTCTGCAGCTCTGCTCAATGATCCACCTCAATCTGATAGCTTTTTGTTGCAATGAATTAGTGGGAATCTAGGGGGGATGGGAAAGGAAGGGGAATGTGTATTTTAAAGAGTTCTGATTAATAGAAGAGCGCATCTATCATCTGCCTGATACCTTCTCAGTAGGGAAAGTGTTAGTCCCTTGAACCAAAAGGAATTCCTAAATCTGGGGATCCTGATAGGCTGGAAGGCATTGTGGTTTATAGCACAAAAGACAGCTGGGAAAAGAAGTTTCCTTCTTGGCCTCAGTTCCACAATTTGAGCTATGTGTGGAAAGGTTTAGTCTTTACTCTGTGCCTGCAGTGGCTAGATTGCCCACTTTCCTGCAAGCTATCCCAAAATGGCACATCTTCCTGCATTCACAGGAGCAGTACACAGAGAAAAATTCAGCAGGTGTACCCTTTCCCTCTGATCCAAAACCCATGGAAGGTCCCAGTTGTTTTGTATTGCTGCTGTTATTCTTGGTTAATTATTTCCTACATTGGGTAACTCCTTCAGATTGTATCTTTATGCAGCATTATGTATTTACACCCTCATTATGATTTTAATAATGCATTTCATTACAGTTGGCAATTGATGGTTTTCATTACTGAACAAACTGTCAATTTACTGCTAATGCTGCTTTAATTATTGACTTAGTTTGATTTCCTTGGTTTAATTCTTTCCATCTGTGAGGAAAAAGGTCTTTGTATTTGTGAAACTGGAAATTTTAGCTTAAAATTTTAAAGTTTTCTCAGAGGGCTTTTAGGAAAATTATTGCTATTTTTTTTTAGTTAAGAGTTTCTGTCCTGCTCTATTTTAGCATGTGCTTGTCAGTTCAGAATAGCTCATGGCTCACTGAAGACCTCAGGATAGGGCAGAAGTGTTGGTAACATTATGTAACCATGAATATAGGATTTGAAACATTACTCCTACTCCATGGACAAATATGACTTGAAGGTACTGAATATGGTGCCTAAATATTACCTGCTGTAGAGTTTATCTTTCTGAACAGGTAAAGGTTTGTGGAGAAAACACTGTATTTGCCATAACCCACAGTTCCTCCAGTAACTTCTATATTTAAAAAAAAATTAGGAACATGTGCAAATGCAGTATCTTGCTTGTAGTCCTGTCTTCCATTGTCTTTCTTGAGAGGAGACTGGAAGGGAGAAAGTAAATTTTGATGACCCTTCAGAATAGTCCTGGTGGCCAGAGTTTTAAGATGCTACTCTTTGGTGGAGAATCTAACCAGTTCTTACACATGTGCTGCAAAGGGGCTGCAACAGCTTTGCCTTTCCTCAACCCCAAAAGGCTGCAATATTTGGACATGTAGATGTGGAACTGATGAACATGGTTTAGTGGTGGATTTTGTAGTGCTGGATTAATGATTAGACTTGATGGTCTTAAAGATCTTTTCCGAGTTACATGATTCTATGGTTCTATAGTTGAAGCTGTTGATATAGTTTGGAACCTGCTTCTAGTCTATCCATGTGACAAGTCATGCCTGTTCATGGGATTTGATTTTCCAGTGGTCTGTGCCAATTTTATGTTAGTGTATTTGTGCTGATTTCTGGCAAGTTACATATGTTTTGTTCCTCCCAGTCATATGATGTGAAATACAAATATCAAGAGTAACTTCATAGCATATATTGAAGAAAAAAAGAGGAAAAAGCAGTTTTTAGCCACTGTGACGCAAGGGTCAGTTCTTGCATTTGGGAATAACTTCTCCCTATGTTTGTGTAGTGATGCTTAAGCTCAGTGGAGAGCCATGTGAGAGAATTTATTGTTTCCTCTCAACTTTTAATGGGATCTAATCAAACTTGAAGTTAAACAAACATATCACAAACCTATGTAGAAAGAAATAATTCATAGTCACTAATAATGTGAGTGGGTTTGTACTAACCCAGGAGGGGATATGTGAATGTAAAAAAGAAGGGATGGGGGTGCCGTCTGACACTTGAGAACAAAATTATTTGGGTTGGGAACATACAGAGACCAAATCCTTGAACAGTATTATCTAGATGCTTATTGACCTCAGGGTCTGGACAGTGATATTTTAAAGACTTCACTGTGTGGAAATATTTTGACATGAGATGTATTTATTGCACCAAAATCTAAACCAATATGTAAAAATAAGGAGGAAAAATGAGTAATGACATTCCTAAAAAAAAAAAAAAAAAAAAAATGAAGCAATACACTTGGTTGAATGTATAGAAATTAATATACACAACAGAACTTAATTACAAATTTTGGTTAGTTTTAACATAAATAGCTTATATATAACCAGTGCATGAGTTCTAACTTAATTAAGCATGTATTTCCATCAGCCCAGGTGGCCTGTAAAAATAAAAGTTTATCACAAATATCATCTAGGCTTATGTGCTGGCAAACAACCAATTTTGTCCTACCTTTCCAGTCCACTGTGTCTAATCTGCCTTAGCTTTCCCAGCTTAGTGCTGTTCCTCTGCCTCACTTGCAGCAGAAAGTTGTTTGTCCCAAAGTGTCAGGAAGGCAAAGCAGTGATTTACTGGAAAATACTCTTGGACTCCCGACTAGCTGTATGAAATGTGAGAGCTGAGTTATTCACAGGGTAGGAAGAGGAAGCAGATCAATCCTGAAGAAAAGAGGATTTCTCTCCCTACCCCCCCACCTTGCTCCATTACCTCCAGGGAGTTTATGGAAGTGTTGTCTGCCACCTTGCCTCATTCCATTCTTCTCCAGGGATGGGGAGCATCAGCTGCTGACCTTCATGAGAGAATCAGCCCTGTGAAAGCAGAAGGAAATAAAGCTTTTTGGCCTTCCTGCAGCAGCCCTGGCCAGCAGCTCTGCCTCTAGAAATGGGCAAGCAACGAGAGCAAATGGTCGCACACTTCCCTCCACCTCCCCTGGGCATTGAAAGCCCATGAAAAGCCAAAAACCTCTCCTGACTCAGCTTGTCCACTGAAAAAGCTAATTCCCACCTCCCTGGAAAAAGGCATCATTCAAGCAGTATTTTTTTCTCTCATTTTAATAACTATCAGCACTGATGTAGGGATATCTGCTAAAAAGTGGGAGATACCAGTGGAGCATTTATATCCTAAATCACATCTTGACTCTGACCCAGTGGAGAATTTGACTGATCCTGTGTTCTGCAAGTATTTTGGGACACCAATTATGTTTCAGAGTGTCAAAGTAGCACTAAAATCTTGCAAAATGTAGCTCCCTCTGGTGATGTGCAATAAAATAGGTACTAGGAGGCAACAGAAGAAGACATAAAATTCTTTCTCTACCAATTCCAATTTTAGAAGCTATTTGCTTACAGCAGCAAAGGCTCATTTTGATGTGCAAGAAGTTAGATATATTTTATGCAGAATTGCTTATAGTGTCTCTTAATATCTCCAAAATCTGTCAAAAGTAGTTGGCATTTGATCACAACAGAGTTAGTTCCCCAAAATCACGATGCAGTTAAGAAACCCAAAGTTTTATTCACTTATTATGGCATCTTTCTAAATTTTAGAATACAAGTTATCTAGATAATAAAATTCTCTTCAGAACATTTCCTGAATAGTTTTCAGTGAATGTTGGAGAGTACCTCTGAGAGTGATATGATTATACAAAAGATAGACCAAAAGCAGGGGAAAAATATAATTAGACAGATTTTATTTGCACTGGGTGTCTAAGTTAAACTTTCTATATTGTAGGAATGTTGAAGTTTTAGAATGAATAACAGTGGGTTTATTAAACTCTGCTAGTATTACATTGTTATCAACTATGCAAAATGATCAGGTTTCAATTCTTGGCATCATCATTGAAATCGTGTTGTTAAAACCTAAAGAGAGAATAAGGAAAAATTAAATGATATGCAGTTCTTTATCAATAGTGCTTGATTGAATTATATCAGTTTACAGATATTACTACTGCTTTTCTGACAGTCAGATCTACAGTCTTGAGGCAGTCTTAAGGCTGTATCTGGTTATATCTGTCCTGTACACAGAGCATTTTAACCTCTCACTTGATCTTATGTATCAACAGGAAATAAATTGAATTCAAATGAATTCAAGTGAATTTCTCGTGAGTCAAATATTAATTTTAAAAAGAGTGAGAATCTCTGGGTTGCTTTTTTCTTTTTTTTTTT
>VXBI01013785.1:471323-484700 GCA_013397375.1 Toxostoma redivivum
TTTTTCAATAAACCCCATCAGTTCACAGATGGTTTGCAGATATGCTAGATAATAAAAGTGCATTTTTTATTAAACAAGTGTGGCTACAAGAACAAACAAAAAAAACTATTCATTGAGATATTACCAAGGAATGCTTAAGACTTGCAGCCCAAACCAGCCTTGCACATCACTTTGTTCAGAGCCTTCCTGATTTTGGAGGTTCACAAAGCAGACACCCAAGATTCTATTGTGTGGACCCAGTTCCAAAGATTAATGCTGAATATTAAAGCAGCTTATTAAATCACTTAGCTACTGTTTCCTAGAGTATGACCACCCACACTTGGTTGTTTGTTTGATATCAAAATCTAATTTTTTTTCACTCACATGAAATACACAAAGCTACAGAGGGTAATAAAAATGTGATCAAGGTGTCAGCATCCTTTGTGGTGAATGGACTTGTGCCAATTCAACATTATAAGCATTCTTATTATGTGGATTTTTATAAAATTAAATCAGAAAAATGACAGTTCATTCCCATTACAGAACATTATTTTTAGATTTAGCAGTTACTTGTATGCCCTTTGGTAGAGGAAAAATATCTTAGAGGTTTTCTGGGGGTTTTTAAACTGAAAAGATTCAATACTTTCTCAAAAAAGCCCCCAAAACACCAAAAAAGGCATGACAAAAAAAAAAAAAATCACAAGAGAATGCTACTATTGAATTATTTAAGACAATGAAATATAATATTTAATACTAGCTGCAAAGTAGATTGAAATATATGGTGACACATATAAAGTCAAACCAGTAATAATTTTCTAACTGTTTTAAAAGTCAGATAGATTATTGGCTCAAGAGGGACCACTGGAGTTGTAGCATGAGAACAGGCAGCCCACAGCAAATTCTCTGAGAGAGAAATCTAAGGGGTAAAGGTTTCAATTATTTATCAGCTTAGATGCTGTGCATGATTTTTTAAAATCAGAGATCGGCTTGGCACTGATAAGAGGTTACCTTTAGATTCCTTAAAAAGTGGTAAAAAAATGTGATGCTAGAGCCACATCCTGAGGTCAGTGACATGGCTGCTCCTCAAGATTTTAGGTGAGCTCTGAGCCCTGTGCTCACCCTGCATCCTCTCTTTCACTTCTTTTAAGAGAGGGTGGCACTCAGCACACGCTTTAGCTTCCATTTTTTTCTGCCACAACTGTTTTGATTTAGTTCTGAAATGCTCTGAAAGCCCCAGAACAAAAGCAGAGTTGGAGTCTGGGGAGAGCTCTAGGGTTTGTAAGATTTTAATCATCCATCTCACTAGCATGTGTTCCAGTGAAAGAACATACAAATGGAGCTTGCTGAATAATGTCTAGGATCAGCTGCCCTTTTCCAGCAGGAATTCACTTAATGCATAGAAGGATGAATTTTCAGCATGAAGTTTATAGTCACACTGACAGTGTCACTGTCATTTTACTTCATTCTTTCTTGTATCTTTTCTTCTCCTTCTTTATTTTTTTAAGTTAATAAAAACACAAGTAAGAGAAGGTGGGGCATTCACTGAAGAATTATAGCTAGGAAAAAAATAATTGAATCAAGTTACAAAAGGATTGTGTATCCCATGAGACAGTCCTCCTCCTGCCTCATTGTATTAATTACTTTCTCCATAAGGAATGCCAAACAAAGACCATAGAAAAAAAAATCAGTCCTTCTGTTTTGATTGGGATATATTTCAATCCTAGCAGGATATTGTCATGCCTACCTTTTATTTGTAAAAGCTGGCAGTCATTCCAGATATTGCCAGTGTAGCACACACACAAATGCAGGAATTACTGTTAGATATTAACTGTGTGTATTGAATGCTTCATTGCATCTATTTAAGAGTCTCACGAGAAAAATCTCAGCCTATGCACAGAAATGACATGTGTTGCCACCACCACAGCTGCTACAGTATTTCACACTTTAGTGTGCTGTCTCATGGCAATCAGGAAACTATTATTTTGTGTAAGAAATAAAGAAAACTTGAAATGGTGGGTTTTGTTAGCCCTCATCACTTAGTAAAAAATCAAACCCCACACCCTAATCCCTGCAATCTACTTCCAAATAAAATCAGGCAGCTATGCATTTTCTACTGCCTGTCTCCCAGAATATCACTCCTTCTCACTTGACAAAAACACTGCCTTTGGCTTTTTATGAGAGTGGAGTGTAAGATGTTGTGAAATCTGGGATCCAAATGATATGGAACCAGATTTGCCAATGCTATGCCAAGTAACCATGTTTATCATAAATGCTTGGAATATGTTTTCACAAATAAACTTAAAGAAATGCCCAAGCAAAAGTTGTTTAACTGTTTCTCCACTACAACTAGATGGCCTGGCATCCCCAAAGAAGGTCTGACACAGTGATGCTGCCATCAAGGTTTTACCTTCCCTCAAAATGGATTATACTGTGTTTGCATATTTAGATTTCAGAAGAATGAGCATCATAAATTCATGTACCCTACAGTATTTTTGTATACTTACAAAAATGAAATCTTTGTTGCTTTAGAATGTGGTGGTGAGTATAGAAATAGAGCTGATGATCTGAGGAACAGGATCCTTTCCACAAAGCAGAGACAAAATTTCTGCATTGCTTGTTCCCAGTGCAGTGGGATCATAGCTGTTAATCTGCTCATGGCAGCTTCCCAGGTAGGAAGCTAAATGCATCTCTGCTCCCACCCCTGTTCCCAAAGCACTGGAAATTGGCACCAAAATCCTGGTGCGTGTGTGCAGCAGCCTCCCTGTCCCTTGTCTCCCTTGTTAGAGCCATTCTTAGTTGGAAGATGATTTTTTTCAGAAAGGGTTTGGGATTTCCCTTGTTGTAACAAGCTATGAATTTTCTGTGTGAATATTGAAAAAGTCTGCTTTGTATTCTGCTGTGCAGAGCACCAACAAACCACACTGAGAGCAGAGGAGTCTGGAAATGTTCGCACAATTAGTGAGAGCAGCATGGGGTAGCTCTTGGTGGGGACTGGAAAAGGACACAAAACGTGCCACATAAGAGTTAAAAAGGAATGGAAAACCTTCACTGCCTCTGGGTAGACAGAAGAGAAGTTACAAACAACATATTTTTACCCAGAAGAAAGTAGCAGATGTTCCTGGGACAGCACAGAGATCGTCTGGAGTGCCCCTGTAGTGATTTCAGTGTCGATTCTGAAGTTTTAACTTCATCCTAGGTGGTTTAGTGTAAGGAGTTAAAATCTTGATGTGACTTTCATCAGTGAGAAAGACGTAAAGCTGCACTTTTAACAGCTAATCTTCAAAAAAGAAAAAAGGTTGCAGTTTTGGGTTTTGTCTTAGGAAGTGTTTGCTCTTCCTATAACAACCAAATGCCTTCATTACCAAAATGGAAATGCCAATGCCCAGAGGGTTTATGGTATCCAGATTTTGTGTGAAAATATGTGCCCACAGCCAACTAATAGAGCACTGGGACCAGTTTTCATTTCTATTATTTTTCAAAGACAAAGAGAAATACACACTGCTCCCTGTACACATGGCCCAGTCCAACTTAGAAATTTGCAGGTTGGAATGGTGTAATAAGCTATGTTGAGGTCTACAGAGTCTGTGCTTTGACAACATGGAATGAGAGCTTAAGATTTTCAGAGAGATGGTCCTTACTGCAATGTAAAGTGATAAACTCACTCAGATGTACATTCTGCATAGAGTACTAGAAAAGCAGAAACACAAATGATACTGTGGTATTACTCTATGAATATGAGCAAAGTAAAAAGCCACTAAAGAAGGCAAAGTCTGAAAGACAGGGTGTTGTACAACCTTGGACCTTCAACAGATGTTTTCCAGCCACCTCTTCTCATTCCATGTGCTGATAAGGAGATGGAGTCTTTACATAAAGACTGTCAGGACTCTTCCCACAGGTGCAACATTATTTTCATGGCCTGTTCTATAAAAGATGTGAAGAAAATTTAGGACATTGTTGTCAGAAGTAGAGATGGGGTTTGGAGGAGCCTGAGATACAGCAGTATAGATGTGCCTTGACAGAACTGTGTTGCAGCATCTGACTTGCTGTAGCCTTATGCTAATGCCCTTTGTCTTCATCTATCCAGCACAGCATTATTACTGCAGTGCTGCATGATTAAACCAACAGAATCTTTAATTAAACAGTAAGAAATCCACAGATCATTCCACATATTACAGTGGTACTAGATTTAGTAGGTATACACATCTTATTACTGCTGTTGCTTCTTCTTAATATGTCTCCTAAAAATATTACCAGGAAAATAATTATTTTCTATGTCCATTGCACCATGTCTGATTTTCCTTGGTAAATTCACATGCATAGCAGCTACCTACTGACTTAGTAACCAATTATATGAAATCATGTAAAATCATTGAGCTATTGGCAAAAGTCAACCAACTGCTTTTAAGGTTTGATATTTTTATTCCATGGGCTCCTAAATATACAATAGAATTGCTTTTGTGATTATAGCAGAGGAATTGCTGATTATTTACCAAGGAGAAGCTTATTATTAGTCTTGTCAAGATGACAACTTCATTAATTATCCAGTGGTTTTGTTGATCATTTCATTTCGTCATATGAATAATTTAAAACTTTGATACATACAGTAATTTTTATGAAAGGCCTTCATATTGGCCAGCTTGTCAGACACACAAAGACTTAAAGCCCAGATTAAATATCCAGTGTCCTTTGCAATTTCAGGGAACTTAATTGAAACACTGTTGCTTCCTTCATTTCTAATCATGCTGCAACAGTCTAAAAGAAATTACTAAATAAAATGTCTTATCTTCATAAGCAACATTTTAATTAGCTTTATATTTTATTTCATCACTGGTACATTTTTGTGACACAAATAATACTTCCATGTGGTACTTCCCATCTCTGTCTTATGGCAAAGCATGTTGAAGAATTAAGAGCAAGGCACTAAGGAACAAGTAATAGAAGATATAATAAAGCATTTACTGTTGGAAAGTAAATCTAAATTCCCAGTCTAAAAAGAAACAGAAACAAGTCTAATATAATTTTATTACTATTTCTATGATACAGAATTGCTGAGGACGAACCTAAATGAAGTATCAAACATGAGCTATGGTTTGGTGTTACTGCCTTTGAAGAGCATTAATATTTTATTATTATGCTGCTTTAATTTTTGTGTTCAGTACTGATATATTCCTTACCTCCCCAGTGTCTGAAGATGGAGACACCACTACATTGCACCTTGGTTTCAGTACATACAACTGAATATTCTTGCTAAATTTGCAGAGTATTTAGAACCAGAGATTGTTTTCAAAAGTTGATGAATAGAAACAAAGTTTTCCAACTAGGTCTTTTATTCAAATTAAGCAAAATAAATATTTACTCAAGGAAATAATTAAATGCACCCAGAGTGTCCATTCAGAATATAAATGAATATTCACATGCTAAGCATACAAACTGAATGTTTTCCACAAAACTCTGTCCTTAGCCAGCTATAGATCTGATGGGGTACCTGAAATATCTTCTCTTATTGTTCAGCTTCTTTGAAAGTCCTGGACTATCTCTCTGTGTAGGAATGGGTAGCCAAAGGGTTTGGTAAATAACTTTGAACTAACAAGGAGCAAATTTTCAAAAGTTGTCAAAAAGTAGCAAACAGTTGGAATACAAAAATCAGGTTTCTTTTTTATATTGCTATAGAAATCAGTCAAAAATGTGCTAATGGGACTAAGTCATCTCGAAATGCAACATGCAGAAACAGCTAAAAACATTTGTTTTATGTTCCAATTATCTGTGGCATTGGGTGGAGAAAAGCATCAACACTTGGGATAAGCTTTGAGGCTCTGCACTTGGTTGCCTTCCAGTGCAAGGACACAGTGATTCCTCTCATGCTGCTCATTCAGAGTCTCTCTCTCAGAGAATTAAGTCTCTTTTGACAGAGCTTAGCATTTGAGGGACACCCCACAGACACACACGTATTTCTGAAGTTGTTCTCAATTAGTGAAGCACCCTTCAAATACATTGGAGGGACTTTGACATTTTATTTCTAGCTGCCATTTTGCCTAATGTGCTTTTAATAACAGTCTTCATCAGACACTAATAACTTCTGGAGCTTTCTGTATTGAGTATAACGCATAATTACCTCAGATTATTAATAACTGAGATAACAGTTGGACCCAATCATATCCCTATAGAGAAAGGGAAGGTAGATACAATAGATAATAATCATGGAAGGTTTCTTAAAGAAGCACTCTTTCTTTCACAGACCACCCATACTATTAGGAGGGGGTTTGTACCTCTTACAAGAGAGTTACCCTTAACCTAATGGAGCTCTGGGCACACCCTCTTGCTTATCACCTGTGATTTTCACAGGAATCTTATTTAAGCCTTTGTTCCTGGGGTCTTTGTGTGTGTTAGTGGGATTAGAACTCAGGTCAGGCTCAACTCCCCTTCAGCAGTAAGTAAGTATAAAAATCTAGTAATTCATTGGGCTCAATTTGGTAAATTTTTTTGGTATTAAGAATATTGATTTACTGGCAAAGCTTATGTGGTCAGATCAATACCTTCCCTGGGAAAAAGATTTGAGAATTTGAATTTGCCTTTTCACTTCCTGGAATGTCTGATAGTGCATCTAATGTTTTTCAGGTTTTGTTCTTTTACCACAAATACGTGTCCTGGGTTATGTACCAATTTATTATCTCTGAAATACAATTTATGCAATTAGTACTAGAGGTGCACGGGGAAACACAGGTGTTGGCCTTGTCTTTTCTTTTCAGGTGTTCTATGATTGAAAATGTTTTCATTATTGTCCTAACAAAAAATTCTGGCAGTCAAGCAGTCTTGATGACAATTTTTAACATTCTTCTTACTTTATCAACTGCTAACACTTGGATCACAGGAACACTGCTGCTGTCCCTCTTAAGGAATGCAGTGCAACTGTGCCATTGGTCTAGGGTGAGAATTCATCCTTGTTATCCAGGTGCTAATTAATTCAAATTTTAATGTCCTACTACATATGCAGATGAGTGTTCAGGTGATGGTTGATAATTACTTTGAACAAGATGAGGTGCAAAAGGGAATGGCTTCTATCAGTGTGAAATAAGTTCTGGAAGCAGATCCAGTTATATGAATGCAATGTATTTGTGGGGATGTTACAAGTGGGGTGTGTGACTTCACACAGTATGTCCCTTAATATGAGATTCAAGATAATATCTTCTAAAGCTATATAAACACTACAAAGCCATGCTTTAACTCTTTTTTGCACTTTGTACTTCAGTGAGCTTTAACTTTTTGAGAATGTGAATATCTTACATTGTTCATGAGATTGGAGAAGAAGCAGAACACAACTCATCTTGGCATACCATGCACATAAGATTATTTGTTTGCAAGTGAACACAGCTTCCCTATGTCCTTTTTTATGGAAAAGAGATTAAAATTTTGATTACAGGCATAAGATACGGTTTCAATGGCAAACTTTCATACCAGTTTTGTCTTTGAATAATTTTGGGTTTTCTAATTAAACTGTAGAGATGGCATTTACTAAGAACCATTCAATTTGGCTGATCAAGATTAGGTAATGAATAAAGAAAGAAATAATCAAAGCAAACTGTTTACACATACTGATTTTGAAAAGTCAGAAGTGTGCTTATTGATGCAAATGTTTCACTGCAGTAAATTTCCAATGGTTTCTCTGTTCTGTTATTTACAATATTCTAAGCTGTAACAGAGAATTCAAGAGAAAACTGAAAACATGTAGTACTCAAATAAAAACAGGACAAAATATTAAACCAAAAACCTAGGTTTAGAATCTGAATTATTTTAAACATTCGGGAAATAAAGTTATGTTAACTGAAGTGTTTAGATGTTCAGTTTTTAGAAAAGCATTGCTAGAAAATTTCACATTTGGAATTAATGCGGCAAAGAATGATGAATGCTATATTTTTCTTTTCTGGTATTTGGAATTTGGCTTATTTAGATGCTTGTGAGTGTATATATACAGATATATTTATATTTGTACCATGAATAGTTTATTCAGAGTAGCCCAGGAAAGGAGAGTTTTTACATGGGCCCACATAAATTCCTCAAACCTCCACTAACAAAAAAAAGCCCTTGACAGAGAACAGCATCCCAGGCAGAAAAAGCCAAGATGCAACGTAATGAAAAAATAATTGCATAAATTCGGGGGGGAGAATGAACTCCATAAATCAAGTATGAGATAAAAACTACATTTGCTAAAAAAATCAGAAGGCAACAAAAGCACTGTGACAAATAGTTGTTAAAATGATAATGCTGTCAGAATGAAACAAAAATTTCAGTGCATTAGCTTCAAACTAGTCAGCCTTTAAATTGTGTGATAAGTATACTTGTCATAAATAGTAGTCTGGACAGCCATAAGTGTTCGTTTTTTAAAATATTTTTTTAAGAAAGAAATTTCCTGAAAACACCAGAGTATGAACAATCGATATTCAAGTTCAAAGATGGCCTGCAAGTAGAGCAGAATTGGGCCAAAATATTACATCTAGCATTTTGGGTTATTTTCCATAACTTGAAAACACTGAGACTTTGAGTTGTACTGCTTGGGCAGGAGTTGCAAAATGTCAGGAATGTTATGACAAACCAATAAATATGAATACAAGTCACATAGAAGGCTGGGGAGACTTTGAGTTACTGGAGAGGAAGCAGTTGTTCTTAATAAATGAATTGTGAACCACAGACAGTGATCTCTGAGAGCTGCTGACTGCCAATCCTTCATGTTCCTCATGAATCCCATTTCTTTCCACACACTCCTTTCAGTCATCCCCCCTACTCTTGGTTCCTGAATGCAGGATATTGGAATGCACGTCTGCTTGTCCCTTTCCTCATGCCTGATGTCCCCCTTCGGCTCTGCCTGCCTGACATCCTCCTTCTCTTTGTTTTCTCCTGGTGAAATTTGGCTTTTCCACAGGGGTGACTCCCCTGGCATTGCTTTTATCTGAATGGTTTTTTGAGGAAAAAAGGACTCCTTTACTGTAAATCATTACCATGGTCCTCCCTTCAGCAGGACTTCCTTTGTTGCCTGTAATTGATTGTGATGATGTGTCTAAACTTGAGCACTAATCCTGGAGACCCTTTTCCTGCCTGGCTGCTCACCCCAGTGATCCCATTGACTCAAACAGCAGTTTTGTGTGATTAAGAGTGAAACCCGGCATTTCATCTTTGTCCCTTAATTACAAAAGATAGTCCTCTAGTTATACAGCACTTTTGGAAAGCTAACAGAGGAAAAACAGCAGCAACCATTTCTGATCTACCAGTTTTTAAAAAAACAAATCAAATTCATTCCCATCTAGGCCTGATTAAACTTCAATTTGAACTTGTCCTGGGCAGAAAATGAATGGTCTATGGTGCCTGGATTTTTGCCTTCTTGAAAAACTTGTGTGTGTTTGACTATGTGTGTATGTGTAGGAGTATGATTTATGGAAGTATTGATTTTTTTGTTAAATAATGAATTAGATGTCCTACCACAATATTATTTATCAAACTTTTTTGTCATATAATTAAATTGTCACATAATGGATTGCAGCCATATAGATTTATTAAATATTAAAACCTATGTATGACACAGTTCACTTTTCCTTTAGCTAACAACAAAATTCCTCTGTTCTTTACACTTAAGTTCAATAAAACTGTTTAACTTTACCACAGAAGTTGCAGCTTTCTTTTACCAAGGTTAGGAAACAGATGATAAGCCAAGTTTGTAAGTTTACTTATTTTCAGTTTGGAAGCTGATTCTGGGTGATCCTAAGTCTGTTCAATAAACTTTAATTGTAAGAACTAATGGAGCTTTTTGCCATGGAGTTGTTCCATCTGTTGCCTCCAGGTGTGAAATGAGCAAGGCTGCTGAGCTGTAATAGAATGGCTAGAGTCAAATCTGGGTGCCTGTTGTGGAGAGAAATATTTATTTGAAGTCTCTGTGTGACTAAATTCTAAGTCTGTAAGCAAGGAACAAGAAAAGAACTTGAGAAAAATATTTTCTCTCGTGGTAAATTTTGAATAATACAAAGTGAAAAAAAAGTGTTCACCACTATCTCAAATGGAGCTCTTAATGGAATTTAAAATATATTAAAATTGAAATGTTTAATCTGCAGTGGAAGAGAAGTATATAGATAAACTGTCAAGTAACAGTAACTAGACATAATGTTTGAGAGAGGAGGATGTTATCAACTATAATTGCATCCAATGAAAGGCACTAAGACCCCTTTCAAGAACAAGTTCTTATTCAAAAAAGGAATAAACAACCTCTAGCTGAAGATCATGTTTTTAGAACGTGTTCTTTGCAGTGTAAAGCATGATACATTACTGCACTCAAGTGCAGAATTATCTTCAACTAAGTGTAAACCTCCTGATCTCCCATTTGCAGTAGTACTTCTGAGTAATCATTAGAAACATAGCAAAGCAACCACCAAACCAGGGGAAAAAAAAAAGGAAACTCCCAATTTGGATTTTTAAAATAAGAGTTTCTACCCTAGACAGTTTTTAATAATAAAGAAATTATTTGTTGTGAGGGACTATTGAACTGTCCAGGTGTAGCCAATATGTTGGGGTCAAATTTCTTTGTACTGCTAATTTGATGCTGCATGATGTGCAAATTAGAAAAACAGCTTTCCATCCATGAAAAATAGGGTTGCTTACAATTTTCAACCCCTTTATGCCACGCTATGTTTTTGGGGTTTTCTCTTTTCCATGTCATAAATTTTACAAGCAGTCTGATTATTGCATTCCCAATATTATTTAATTTTCTTCTGCCTTCAAAGTTCATTATCATTTATGAGATTGTGACTTGAACTTTAATTACTTGTAATAGGAGTCTCACTAGGGATTTAAAACAAACTAATTTTGCACTCTACCTTTTGGGAAAGGAGCATGACCAAACTTTAATATACACTGTGGAGTAGAAAACAATATATGGTAGAGTTGACTGCTTCTAAGTGCCTTGGGTGAGATTCCTCTTAATTTTACAAGTCTGCAACCTGTCTTTCTGAGCAAGTTACTTAACGTTCCTTTCTAGTCAAGAAGGATAAATAAGCACCTTCAGGGGCAAAAATCAATGCACTTGCCCCCTCTAAAGTGCCTCCATTGATTTTTAAATAAAGCCTAGACTAGTAAGTAGTTGTTCTAGATCAAGTACATGTGCTCTGTGTTTTCCTTGTAAGTGTGCCATGTAAGCCAAAATAAATACAATTTTAGAATATGAGACTGAGACAGGATAATCTAGGCAAGCATATAGCCTGTCTCTTACCAATTTAGTAAAAAAATCTAGCAGTTTGAAAAATAATGATTTTAGTTCCACAGACTTAAAATAGAAGGGATTTCTAGTAAATGTGTAAATGCTAGTAAAAGTGTAAATGTTAAGTGAATTTGTTGTGGTGTTTGGTGCTTTTTTTTTTTTTTTTTNTATGGAATTTTTTTTGGGTTTTGGTTTTTTTTTTTTTTTTTTTTTTTTTTTTTTTTTTTTTTATTCCTGAAAATCCAGGAAAGGTTTTTCATGAGTTATGTGATTCTCCCAAAAGGGTTCTAAAATGAGCAATTGTACCCAGAATAGGAATTGTGTGCTTTTGTAAAGGTGTATATTCTCATATAATCATTAAGGTTGGAAAATACCTCTAAGATCATTGCCTTCAAACATTAATTTAGCACCATTGTGAATGACTTGGGTCGTGGAAATGCAAGTATTTTGTGGTCAAAATTAGGAGCTCATTAGGTATTTCTTAGCTGTAACAGATCTGTATCATCTCCTTTCTTGAACTGTTTGTTGAGTGTTTTGTTGTTTCCTACAAGAAAGTGACTAATATATATAAAGTAGCTTCAGTGTATAAGACTAATATTCTTTGCTATCTAGTGATGCACAGAAACTTGAATATTCTGACATTTCAAGTATGTACTTTGCTTTTACATAGTCCTCAGCAGAACCTTGTTGGCCTTGTTGGAACCATGACATTTGTTTTCCAGTTTCTTTTGTGTTCTTTTTTTTTTTTTTTGAATGCTCATATTTTTCATGACCTGTTCTCAGTAAGCTTCTGGAAAATCTTGAATCAAAGCTGACAGTTTTCCAGTAAATGACTATTCAGATGAGATATAGTCAGTCTTAAATGTAAGAAGCTAACATTTTCCAGAAAGATTTCATAATTCTCTTCACTTGGCAATTCAGAAGATATTGCTGCTGCCCATCCTGGTGTGACTACAAAAGCCTTATGAGTATTTTATTATCTCTTTCTCTTCTTTTCTTTATTTTATTGTTTCTTTTTTATCCATTAACATTCACAACCACACATCAGAGCAGATACCCGTATGAAAGAACAGTAGTGAATTTTTCAGCTGCTAGATAGGAACATTCTGCCCAGTTTAAATTAGGTTTTAGGAAAAAAATATTTACTGTGGGAATATAGGCATATAGGCACTGGCACAGGTTTCCCAGAGAAGCTGTGGGTGCCCCATCCCTGGAAGTGTTCAAGGCCAGGTTGGATGGGGCTTTGTGCAACCTGGGACAGTGGAAGGTGTCCCTGCCCATGGCAGGGGGTTTGGAACTGGGTGATCATCAAGGTTTCTTCACACCCAAACCAGTCTGTAATTCTATGATCTTTGGTGGCTCCTGGTTCTTTTCTTGAAAAAATAATTGAACTGGAATGGACAAAATGGCTGAAAGAAAGAGAAAATTCTCCTGAATTTTCATTCTTGCTTTAGACAGTCTTTTCAGATACAGATTTTTTTTGCTCATCTGTTTCCTTCTGTAGTTTTTAACCATTGACTCCTTCTCACTTCATGTCCCTCTGACTTCTGACCTCCCCTCAAAAAAATGCCAGATATATATTTTTTTTTAATGTTGCAGTGACTCCTTTTTAAATAAAGGACAACTGGCACCTGCAGCAACTTTTATCCTACACAATACACAATTCTGCAGAATATGAAGCAAATGCTGCTTTATGAGATATATGCCAGCACAGGTGAAATCTGAATTTTCTGGGATGAGTGCCCTAGAGAATGAAGTCATCAGAGGAAGCATGGCAGAACCTGAACCTAATTAAGGCAGTATGAGGAAGGGAGAAGGTGACCCTTCAGAATGTTTTTAAACTTTCCCTGTGGCCTGTCTGGTTGATGCAGCTCTGATGAGGTGCTGGGCCTGCTGCAGGTATTAGGAGGTGAAAAGGGAAGGCAGAGGGTATGGGGATGGGGTAATTCTGCTGCCTTCAAATCATTCTGTGGCTGGGCAAGGGGTTCCTGCATCCCACTTTGGGTGGAAGCACAGGCTGCAAACCCTTGGCTGATTTTCTTGCAGTGCCAGGGAAAACCAGTGCTCATCAGCCAGGCTGGTGAGCTGTGAACTGCAATTAGCAAACATCCTCTGAAAAAAAAAAAAAAAAAAAAAAAAAGGAAGAGAAGATGGGGGAGGGAAGA
>VXBI01013785.1:484710-534620 GCA_013397375.1 Toxostoma redivivum
CCAAATTAGACAAAATCCTCAGAAAAAAAAAAAAAAAAAAAAACAGGATGAGAAGTCTGGTGAAGGAAGCATTATAATCTATTATGGGGACTCCTAAGAGTAAATGAATTTTCCCAATTGATCCACAAGATGCTGATGTATGTGCCAGGTTCTGAAATTTTAACTTAATATTTAATTTTAACCTTGGTTTGTTTCTCTTCTCTTGAAATAGCCTGCTTTAAGGTAAAATATATTTTGAGTGGATTTTTCATTATATTCTACTACTGGCTGTTCATTTGGTAAATTAATGTTAGAATTGAGTTTTTGATATGTTTACTGCTAAATCGTTAACTATCACACCTTGCCTATTAGATACCTGGCAAGCCTGATATTAGATAAATATAAATAGACAAAATTATTTTCCATTCCCATTAGAGTCTAAAGCATCTACTGCTTCCCTAAAGCTGCTGTAGTAGGTGATGGGGTGGATGATTTTAGCCTTTGTTTCTTTTGGCTTTCTTTATCCTGTCACTTTCAATTGATGCTAAGTAGAGTGAAGTGCATAACCACCAGTTCTTAATACATCCTAAAAAATCTGAATGGCATAGGGAGCAAAATTATTAACTTTCTTGTATTTTTTGCTACACCTCATACATTTTTAAAAAATGTTACAGTATGCTGGCAAGTGTGGTTTGGGGATATTCTTTGTATGCTGCTGATTATCTAGTGGTATTCAATGATGTGGAACATTTGTTGGAAAATACACATGTAAGAATTACTCTAGAAGGTTTCTTAGACCAGAATTTTGCCCTTGGCTTATTGTTTGAGAAATGATGGAAAAACATATGGACATGTATCCGTATGTGCATGGATAATTTCAAGTGTTTCTTCACACTTGAAGTGTGAGTCAATCTATTATGCAAAAAATGACACTTTTGATGAGGCCAGAAATGCCAGTGGGAGAATAGTGATCCTTTATTAATCACTCTCCTTTTCTTGTAATTATTCTTCTAATAAAAATTTGTAAGAGAACATGAAAAAAACATCTATGAAAGACAGTCTTACCCAGAAAATACTTAGAGCATAAAATTAGGGTTCATTTATGACATGCAATTTTAAAATATTTTCAAAAACATTGTGATAAACCAAAAAGCTTGAGCACTAAAATATCTTTATAGATCATCAGGTCATGCATACATAGTTTCCATATTTCCTACCCTGTTGTCCCATATTATTTCTTTTCTTTTACAGGTAAAACAACCTATATTTTATTCAAATAAAGATAACAATTACCCTTAATTTTTGGTGAGCAGAGAAAGTTTTTCAAAGAGGAAACTATTGAAGAGTGCTATTTAAGCCGCTCTTTTCCCACAGTTTCTCCTTTTGGTACTTTAATAATTAAATTTCAAGCTTCAGGTATACAAGCATGGTTTCCAGATATATCCACAAGTGTTAGAAATGTAAAATACAGGGTTGTATACCACAGAAATTTGTACTGTTTCTCTGGTTTTCCTCCCTTCCTTATACTTTTAATTTAATTCTGGAATCCTTTTGGTTATAAACAGTTTATTAGATCCCATTATGATTTCTGACTTGATAATTAGTAAGATAGGGAACTTGCCAAAATCCTCACATTAAGGTGGAGGTAGGTAGAAAATCCTCAGGCTATCAAGTTTTCAGTGAGATTCTATTTTTATTGTAGGCACATCAGGATGAGATCTGAAGTCTTGCCTTCTGACTAGGCTTTGAGTTTCTGATTTAAACGTCTAGTGAACTAATAAATCAGGTAGTTATGGCCTATATTTTAGGGTTCTGTGTAAGAAGCAATATATTCCTTCACCACCCACAGAGATGCACAGTGAAAAAAACATGCCTCAGACTTTGGTTTCTTTTGTTGATGGTGTGTTTTTTTTTTTTTATCTGCCACATTGGTCCCATGTGCTGGGACCTAACCAGGCTGGCTCTTTGAGGTGGAAGAGGAAATGTCTTATCTGGTCATATTCAAAGTGGGGTTTGTGGTTTTTGGGACATATATAACCACATCTTTGTTTGGTTTTTTTTACGGAGAATTAAAAGCACTTGTGTCTCTAGAAATTCCTTATAAATAATACTCATATAATATACTTCCAGCAGCAGCATTTAGGCTTTGTGTAGAATTGCACAACTCATTAGTGAGATAAAAGACTTTAGCTCAAAATAAGGTGTTGATTATGCCAAGGCTACTCACAGACATAAGTTTTTTCCACCAGGGGTCTTTTCATGACTGCACAGCCCATCATGATGTGAGCATAACAACACATACAGGACCATTTGCATCAGTTTATCCATCTTCTAAATCTTTTGGCAATTATTTTAGTGCCTTTTTTTTTATAGTTACTTTTTATAGTTTCCATTTTTCTTTGTTAGTTTAATACTCCGTTTTTAATTTTCATTCCTCTTTGTTAAATTGATATTGAATTTTTTTGTGTCTGATGATTTTCATCTAATTTCTCTCCCAGAACAATGTACTTGGTCACATAAACATCAGCTGATTCTGAAGATTATATTTTGGCTGTGTTACCAAGGTTGATGTAATGTCCCCCTGCCATTGTCCCAGTCCTCAACCCTTTGGTTATATTTTCTCTCCCCTGTCCAGCTGAGGAGGGGGCATGCAGGACTTGGTGGACACCTGGCATCCAGCCAGAGTCAATCCACCACATTGTGAAACCAGGCAAATCTTCAAAAGGCATCACTAAGATCTACATCAGTGGGCATGTCGGAAATCTTAAAATTGTTTCATTATTCTGTAGGGTCCAGAAGTTGCGGAGTTATTCCTTTTGAAAATCTAGGCAAAACGTGATTTACAATATCCTGTAATTTTTGTCAAGGAAGTATTTCAAAGAGATTTCTCTAGTCAGGAAAGGAGGCTGTTGTGCAGATGTGTGGAACAGAATGTTTATGTGTCCCTCACAAAGACCTTGCACCAGAAAAAGAGGAGCTCATGTTAGCTTAGCAAATCTGAGGCCTCCTCAAAGTTTTCAGAAGTAATTCTTAATTTACATCAGTATAAATGACTAGTTCTTGTATTGTAATGAGGTGGTACTAAAAGACATTTATGCCAAGTGATATAAGTGGAAAATATTTTAAAAGCCCTAATCTTTAAATTGGGTAGAAATATTGGTCTTAGCCCCATGGTTTTAGTGTCAGAAAGCATGGAAAAATATTTCCAATGGACATGGTAGATCCCATCACAAATGTATAGACAATAAATTTTGCGTTTCAACACAAATTCCCAAGTTATGCTTGAAATAGAGCTGAGTTAATAGTACCCAGAAATTGAAGCTGGTTGCAGGACTGAGCCTTGAATTTTACAGTTTTAATTGACTATGGAATAAATTAGGCACTATAATTGTTTAGGAAACTAAACTGGAATAGCTTCTTCATTATCTAAGCCTTTTCTAATAATGGAAATTGTAATCCTAAATCACCTGATTTGTCTTGAAAATTTTGCCGAGTCCTTCAATAGCTGAAGAAAAGTGGGGAAAGTTAGGTGAGACTTCTAAATGCCGGTGTCTTTGACATGGTTTTGGAAGCCACTCGTGCCTTTTACGTGACCACTCTGTTGCATTCTAAGAAAAGGAGAAATAATTTTCTGCTGCTTTTTATGAAGGAATAGAATCTGTAGCTGTCTTGGCAAAAGACCTCTTGGCTCTTCTGCCATTCTGAAGAATAACCAGACTGCAAGTTTGTACTTTCTTCAGTCCATCAGGATATAAATACACTAACTTTGACTTTTCAAACTGTGTATTCAATTTTTTTTTTGCTTGTGTATGCAAATATTTCCTTTTTTTTCCTTTCTTAAAATAATCTTATTCTCATGCAGCTACTGTGTGATTCTTGAGTGATGTTAGAACCCACATGTTGGGGTCGTTTTTTAGGGGAATAATTTGATTTTGATTAGTTAGATGGAACTTACATTTTTTAAAAAAAATATTTTTAGATATACAGAGAGTGGAAGGCTGTTTGCTTGCTATTTGTTGGTGTGATTTTGGAATATGGAGTTCAAAATCATTATTCAGAATTTGAGGTTCACTAACATGACTTGTTTTCAAATCTAATCAAATGAAACAAAAGTATGAGTAAAGAAGTTATACTGTTCTGGTGAAGTGACTAAAGATATTTCTCCATTATTCCATGGCAGCAATAGAGTGACACTTCTTCTAATTACTAGTGGCATAGAGGAAAGAAAATACACATCTGCAATTTTCTCCCTTAGTTATATGGATTTCCAACATGTCACACAGATGATCAGTGAAAATGCTGGTGTTCAGTAATTATATTCAGCACTTCAAGGGTTTGCACAGATATGTTAATATTCCCATTAATCTTCTTCCTTTATATGGAAATCTGCAGCCCAGATGTTGCATCATTTGCAAATCTTGCAATTAAAACATTTTATAACTTGTGGTTATGCAAAGGGGCAGTAGAATGGAAAATGGGTAAAATTGCTTGCCTAGGACATTACCATGGTAACACACTGACCTCCATTCAGTTACAACTGAAGATCCAGCTATTAATTATAATGGTCAGAAAAGGATATAATCTGAACCTCCTTTTACCTTTTTATTATGGGCATTTCTTACTTGCCATAAATCTCTGACTTTAAGAGACAAAGCTCCAGACCTGAAGCATTAAAAGTGATAATGCTGAAATACTGATGGAAAGTAGAGGACAGTAAAGGAATCTCATTTATCAGCTGTAGTCAAGGTACTACTTTAACTTTTTGTAGTCTAAGCATTCTGTCAGGCAAGTTTCAAAGTGAATATTCGTTATTGCTCATTTTAGCTATTGAAATCTATGTTACGTGTGCCAGCAATTATCTCTCACTTTAAAAAGCTGCTGTTAATTAGGGCCAAACTAATCACCATGGGACTTGTGGAAACAGATAGATGCCTTCTTTTGACAGAGTTTTACATTTTGCTGTAGCAAAGTTATTATTTTCTTGGCATGCTATCAAATAAGAGTTATCTGTTAATTAAAGAAGGCACTCTACTTTCTGATACAGGAGCAGTCTGTGTACAGTCAGACAGCAGCACCCTGGCTGGGCAGTAAATTCCTTGGAGTAGGGTTGTTTTTTGAGAGCTTGGGCAAGCTACAGTGCCTCCCTACATCACGTTCACTCCAAAAATTGCAAATCCTCCAGCCTCTGAGGTACTGAAAGTTTCAGGAAACTTGTCCTTTTAAGTGATTTTTCTTTTGAGTTTTCTGTTTACCTCTCCACTGCACTAAGCAAACAGAAGACTGGGTACTCTGCACAGTGACTTCTTCTTTCCTCTTGAAGTACAATATGTTCAAAATTCATGTAATTAATTCTGATGTGTTTAGGGGGTTTGAAGTGCCTTCATTTTGTTTTCTTTTTCTTTTTTCTTGTTTTATTTATTTATTTTTTTCAACAGTGCCCTGATAATTACAGAAGAAAGGCAGGGAGTGAGTAGTAGGATAGCTTGGCTGAGATTAACATCCTAAAATCACCCAACTGGGCAAAAGTTTAGCTAAGTGCAAGGGCCTGCAAAATATGGAGTTCCTCTTGGACTGACTTCCAGCAGTTCTGGATTAGAACCATATAGATTAAAGTGTGCATTTAAATATGTCTCTCTTATGCAATAACTACCAAGAAATCTCACCCCAGAAGGTATTTGTGCATTTCTTATGACAGTCATGCCCTGCACAGATGGCAAGTGTATAAATTGTATCCTGGTTTTTGCAGTCATGTGCAGGACCCCGGTATGGAACTAGAGGTAAAGAGCAGTGTCATACCAAATGGCCACTGAAATTATTTTGAGGAGATTCCTATGCAAGATGTGAATTTGTGCACGTAGCCCCAGGAAAGGCCAATGAAATTTTCTTAGCAATCATAGTTGCTTTGCACTGAGTGCTGGGCAGTCAAATCAGGTTCAGAACTCCTTTTAGCATATTGATTATGGAGCTCTGACTGTTTATTGTTGTGGTTGTTTCCCTCTTTACTCCACAGCCCTTTACCGGCAATCCTTCAAGGAATTTCACTGTGGAGGTAACCTCACTGCCTAGGTCTACTTTGCAGTTATTTAAGGAAGCATATCAAGACAGAGATGATAAATTAAGTACCTTGTTTATCACAGGCATTCCCTTATGCATTTAACAGAAAACAGTCACTGTATAGTAGATGGATCCAAGATGAAGATCCAGCACAATTAATTTTTAAACAGTCTTCAGATTATTTGTGATCCAGGAGCAAATACAGAGACTGAAACTTTGCATTATTTTTTTGTTCTCCCCAAACAGATTTTGAAATATATGCGGGGGATGTTTGCTTTTTTTTTTTTTCCCTAGTTTGTTTGTTTTCTTTTGGTTATTTTTTACCTTTCTAATTCACGTTTAGCTCTTTCTCCATCAAATAATGTTCTTTACTCCCTATCAGGATATCAGAACAAAACTTGCTTCATGAGCTTCTTAGAATTATTTTGATAACAGGCTCCTTCTTAGTTGTTTTTGTTTTAATGAAAGTAAATAGTAAAATTGAGAAAGAATTTGCATCTACTCTGAAAGACACATACTTATTCCCAAATGTAAGTTACCACATATATGAGGCACTCACATAAAGGAAGAGCTTTAGACAGTCTGGTGAGATAGGGAGGAAGGGGTCTGGGGGTAGAAGTTTGAGAACAGAAAGAACATAATTGTAAAGAACCCCTCTGAACCACGGAAAGGCCACTTCTCTGCTTTCCACAATAATCCTCAGCATTTCTTTGCAAAAGTACATCTGCAAAATTTTCTTTACACTGTGTGGGCTCATACAGTTGCTATTTGACAGCAAATACAGGAGAATTTACGCTCTGGATCATAGAAATAGGTTTCAGAGGGTGGTATCTGGCAATAAATAAAATTACTACTATTAAATTTCAATGAGTCTGCAAATTTACCATAATATGTAAGCTATTTCTGCCTACTGCTACTTGAATTGAGTTTAATGTTTCCCACTTTTTCCAAGAGGCATCTATATTCTGGCTGAATTTACCTTCTCTGTGTTCCCTAAAACATCAGTCTGGGCTATCTGAACACTTGAGACCCATCTAGTTTACATTTAATCAATACCTTTTTGAGCATTTAAATGTTTTCCATGATGGCCCTTTCAGCCATCTGTTCAATGCCAATAAACCTACCCAGAGTTTCTATCTCAATGGGTCATTTTGTAAACCTTGTCTTATACAGGAAAGTAGCTGAGACAGAATCATAGAGGGGTTTGGGTTGGGAGGGACCTTTAAAGACCAACTGGCCCACCCTCCAAGAAGAAAATTACTTTGATTTCCCTATAGTAATTCTAAATATATATATAGATATCTATATGGATAAGGAAGGTGAGCAGATGAAGAAAAAAAGGAGAAATACAAGATAAACAGAAACATTACTAAAAACCAGTGGCTACAACTCAAAAGTATAGACAGTCTTGCATAAAGAGTATACATCACAACAGCTATATGGCTTATCTCTTTACGTCTAGTTCTGTTTTACTTTATTTTTACAGGGTTTAAACTGTATATAAAGAACATCTCAGTCCATCAAAATAAGTTACATTGGATCCAGGACCAGAATAATGGCTAGACCCTATAATTTTCTCACATATCTGCATCTAATTCATTTTCTGTGGCATAATTATGAGTGTTCACTTGGATAACTGCTTCAAATATTGTATTTATAGGGAAGAAAATAGTTTATCTTCTTCATAATTTCTTTCTGAATTCTTTCAGAGTCTGGGAGGTAGACTTCAGAGGGTCTGTCTTTTATAGCAAATAGATGGAGGAAATCTTGTCATCTGTCCCTGCAGATAAAAGGTGTAGCACAGCTTTTTCCATGTGGTTACACATTTTCCCTCCTTTCCTCCCTCATCCTGTTTCTCCCCAGACAGAATGGCTTGCTGTCTTCTGCCTGCTGAGAGTGGCTCTTGATCCATGATGGTCCCTCAAATTATCCCTGGGTATTTTTTGGGTATAACTGGTTGGCAGAGGGCAAATGTGTGTCAGAAAAGTGTCAGCAATGTGTAGCATGACATCCTAGTGCTGGTTTGTCATCATGGCTGTAGCTAAACAGTTTTATCATCCATATCCATATGGGAGACTGCAGCAGGCACAGCCTCTTCTCTAGCCACAGATGAAGTGGCAGGACACTATAAAAGCTGTGTGACAATCCCAGCACAGCCAAAATAGATATATGCTGAATATCCAGAAGGCGTATTATTTCAGGCTCAGGATTGCACTTATATTTTCACAGGACTTCTGGTTTCAAGTTGGCTTATGTTCTATTAGCTGAGGAGGTATAGCTCTCTTGCACCTGCCTGGAGAATACCATCTGCTGCTGTCTTGTCATTAGCAGATCTAGTAACAATAAATCGTGTGGGGTTTTACACAGAGTGAAATCCTTGCCCCAGAAACCTCTTTTTGAAAATTGAACCTGGTTCAATTTTGTGCCAAGGCAGGTGAATGAGTCTCAGCGGCTGAGTTTCATTAACCGGTGGGAATGTGATGTCATAAAGTAATAAAGTGATTTTTTTATTTTTTTCTGTAGCATTTATCACAAGTATATAATAAAAGATGCTTGCATGCAGTATGACTACAGGTATATGCATATGCATGCACACATGCCTGCAAACACGTGTTCACAAATGTAAGAGAAGTACACTGGAGAGAGTCGATATTTTAGAACTCCAGACTGTACCACTTGCAGATAAGTTAGCTGAGGACAAGGGTGGTGAAATCACTTTGCTCTGAAGAGAGGGTTTTGGAAGGAGCAGAATTCCTTGTGGAATATGGTGGGTGTGCTTTATAATACCTACATGATACGGTTTGTCCCACAGCTGCCCCTGTTGCATGACTCTTTAGCGTGCAGGAAATATCCAGAGTTGGCCAGTTGCTCAGAAATACTTCAGAATAACTTTTGCTTTCTCTGTCAAAAGTATGATCTTCCATTTATCTAGCCCTTGGTCCCTGCATAAGGAGAGGAAGGGCTCTTCTTGCAAGCATGCAGTGGTGGGGTGGACTCTGAAATCTGCGGTTTCAAGTGGTTTCTATCCACAGCTGAGCACTACACAGAGCACAAGAAAAGAGAACCAGGCACATTTGTGTACATGGGAAAACATTATTATATATTACATAATGCTATACTATAAAATTGCTCCCAATGGTTTTGATTTTTTTTTTTCCTCCTCTAAACAAATTAAACTTAGTATCCAAAACTTATGTTATGGCAAAACTAAAATCAGAAGAAAAAGTCAAGTTGGTTATGAAAGGTTGACACACTGTGACCCAGATGTCTAACCTGATATTTTTCTCATTGCTAGTAGTTACCCTACAGGCATTATCAAAGCAATTTAAACTACTGTATATCTAATTTGCACTGACATAATTAGAACATTAGTAAACTTGACTATCTAGTCATTGCAAGTCATCATTTGTGAACAAGATCAAGTTAGAGCTATATGAAGGCTCTGACACTTTTAGGCGTGATTAACTAGAAGTTAATTTTTTTGAACATTTCAATTTACAAAAAAAGTTCTCTTTTTTTTTTTTTTTAACCTGTGCTATAGACATCCCTACAGTATGATCCCATGTCTGCTGAAGCTTTGACATTGAAGCATTGTAAAGTGAACCAAAAAGACAACACCGAGAGCAGAGAGCTGTGTTTGGCATACCAAATAGTCCCCTTGCTAGATCAAACTGCCACACATCATTCCCTGTACATCAGTAGACATAGCTTAGTCCCATCAATAGTTTACTGACCTGTGCTGTGATAACATTTCCATCTCTGGAGTGCCCATTTTGCAGGCACATTTGCTGGGGGATGGGGGAGAGGGAGGTGATGCTCATCCTGCCTGTCGGTGCGTACCAGGGGTATCGATTGGGCACAGAGCTCTGCTCTGCTGGCTGATTGCCACCCCTCCTGCTTGCATGGGCTCTGAACTTTGTCATGGCTGGATAAATGGAACAGTTTCCAGTGAGATCAGCCAGGTCTCAGGAAAACAAACATCAGACAAATTGAACAACAACAACAAAAATATATATAAATAATGAAAGAAGTCCTTGACATTGCCACAGTGCGCTCAATAGTCACAGACAGGCTTAGTTCTGTTGCAGGCTATTTGGCTAAGAATGTAAAAGACTGTTTGAGACAATAAAAATTTAAACATCTTGTCAGGCACTTCCTTCCAGAACAACTGTCCTTCCTGCTAACTTCATGTCAACACTAAAAGTGAAAGGTCAGAATACCAATTTACTTATCTTCCTGACAAAAACCCTACTCAGTTCAGGAATATTATGTAGCTCAATATTTTATTAATGTAGGACAGCTTTGATCTTCATTTACTTTCTGAACCTATACTGATTTTTCTTTAAATTATTTTATTAATTATTCATATAATTGGAAATCAACCATCAGTTGGAAACAAAGATATTTGGACATTGTTTTTATTTTTTTCTCACACCTTCATTTTAAAAGGTGACCCAAATCAATGTGAACTGTTAGCCATTAAAGTCAGCCTGCTTTTTTCTTCTTTTGATTTGGTGGCTGAAAAGGTTATTGTAATATTGTATGCTACCAAATTATAGGAAAAGAGATTTTAATATTGCACAGCATCATATTCTGAGATTGATTTTCTGAATTAATAGTAATTTACAAGTTCCCTAAATAGTTAGCAGGGAGACTAGGGCTTTGGATATGGTAAAACACTTGGCTGGTTATGTGGAAATAAAGTATTTCAATATTCTCCGCCCCTCACCTGGAAGTTTTCCAGAGCTTCCTAATGGAACCCTGTACATAATATCAGAAATTATTCCTGTGAGGTTTTCCTTACTCTTCACCTTTTCCTGTATGTTCTCCTGTCATATGGATATCCAAGGCCTGCTGAAGGTCCCTGACTTTGACTATGAAATCTGTAACTAACTTGCACTTCTAAGCCATCTATATTCTTGGACATATTCCTGATTTGGGGAAAGTTACTTTTGTTTCTGGGGTTTTTTTTGTGCTCATTGGCTAACTTTTTCAGGAATAAGAAATGCTTTAACCAAATCACTTCATGTTTCCCACTGAAATTGCGCTGACAGGAAAGATTTTTCCTGGTTCTCTTCCATGCATCACTGGATACCCACACCCATCATTGCCAGTATGGAAGTGCTCTGTCACCCATTTCAGCCTTCTCTGGCAGAAAGGGGTACTTGAACACACTCTCTGTAGATGGCCAGTGCTTCCTAATAAAGATTATCCAATAATCCATTCATCATGGCAGCCTTAGAGTCTTAAATTCTGTCTTTGAATAGGTTTTTTTTAATCAGAATGGATTTTGCTGTTCTTAAAGACAAACCAACAGTCAAGATGCAGCTGAACCCAAGGGCCCTTGAGCTGCTCTACATTGGTTTCTCAGGCATAGCCTTACAACTGGGTGTAAGGCTTTGAGTACAAGCAGATTGCAACCGTAAGGAGAAGAAGAAAAACCCTAAAATTTTCAGGAGGATATTATTCTTTATTCACTTCATCTGTTTCTAGCCTGCCTTCTTCCCTTCCCCAGAAGACACAAGTGCAAGTGGCATTCCCTGCCTTGCACATAAGCTCTTTGGAAATGTCTTGTGGAAGAAACATGCAGGCAAACTCTCCCCTTGATTCCTTGGGGACATGTGTTTGGTGAAGCTCAGCCCTCTTTTGCCATTGCAGATCTATTTTTTTTGTTCAGCTTCTCAGCTACCAGCTGTCCCTTGGCCCTCCAAAAAGATGACTTAACTCTGGGACCTATCATGGACTTTAAACTGTTTTGATGGGAAGGGTAAAGCTTATGGAGAAGGGCTTTGAGTAGCTCCTCAGAAACTGCTCTTATGCAGACAAGTGGTGTCTGGACAAATATTTGAACTGAGATACCAAGGCTGAAATGGCTGAGCTGGAACAGAGAATTTAAAATTGTCCCCAGAAAGAGGCAGTTCTGTATCATGTGCAGTAGAATGTCATTGCTCTTGTCTCCCTCTCATTTGAATGAGCTGTCCCCACTATGAAAATATTGTTACATGCAAATGAAATTCTGTTGTCCTCTACTTGGAGAACTCTTGAACTACTTGAGGCATTCAACCTCATGTTTAAGAGTTTAGGGCTGGGTTGGAATATCAAATTAAGTTCTTTGGCATTTGACAGAAACATTCATGTTTAATTAAAATTCACAGATAACTAGAAACATACAAATCCAAAATGATAAATGTGGTTTAATCCTATGTGAGCTTCCTGCTGTCTGCTTTGCAAAACAAGTAATGCCATCCTTTTGTTTGTTTTTTCACCAGAAGGTATCTTTGTACACTCAGTGTTGGATCATATTTTATCCAAACTCATTCTTTTTTACACACTGAAGTAGATAAAGTTGGTTTGTGTGAGTTTATGTAATCTAAACAGGCAAGAACAACGATTAGTTTGTCTCATTGGTGAAGTGAGATGTGTCCCTTGCCCTTCTTAGTTATACAGCTTGTAGTTTTCTCCCTTTATTTTATTTTTTTATTAAACTGTGACATTTATTAACAATGACTTTGGCTTCATCCCTCTACAGCTTGCTTTCCAGGGAATTCATGCTATTCTTTAGACTGTTTTCAAGAAGATATAAAATATGCATAAATTCTCTGGCAAATCAGTGTTCAGTTGCAAAAGCTATCTTAGTAACCAAGTGATTGATTGGCTCCATGAAAGAATCAAATTAGATAAAATGACAAGAGCTTATGCAAGATTTTTAAAAACAAAGGCCCTGTTTTTGAAACAATAAAAAATCTTTATCAGAAAATAAAATGTGCCCTTAGGATGTGATACTGGATATTGCAACATGATTTAAATTTCAGAATTACAGGCTAATTAATGTAATAACTCCTTCCTCATAAACAGCTCTAAAGGTATGAGGAAGTGTTTATAAGAGAAATGTATTTCCATCAGCTTTATTACTGTAGGGCAAAAAGAGGGTTAATATATTTAGCAAGAATTTATTTTCTTTGCTGTCATCAAAAATATAATACAGGAATTATTAGCATTTCCTTATTATTTGTAGTGAAAACTACACCTCTTGGCACAGTTGGACAGCATTACTAAAAAAAATTAAAATTTGTTTTAGTGTTCTGGTTCTGTTGTGTTTAAGGACATTATTATGTCCCAGACCCAGAGTCATCAGTGAGGACTCGTTGGTACTTAGGGCTTTAAAATAGCTACAGCAACACCAGAACCTGGTTTATTGTTGCTTGGTTTCCAGTAGGGGAAGGTATTTACTGAGCAGGGAGTATTTTTTGTTTGGAAAAGGGGGTGAAGCAAACACGGTTTCAACTTCTGGCTGAACTCATTGAGTACTTTACGTAGTCAAGAGATGGACAAGTATAGGGAAAAAAACCCATGCAAAACATTAATTTTATTCTTTCTTAGGTGAAACTTAGAGGTTTTCTTTGTTTTTTCCTTGTTCTAAACTATGTTCTTGAAAATAATCTAAATACAGTTTTGCCACCTCCAAAAAGCGAGGTCAACAAACAAGGTGCAAATTCAGGCATTACTCCTATTTGCCTATAGGGGTAGTGTTTATTTCCAGGTCCAAACACAAGTAAGAAAACTTGACTAGTGGGATGTGCATTCTGGTGGTGTTTTGGTTTTTTTTCTCTTTTTTCAATTTCCTTTGGAATTTTGAAATTTTTTCCCAATATAAACTTGGAAAGTCTCAAGCCAGCAAGCTGGAACTCGTATTCCCCCATGGCTGTCTGCAACTGTACCTCCTGAGGTTCTGCCTTCTAGCCTGGGAGCAAACTGTGGTTTTTAAGCTTTTTAGGATCTCCACCAGCTGTGACTGCACAGCTGCAGTGGAAGGATAGGTGTGGTGTATTCCTCCTACCAGGGAAGGAGAGCTGTCTGGATAGGACATGGCAGCACACTCCTATCAGCTGCCAACTACAGAGCCCAGCAGAATCTGGCAACCCAGATATGAGCAAAAAGTAGATTTCCCTATGACTTGGTAAAAAGAATTTCAAATTCCAGGTAGAGCTTCTGGGGTGGCTGACTGCCTAGAAAATGAGCTAAACCCATGTGCTTTGGCCTGGCCTTCTCTCTGGGTGCCCCTCTAAGCTTTTGTGGGTCCAGAGTGGATGTGACAGATGGTTTAGACTGTGGTACCCAGCTCACTCCAGGCAAACCTTCCTTGCCAAAGGCCCACCAGGCTCAGTTCTCTAGGTAGCTACTGCCTGTCTTTGGAAACATGCAAATAATTCGTAAATTTGGAAATGCAATGTAATACATGCAGGAGGCTTGCAGAGTTTTCCAGGCTTTTATTTTAATTTACAGATTGTGCTGATAAGCATCAAATAAAATATTGCAATTAATAAAATATATTAATTCTGCTCTCTTAAGATGTTGTTTGCTCAAGAAAGCTGAAATTGGATGCAGCAGCATCTGTTTTCCAGTTCTGCTTTCATCTAATTTTACAGCTGGATTGTCTGAGCCACAAGAAGGTCAAATGATTTGCCCTGACTCTGCCTATGAATTTACAGCATATGTTTGACAATCAGAACCCATATGCTTGCCAAAAGTGTGTTAAACATTTTAAATGTATGGTTTGAAACAATGCCTCTTTTTACTAGGAAACATTATGGTTAACAAAGTGATTTTGTTGTTGTTGTTCTGCTAAATTAACAGGAATAAATTGATACCACTAATTGTTCAGATTTTTATTGACAGTAAAAAGTTTACTGATATTTTCTTCTTCTTACTGTAGGCTTAGGAAAAGGATCTGTACTTTTTATTATTATTTATGGCAAAACTTAATGCAGAGCACAAAAAAAGGATCAATTCACTTAACTTGTAGCTGTTGTATTTTGAATGCAAACCCAGTACTATTCAACATGGTGATAACTGGGAAATAATTAATATTTCATGCCATTGCTTACACACAAGAAGTGGACAAGGTGGCAGAATATTTCTTTAACTCTTCTTTCCCCTCTCTCTCTTCTTTCCCTGCTTTGAATTTTTTTTTTTTTTTTTTTTTTTTTTTTTTTTGGGGGGGTTTTTTTTTTTTTTTTTTTTTGGTGGGAGAGGTTTGCTGTATGTTTTTCCTTCTCCAGCTGGTTTGGCTGGAATAGAATTTATTTTCTTCTCAGTGGCTTGTATGGGGCTGTGTTTTGGATTTGTGCTGGACACAGGGCTGATAATATAGAGCTGTTTCTGTTAATGATGAGCAGGGCTTGCACAGAGCCATGCCTTCTCTGTTTTTTTGTACTGCTATGCTCCATGGGAGTTTGGGAGGAGACAGCCAGGACAGGTGACCCCAGCTGACCAAAGCCATATTCCAGACCATATGGCATCAGGCTCAGTGTATATAGTGGGGGGAAGAAGGAGGAAAGGAGGGACATTTGCAGTGATGCCATTTGTCTTCCCAAATCATGTTGTGCATGATGGAGCCTTGTGCTCTATGAGATGGCTGAACACCCACCTGCCTGTGGGAGAAAGTGAATGGATTCCTTGTTCTGCTTTGCCTGTGTGTGCATGGCTCTTACCTTCTCTGTTAAACTGTCTTGATCTCAACCCATGAGTTATTTTACCTTTCTGATTCTCTCCCCCATCCCACTGGTGGGGGAGTGAGCCAGCAGCTGCGTGAGGCTTGGCTGCTGGCTGGGGTTAAACCACAACAGTGAAGAAGACTAGGAAAGTGCAGAAGAGTATTTCAAGCTATCAGATTTAGTCTGAGAATAAATTAATCCACAGCTGTTTTGCATTTATCACACAAACTTTTTTAATTAGCATGGAGAGAGCCTTGCTGCTTACCCAAGGTAGTCCTGGGGGCCCAGTGACACGAGGTCCTGGGGCTGGTGGGCACATCCTTACCTGGTGTGCTGGGCAGCAGCAATGTGCAGGTGCTCTCTCTGGACACAGTGGATGATCAGATGCCAGCTGGGAATAATTTAAGCTAGAATCCAGCCATCCTGACCTGATGGAGCTTGGGTTAGCCTAGACAACTTGTTCTGAACAGCAATTCATAGTCTCAGGAATTATCTTAGTACTGGTGCTGAGCTTTACCTTTCCACAGGTATCATTGGCTTAAATTTTCATACTTTATACTCACTTATGCACATATAGGATTTTTTTTTTTAATTACTGGAAATCTATTGCATGGATTTCGCTCTCTTTAAGAAATTTCTTTTTCCGTTGGTTTCAAAAGTGTCCTCAAGCCAGTTTAAAATGGCTTCCTTTTTGGAATAACTTGTTTTCCAGGAAGTTGAATGGGAAAATTTCCCCAGGGTTCAGTAGATGTCCTTTCTGGCCATGTTCCCCAATTCCCCTTGGCCTGAACACCAGTGGCTTAGGGAGAGTGTTTTAAAGTGCTTCTCAGTGTGCCACTGAGAAGTGGTTTGCAGAATCAAACTAAGTGATGTCGATGGTGTGTATCAATGTATAGTAAAATACCTCCTGGCCCCCAAAGGAATATGCCTGTAAGGATTTGGAAGGCTCTACTGCAGTCAACCTCATGCCTTAGGCTGTGTTCTGCTGTGTTGGGACTGAAGGTCTGGCTGCAAATGGCTGTGCCCAATGGTTTCATTCAGAGTCGTTTAGCTTATTGGCTTCTGTTCATCTTTGTGGGGGTGATTGGGAGTTTGTAATTTTATAACTTCAAATTTAGCGCCACCAAATAAATGCTAAGTAGCTCCAAAATGCTCTCTACACTGCCCCTAAAGCTTCTAAGGACTGCAGGGCAGTACAGACCTGGAGGGATGCAGGGACTGGAGCTCTGTACACTCTTGGCTGTAAAACGTGCTTATCCTGCCTCACTGGAAAACACAAAACTCTTGCACTTCCAATTAGAAATATAGACCCAGTGTGGTTTTCTTTTTGTTCTGGGACCTTCACATTGCATGTGTTGTGTGTTTTTTAGTTTTGAAGCTTTTAATTCTGTTCAGCCCTTTTCTAGAAAAAGCAAAAGTTGTTACTTATAATAGGGCATATTCTTCAACAGAAGAATGCTTTTCTAAAATGGAAAATTTACATATTTTCCTGTTTTTCTTTTTTCAGGCTAACTGTCACCTAGTGTATTCTTCAGAAACCCTTAAATTCCCTCTAAGTACCAGTTACTCACTTTGATAATTTGGTGTTTTATGAAATTGGATCTTCACTTTGATAGTTTGGAAAAGTCACACTTAGAAATTAGTGAGAACACAGTCACTCAGAATATTCAGGATTGCACTTTGTCTCATGATCATGCAATTCACATTTATATGGTGATTTTAAAAAAAAAAATCTTACCACAGAACACTTTTCAGTTTTGATTTCAAAGGTATTGGCAACTTCCTAGCAATATCAAGTCAGGTTTATTAATGAAGATTTTCCAGTTAAAAAAAAAAGTAAAATCATCTTGTTGGGCTAGGCATATATTTTTGAACTCTAATAGATGTATATTTAAATGCAAATCCTTTGAAATTAAGTGCCTTACATAGGCTGGTCTTTCAAAGAAAGCTGTTGAAGCTGCTGAGAGTACATTTTTAAAAGCTCTCCAGGAAGTTTAACTTATGATAATCTTACAAAAAGAAATCTATTTGAAGGTGATTTTGGGTCACTTGGTGAGGATGGAGCTATTTTGAGATATTTGCTTTTTAAACTGCTTGACATGAAGATGTGGAGTGTGGCATTGCTTTGATAGCAGGGCAGAAGAATGTCTCTGCAACACCTGCTGATCTCACACTGTTCCCTTCAGCTATCTCTGTGTATTTAAAATACAGTGTTTTTCAAAGCGTAGGCTCTGTTTTTTTGGCAAAATCTATCCTATGATATAGAAAATACTTATACTACATGACAAACCTAGCTATTTTACATGCTTGTAGTGTCTTGAAATTATATACAAGACTGAAATTAAAGGTTTCCAGCAGTTTTTAAAAAATCACCAGTATATGCTGATTTTCAGATCACACCATTAATAAAAAAAAAGAGCCACATTACTGTTTTTAAATTACAATTTGGCTATTGCAAACTTAAGTACATTAAGCAAATTAAATGGTTTGGATTTTGAGACGAGGGAAGAGCTTATCATAGGAGTTGCAGTTCTTTAAGTCCAAAAGCCAGAGCAATTGAGATACAGGCTCCATTTAATTAGAAATTATGAGATGGATAAAATGAGTAGAAGGATTTCCTTTCCACTTATCCATTTCTAATAAATACATGTTTTGACAGCAGTAATGCTGTCTTAAATAGCTAATGTTACATGAAACTTCCATCTTATTTATGTGGGTTGCTCTCAGTAGACCAAGGAACCTCTGAGATGCCACATAGAACAAGAATCTATGCTGGAATAAATCAGGATGGATATGGAAAATTTGTTTTAATACTCTTGTGAGAAAATCCCTAAAAGTGTTCTTTTCCTGCAGTCCCCATGAGCTTTCCTTCAAACTTTTCTCCGGCCAATTTTTCAAATCTTTTCTCTGAAAGACCCTGAGTGCTAATCTCAAACCAGAGATCACCTTACTTTCACTGGCAAGCTTTGCCTTTTTTTTTTTTTTTNGGGTTACACATCTGAGCAATAATATTCTTTTTCTGGAAATTTGATTTTTAGTTTGCATCCTAAAACAGACCCAGTGGATTTGGGCTGTGCCTGAGCACTCTCTGAACCTGCCAACACCTCTCCAGTAGCACTGCAGCAAATATTCCTTATAGCAGAGCAATCAGCATCTGTGGGTGCACTGTGAGAGCCAGTAGCACACTTAATCCAGCAGATCATTTGCCTGAATAGCTAAACATATGACACAAAGAAAACCTGTGTGCCAAAAGCAGCTCTCCAGGAATCTAAGATGCACTGAAGTGCTCAGCTGCCAGTGGTGAATGTCTCTGCTAATTCACCTTTTATCTCTTCTTGGTGATCCCCAAGGAAAATCTAAAAAACTTATTCCTTGGGAATTCACAACATAATGAAAAAAACTCATGGATTCAATGATGAATGTTTTGGGTTGATTATTGTTCATGTTTATTCGTTTTATAGCATATTAAAATATTTGATTTTTTTTCCCTTCCCAAACATAGTCTGATTCTATTCTTCTTCTTTGCCTTGCCTACCTCCTCCTCACCTGTCCCTTGCCAAATGCCTTCTGTAAGGAACTTTTTTCTTCCATCAGAGCGCTCATCTTTTTATTTTAAGAGTGAGATAACTAACAGACATTTAACCAAGTGCTAAGCAGTTGCTGCCGGGGACAACCCTTTCTCTTAAGGCTGCTGCAACAAAGACCAAAAAATTTGCTATTGTATGCTGGATGATGGGGTATTTCTAGCACATATAGGCACAGGTGGCTGAGATTTCTCTTAAAAATCTGCAGATTAGCACAGGCCATCTGATTTGAAAGGAGGATGTGCTGAACATGTACATTCAGTGTGATTTTACTGCAAAAGGAATGAGCAATTTTATTTTTATTCATGATTATGAGGCACTAAGAAATAGTTTTGTGGGTAAACTCTAGCTCTTAACAAGCAGTTAAGAGTGAGAAGGGTATCCTAAATATGTGCATTGGAGGGACACGTGCCCTGCCACAGGAATCTGCTATGGAACCACTCATTCCAACCTAAGAGAAATCAGCTGCAGATACACAACTCAGAATTTATTCACAATGGTTTAACATCTCCTTCCATCCAGAGTCACTGCTTTTTCACCCCAGCCACTCGAATTCCACTGGGTCTACCACCCAACTTCTTCATATAAACCATAATGAGATGCCTATTTTCCCAAGGAAAAGAATCATGTTCTAGGGCTCTTTAATGAGTCTCTGTGACTTATTTGCAGAACACTTTAATACTTCTGCCTTGTCAGTCTCTGAAAATGAGTGGTAATTAGCCTTCTGGGTTGGCAGGAAATTGCCATATTGATCATCTCTGGAAACATCAGATACTGAAATAAATGTTTATGTGCCTTGCTGGGGGCTTGAGGGGGTTATTTTCTGTTTTTTAGCTTGAAGAAATGTTAACATTGGGGCAAACAGATATGAACAAAGCATATTGCTACTGAGTTAGACACTTAGAAATAGCTTTTACTACCACTAGTGCAAATCCAATAAAAACTCCTGAAAGAAGCTAATACTACTTTTAAGTAAGACCACTTAAGGCTTGGCTGTAAAGGAAATATTGCTCTTTAAAAATGTAAAACAAATCCTTCTAACAGGACTTTTCATGTTAAGCTGTCTCTAAATAAAAGATGATGAGATATTTAAAGAGTTTCTGAGTTCAGTTTAAATGCATAATTCAGGAGTGAATGTTGGAAAGGGAGTAAAAATGTAAAAGGCTTTAGGAGAGTATATCTATGATTCTATATGGTTTGTCTGGAAAGTTTAATCAGCATAGAGGAGTTGAAATTTCCCTGTAACCAAGGAAATAGTTTGGATTATACTGATTTTTAAGGTCTTAAAACATTGCCAACACCTCAGAAATGCTTCCAGTATATAACAGCCCCTATTTCAGGATTTGCTGCCCTGTGATATGCAAAAAAGATTATAGTAGCATGAGCTAAAGCAGCTGATGCTTTGCAATGGCCATTCCTGGTGTCATTGCATAATTCTTTAAGCCTGACTTAGTGATGAATTTTAAAAGTCAAATAACCCTGGGTGTCTTCCAGGCTTATGTTGCATATATACCCACATTGGTCTTTGGAATGCAGGCATACATGCAGTAATACCTTATAAAAAAACATTAGAGCCTTGCTATGAGATTAATGGTGGGATTTATCGAGATGTTTGAGACCAGAACTGTGCCCATCATTGCTAATGTTTCAAACCAAGTGATGTATGTATTTAGCAGCTGTCACTTCAATGCAGTACTCTTATAATGAGGAAGATACAAACATTTATATCTTAAGAAGGAGGAGGAAAGAATAAAAAATATCAAATCAGTGTTTTTGTTCTCAAAACATCTGTCATAATTTTTCATAGGGTGAGCCTTCAGTCACTGTTTGTTTTAAGGGATGAGATATGTGATATATAAATATCTTAAAGGGAAATGTTTTGCTTCTATAGAGCTTCAATAAACACAATTTGTGGTACACTGTTTTCCTGAGGCTGTGGAAAGTCTCAGCACCTTATGAAGAACAGTGGTCACTTGGGCTGCAGTTCAGTAAATTTGCTTAGATACTGTGTTTTGCCACCTTTTTAGACAAAATTCATCACAATGGGAATCCTGTTCCTTATTTTGTGCTGACTAGGCTATGCTCCTACTCTTCCTTCTAATAAAGAAGAATTTTTCCAATTTCAGAGAATTTCATGAAGCATGTTAGTGTTTTTCTCCTGTGGACTGGGTTGTTTTGTCTTTTCTTGGTTGCATGGAGGTACAACTGTCAGCCTTTCCACTGCTATCCTGCAGGTTTTGTGTTGTTCCTGGATCTGTTCCTTCCTTGGTTGGCCCAAACTAAGCAAAACTGGAGAAAAGTCACAACAAAAGTTAAATAAATCAATTTCCAGGTTGCATGTCAATTTTCAGTTATTCTGAGTGATAATTGCACTCACACTTACCAGAAAATTTGGTAAATTATTTCATCTTCTATATGAATACTTGTTTGGCCATACAATTTCCCTAGTATGATTTCTTTGTAGTGTCAATAATATTTCAAATATCAATGGACAGAGGTCATTAGATAGAAATGTAGTGATTTGAGATGTCCCTGGAGTGGATGGGCATTACAATCTAAATGGTAGATAGGAGATGCTTTTTCTGAGGAATCATGAAATTTTAATACAAATGCTGTGTTACACTGCTGTATATAAAAAAAGAAAAACTCACTCTAATACAAGAGGGAGAAGGGAGGATTTGATCTGTTATGAATTTAGTAAAAATTGCTTGGTTATGGAAGTTTAGTGAGACCACCCCCCCCGTAGCCAAAAAATTGGAACTTAGTATAGTTTAACCTTCCTTTCATCTTCTACAAAGAGAAATTATTCTCTGAATTGTGTAGTTTTAGAATAAATTTTGAGCATATGCTTCAGCACTTTTGTGAGCTATTTTAAAAATTTATAGCAGAACAGTATGAATGCAGCTAAGCATTCAGCAGCTTGTACTAGAGGGGTTACCTAGTCTCTTAAAACTTGAAGTGAAAGCAAGATTTGGAGAGAAGAAACCTCATGGGGTGGCTTTCCCATGAGAAGGGTGAAGGGACACCTTCAGCTACAAAGGGAAAAGAATCAAGCTCACTTTTGGGAGGGGTGGAGGTGATGTGGAATGTGCTTTTTCCAGGAGATACAAATTAATGGTTAAGATTATTGATGAAATGAACTTTCTTTATCCTAGACCAAGTGTAGTAAGTTTTTCCTTAAGATTTTAGAAGATGAGTTGACATTTGGTTTAGCCTTGTTGTCCTTGGAAGTCTTCTCTGATCCTAATTATTTCATGGGCTGAAAGAGTATTTATTTGCTTATTCAAACTGAGTTTGCCTAATAGCTGTCCCTCTTAGAAAGCTGGAACTCACTGAATATCACACTTTCCAAGGCTCTCTGTGAGGAAACTGGAAACTGTATAATGACAATTGTTATGTTTTGGAACAAAAGTTTCGTGAAAAGCAGCAGCAGACATGTTAAACAGATTTTTCGGGGTATGATGGATATTCAGGGTGAAGGATTAAGAAATTTTACGGTGCATTTGGAGACGTGAATATTATGCCATGTATAGATTACTGACGTCCCACCCCCCTCTATCTTTGAGCTTTGCAGATTAAAACTGCCTGTATAATAGCACATTTCAAAGATCCATATGAAAGTAAGCTTCCATGGAATTCAGTGCTAAAGGCTCAGACTTAAATTTGTAAAGAATTAGCTTTTGTTGCTATGGGAACATATACTTCATTTAGTCCTGAAAGGAAAATATACAAATTTATGATAAAAAATAACACTATTAGTCCACTTGGTGGGGCAGGAGGCACTAGAAATAACTATGTAATCTGGACATGCAATATCTCCCTGTTGTATACAGCATGAGCACACTGAAAAAAAAAAATTTCCTTGTCAGTTTATTGCTCCATCATAATCTTTTTTCTATAAGTTCACATTTGTTTGCTTTGCAAAATAACAAACTGCACATAAACAAGTATTTGTCATAATTTGCCTTTGTAAAGAATTGCTGGGGACATCTATTAATTCTCACGTGATTATCTTTATTTCTTTGCCATTCATAAAGTTTTGTATGGTGCCTAGATCTCAGCATATTACTATTTAGCTAACCAGGAGTAGAGAAATCTGCTGTTGCAATTGAATTTATTCCTAGACACTATTAATATTAGTATGAAAGTGAGTTCTACTGCTCACTTCTGTGTTTGCTTCTTTGCTTGAGTAGATTTTATTGTCTGTCAAGGAAGTGATGGCAAATGTCTCACAATTTAGACTTTTTGTCCTTGGAGAGTGGCATAACTGTGGAGAGATTTTGCCATTCTCTTGGCTTCTGCCTTTTCTTGGCTTCTGTCTTCCCAATTTTTTAACAATCTCTATTGTTTCATGGGTAGTCTCAGCTTGAAAATTTATGTATTATAATTTATAGCATTACTTAATGCTATGTTATATAGCATTAAAAATACCCTGCTTTTTAAACCTTAAAAGGTATAAAGTTAAATGAATTGCACTTTTTGCATCAAGTTAACGACCCTTTATTTTCCTTATGATTTTGGGTGTTATAACCAACATTGCATCTTTTGTGTGACAGAGCTTGTGTGAATTTGCAAATGCTAGGGATGCATATTTGTGCTGTTTTTCATGTGCAACATTTGTGCTGTTTCATGCAGATATTTATTATGTTGTTTCTCTAAAACTTGATTTGATATTCAGGTTCAAATGGACATACAAATGTAAAGAGAAATAGCAGCTATAATGTGATCACATAGTGAATTCCTTCAGAGATGTGCTTTTTGCTATATTTTGATGCAAAAATTCTCTCTAACAATATCTTGGCTGCTTTAGGCATGTTGTTATTAATGCTGGAGAAATCTACCTTTTAGCAAATCTCCAAAAATATCTGCCCCTGTCAGGCTATATGTATAAAAAGATCAAGAAACAGCAAATCAGTAAGAAATGCAGACAAAAATGAACATAAAAGTGGGAAGATAGAGGCTAAGTGCTCTCTCAATTCATCTCTGCAATGGAGAGGAAGTAGGAGCAAAATGCTTTCCATCTTTCAGGAATCTCTAGCATGATCTCCACTTCTGCTTTTGCTATAAGCAGCTAACGTTGCTTTTGTTGAAATGCTGCCATTATCATTTAATCATCAAGTCTGTAAAGTGCTGTGCCCACTCAGCACAGAGATCATTCCTTGGCCTAGAGACAAACCGTTGAAGCAGTGGCAGTGTTTCATTCTTTCAAATAAAATCCTTCTCCAAGAAATGAACTGGTAAAATATTTCAGTTAAGAAGTATTCCCACAGCATTTTACTTGGCTGTGGGTTGTATGGAAACGACCCCAAAAATGTCTGATGTTTCTCTAAGTGACACTAATGCGTTCCACCTCTGCTGCCTCTCCGAAAAGTTCACCTCTTGAACCGCTGTGCTCAGGTCACACGCAACCCTTCACAGAGGGGAAAAAGCAGTAGCTCAGTGCTCTGCAGTCAGATATGTCTAAACTGCATTTTGTAAGCATTATGTCAACTAAATACATGTAATAGCAATTGAAAGAATGTGGCAATGACTTTCTGAGAAACCTGTAAACGAACTCTGTCATCGCTGTGGAAGAGAGATGAACATCTGCTGTTTCTCTTCCATTTGCAATCCAGGATGCAGTGCTGTGTGAAAGCATTTTAGCTTACAGTAGAGGCTTCCTCCTCAATACAAAACTCCTCCCCATTCCCTCAGTACTTTACTTTGCATAGCAACTTTAGAGCACATGGACTGGGTTCTTTTCAGGGGTTCCCCAGTCCACAGGGCCAGACTAGAACTTATCACAGTAAAATGCTCTTGTGGTGCTCACTTTGGGGCATCAACCTCTTTGTTCCCTGAATTCTTCCTGCTGACAGCCCTGCTTACCTTTGTAGGCACACCTCATGTCATCTGAGATCTACTCCACCTTTCATCCCCCCAGTCATTCTGTATACCTTTTGTACCTAATTTAAGGGGTTTAGGTTTACTTTCTTTTTGATGTACTTAAAGGAAACCTTTGTTCTCTTAATAAGTGAGATGGGGGAGTGTTGCCTAAACTTAAATAGATTTTTCACTTTGAAAGCTCATTTTTGTCTGATCCAGTTGATAGCTTTAGTAAACCTTACTTTATTTATTCACCTCAATAAATACTTAAGAGGTAGAGATCTATCTAGGTGTTTGCAAACAGAATGAAGGCTTATAATTTTGGAAAAGGATTAGTGATGGAGGACTATAATTAAGAAAGTGAAATGGCTTTTAAGGTCTGGCCTGATTCAAAGGGCCAAATGACTGCTTCTTACGAAGTCAGCTTTAATAGTGGATTTTTAATTAACCTCTCATGTCCATGGATGTATAGGGGGAAAAAAACATTTAAACGGTATTGGCTTCTGTATGCTGTTCTCCCCAACTTTGAAACCTGAATGCCTGTGTTCATTTGCATTTATTCATGGACCACTGAGTGAAGAATGTTCCTGGCATTGCTTTTGGGATGCTCATAAAACATGGAGGAAGCTTCATTTTAAATCAGTAAAAACGGTTTAATGAAACCTGTGCTTCACAACTTTCCTCAGACATCTGCATTAGCCAGGAAGAAATCTTTTTATCCCTAGTAGCTGGTTATGTGTAGACTATTTTCATTTCTTCAGAAAGATCAGAAGCTGTCTTCAGGTAAAAGCAGCATTTCATCAGAAGGAACAAGCAGAACCAATAATTGCCTTTCTGAGGTACCTTAGTACCTCTTGCTCTCTTACATTCCCTGATGTCCTCAGAAGCACCACAAGCTATGGCACTCTCCCTCTCAGGAACTGGCATTTGTCTACATTGCAGTTCATTTCATAAGAGATTTGGGAGCATTTATTTGTGCCTTGGCAGCTCCAAGGGATCATGTAGAGAAGATGATGATGGATAAGGAAGGAGTTGCAGGTACCTGTGTTGGGAAAAGCAAGATCAGATCCATGTCTCCAGCTAATCTGTGTATGGACATGAACCTCATCTTCTGTAGTTCAGATTGTTATCCCCAGCAGGCTGTAGGCTGTGATCTGCCTTTTCTCACAGACAGTAATATGCAAATAAAAATAAAATTACTGCCTCTTTGTCTTCAGTAACAATTGCAAGTCCTGCTGGTTTGATTTGGTTTGGGTTGTTTGGGTTTTCTTTGTGAGTCCACTGACTATTAGTTGGAGTCTGGACAGCTGGGTAGGTTCTGGAGTTTCTCATCCATCCAGAACATTTCTAGGACTCAATGAAGATAATGATCAAGGGAACTAAAGGAATAGTAATTATTTTACTAATGCATTATAAAATTAATTAAGCAAGGATTTGGTTTTTTTATAATGCGAGAGAGCACATGTGATAAGCAACAACATAAAACCATGGGAGTAGAATTAAGTTGACTAAATCAATCAGGTTTTTTCTTCAGAGGTCACTAAATCTGAGCAATTTTTTTTCATGTTCAAAATGTTTGTCTTCAGTTTTCTTCATGCACCCAAGAACAACATTTCCAGCCAAGCCTCTAAAGATAAAATATCCTAGATTTTTACGTATGCTTTGCTTGTAATAACAAATAATCTCAGTACTGAGCCAGAACTTCAGATGGCTTAAATCAACACAGACTTCAATAAAACTGTGTTGATTTACTTTTTTTTCTCTTTTGCTATTAGATGTTTATGTAGAGCAAGCCAAGAAAAATTACTGGCCTACAGAAATTCAACACATTACCAAGTTACCAATATGTCAGAGTATTTCTTTGGAGCATATTCTTCTGATTAGCAATAGGATTTAATTGATTTTACAGCTTTAATTTGTCATAAATAAAGTGACCACTTAGTACAACACTTCTTAAAACCATTTTCTGTGACTAACACATCGAAGACAAGTCATGCAATGAGAAGATTTTTGTTTAAATCCTGGTGTTTGTGTGTGTGTATATATAAGGGATATGTCACTACAATCTAAGATTTTGTTTATTTATAGTTTGCATTGATAGTCTCATTGTCCTTTGTGCTCTGCTTCTTGCACATCATGCATGGTCTTTTACAGTCAACAAATATGCAAATACCTTATGAAACGGTGGGTTGATGTCCCTGAGAAAAAGAGAAAATCACTATCGTAGAAGGATATTAAACCGTATCAAAATGAGTGGGACCTTAATACTCTCAAAGTGTTAAAAAGGAAGAGAAAAATAACTATTTGAATTCTCTCTCTGGTTTCTTCAGAAGCATAAGATCACATGTTCATGCTCCGAGTGTAGCTACAAAGGGCAGTGCAGTACACGTATAACCTTTCATGATGCAGTTAATGCTTGACTTAATTTACTATTCTGACACTTTTTAGCTACCTCAATTTTGTTTATGTTTTTTTTTAGCATAAAATTTTCTCTTGCTTAGAAACTGAAGCATTAACACAAGTAATTAGTTGTCTCCCAAGTGCTACTTTAAACAAAGAAAAACTAATAAAGAAGCAAATTTACAGCAGCCCCTGGACATGTACTAATAATGATTGTGTGAAGGTGATGTGACTGAAGGTGTACTGAAAGGTTTAAAATGGATAGAAGAAATAAAACCTCACACAGTGGCATCCTTGTGGACCAAAACAGATGGTTTAATGCCCAATTCATCCATTTCTTTCATTGAATCAGTTTGTTTCTAATTCTGGAGAGAAGTACTGTCTTGCAACAAAGACAGATTAAATATTATTTGGAGCTGGCATTATTTATTCATTGTGATGATTGACGGTAAAAATCTTGCTTTTTAAAATTTTTTCACTGTATCTTACTTTCCCAGGTAATTTCACAAGCAGTTCAAACCTTCACATATAAAATTATTTTCTTGTGTTTTCACCCCAGAAATTCTTTTCTGCGTCATGTGGGAATGCTCAGGTACTTAGGCAAGGAGGGTCTTTTCCTTTGCCTCACTGCCACCAGAAAACAATTACATTTAGGGAAAATTAGGTGTTCTGAGAGGCCTGTAATTACAGAAGCTGGAGTCTGGCCAGGTCAATCAGATTAACATGCCTAAACAACCTCACTGATCATAAGTGGTCATTAGTTTAGTTTTCATTCTTATCTGAAAGACAGAGCCTCCTGTAGCACAGTGCCCCCTGCTATCAAACCCTGTGTTTAGTCTAAGTTTTGTCCTATCTCTTTGTGGTCTAAATAGAAGTTTGCTTTATGAATCAGATTTGAATTATCTTAAAATGGCACTAATTACATAACTATTACTAATGTCTTCTCATATGGAAGATGATGTTTAGTGAAGTCTATAGCAAAGAATGTTGCCAAACTTCAGATATTTCCTGTTTAAAAAGCTCTCTGTGCAAAAGCTTGCTCAGTTTTCATTCTTGCTTCCCAGGGTTACATTCGACAGACAGTGTTCTTCTTAGAGTTGACTTCAAAACTAATTCAAAATAATAATAGTTGTAGGTTTCAGTTATCTGGGCAGTGTCATCCAGTTGAGATCAAATGTTTTCTGTTAAGAACTGCGGGTTAACAAATGTGGTGTTTCTTTGGAGTTGAGTTGGAGATTTTTTTTTCTGTTTTCTCTCATTTTCCTAATGTCTGGTGTTCGGGGTGAATTCATGCCACTTCATTTTTTCCCACTGCTGCTACTTTGCTGTCCCAAACGGGGAATTCTACACCTAAAATTTGCACAAACTTGGTTTGTGAAGGGATTGTAAATATGCTGGACTACACTGACCTTTTCAATAGACTGTCCCTTGATTGGTAGCCAGTTCCTCTCTCCCCCACAGGTTAATGAAGCTGTAAATAGGGAGAACTGAAATGGCAAGCCAATCAAAAAGGTCACAGTAGTATAGCACACCACTACAGCTGACAAAATATATGAGGCATTAAAATTTGGGTACTTCATTCCTTGTGACAAAGATTGTAATGAGAGTGGAAAAGAAGGCTCCATGAATCCCTTCACATCATAGGGAATGTAATGTGGATGGGAGAGGATGTAAGCCTGCCATAGCTGAACTCCAAGATGAATGTTTTAAATCTCTTCATATATTTCAGGGACCATATAATAGCTAAGTAAGGTTAAACCCCATGTTCCTTGCTGTAAGAATACATTCTTCAATGTTCTTGCTATTTGTATTCACAAAATGTGCAAATATATTACCTCATACTAATATAATTTTTGAAAGGAGTGTGTAGAGTGGGAAGGGTATGAAAGAGACCAGGAATAGAAGGCTACTGAGGCTTTATTAGAATATATTAGAATATGTGAACTTCAGAATGTCAGAGCAGACTCAGTCATATAGAATAACTGAATAAGATCCTTCCTACTGTGTTGGCACTGTATCATATTTCTCCAATTACATTAATAAGTTTTAAATTAATAAAAATTTAGTAAAACACAGAAGTAACTACTGCTTAGCTGAATGGCTTGCTGTAGTTAAAATTAAACCATTGCTCAAAAAATACTCCCTCAAATTTTGTCCCTGTGAAATAGCACACAACAGTGAAGTCAGAGATACGATGGTCATTGAAAATTTTCTTTTAATCCCCAAATCATTTTCTGAATATTGCTGCTAATTATTCTTATCTGATGTAGAGACATATCCTGGTGTGTTGCCCAAGAATTGCATTCCCCAGGAATTGTATTCCCATTGTTTTGAAACATTTCCCTGTCATGCTTGCAACACATATCACTTGAGGAGCATAAAATGTTAAGTATATTTCCCAAGTAGTTTAAAGCACATTGATACAAAATGTATGCTCCCTGGTGTAAAATAAGCATGGCTGGTGAGATCTCCTTGTTAAAAGGATACGAGTGGTGACTGTGCCCATGGACTGTACTGCAGCTTTGGATTTTTGAAACTCTCTTCTACAAAGAGTGGCAGAATATTTGCTCACAGAGGAGGAACTTACAGTAGCTTGGCCCAGTCCTGGGGCTGATTTATGGCAGATATATTGCTCTGTTCTTGCAATATAAGCATGTACAGCTCAGCGTGGCTTTGACAAATGGCTTGGTTTCTCTGGACTCAGAAGGAGCCTCCAACCCCAGCCTGGAGGACCCCTCTACTCCACTGGATTTTCAGGCTGGCAGGATGAGTTACAGGGACCTGTGCCAAGAGGTGCCTTCTGCTGCATTTTATCACTGAGTCTAATCCAGCTGTCTGAATCAGTGCCAAGCTAATTAGCTGTTTCAGTGCCTGTTATATCAGGAGCCCGAATAAGCCCAGAGAGGTCACGTTTTGAACGGGAGCGAAGCCTTTTCATTCATCTCTCTGTTTATGCAGGCCCAAGATGACTCCCATATGGGACAAATCCCAATTAATGCCTCCTATTGAAACTTGTCCTGACATATTTTAGAATGTTCACCAATTAACAGTAGCATTAAGTTATGCATTACTTTAGGCGAGGATGCCAGTTGAGACAAAGACCCCTTGTTTTTCTTAACATTGTCTAATCTTAGTTTGACTTGGCTAGTACAGGAAAACCACAGAAAAGATCTACTGAAACTGCATCACAGCATTATTAATTTGGATGATTTATTATTACCCAAACTCACTACATATAAACCCAATCTCTGTCCTAATGCATCCCTTACTTTAAAATCCCAAGTGCAACCACAGAGGTTAAGAGCAGGCAGGAAAGAAAAATAATATTATGATGATAAATACAGGGAAAAAGAACAGTGAAAATAAATATTATCATTGGTGAATAGCTGCTTTCTTAGTTACGTAAGCTGAACCTAAATAGCAAGGCAGCTGGCTCACGCATATGAGACTGTGGATAATGGAATTACAATGTCTGTCAAGATTTCCATAATATCTACCTTAAATAACTGCAAAAAGGAAAACCACAGCATGGTACTTTGTGTTCTCAGTTCATGAAGTTAGATCTTGAATATGAAAGCCAAGTCCATTTCTTCAGTTGCTTCAAATTAAATTTCTTTTGCCGGTGTGCTTTGTGTAATTCAAATCGTTCACAAAGTTACCAAAGAAGAGCAGTTGGACTGTCCTTGTGTCCTGTTGATAAAACAAGAAACCTCAGAGAATAATGATATTAATGGATATAAAGATCTGGAGTCTCATTTAATGATTTACATTATTTCAGGAGCATGCTAGTAAAGAATGAGTACAAAAGAAAATCAGGATAGTTTCTGATTATTTTGGGTCTGGGCCTTTTAACCCCATCCAGCCATTTTATTTGCTGTCTTTTAGAATGACAATGTAAGTGATATTTGACTTTGGATGTTGTCACTGTATTACCTACATAAACTCCAGGTGACAATAAACCCCAGTGATGGAGCAAAGCTTCACAAGACAGCAGACAGGTATGGTGATGAAAGTAATCCAAAGTGCTGACTGGATGAATGCAAAATGTGCACTCATTTGAGATCTTTTCTCTTTATGCTGAGAATTCCATGAAAAATTTTACCAGAGTAAACCTATATTTTATTAATAAAGACTCGTTTCAGTGCACAGATAGGTGGACAGATTTTGTGACAGCAGAAAACTGACATTTCCTAAAGCTTTTTTGGGTGGTGGGGGAAAGAATGATTCGAGGAACAGACGAATAATAGGAAATTAAATAATAACAAATTTTGAACCACAGATGTTTCAAAACTCTACATCTTTGTATTTTTTCATAGATACTTCATTTGTGGGGTTTTGATTTTCACCTTATCCTATTGAAATATTGAAGTTATAAAAGTAGCCTTTATGACTTGTTTCCTATCAGTGTTCTGGCTTATTCTTATTGCCATCTCCTACAGCATGCTGGAAGCCCTTCTTTGGATGAATCCCAGGACGTGGTTGGTTTTCTGGGATGCAAGCTCATTGAGCTTCTTGTCAGCAAACACTCCAGGCCTTTTTCCTCAGGGTTTCTCTCAATCCATTCTCTTCCCAAACTGTGTTTGTGCTTGGGATTGCCCTGTCAGGGGCAGCACATTGACTTGGACTTATTGAATTTCATGAGGTTCCATGGGCACCCACTTCTAGAGCTCCTCCATGTCCCTCTGGATGGCATCTCATCCCTGTGTCAACTGCACTGCTCAGCCTCATGCCATCTTGCTGAGGGCACTTCATCCCACTGTCTGTGTCACTGATAGAGATATTAAAGAGTACTGGGACCAGTTGTTATCCACCTCCATCTAGAACATTGAGCCATGGACCGCTATCTTATGGATGCAATCATCCAAACAATTCCCCATCCACCAAACAATATATCCATCAAATCCATGTCTGTCCAATTCAGATGCTGTGGAGGACTGTGCCAAATGCTTTATAGAAGTACAGATAAATGACATTAATAGCTCTTCCCTTGTCCAGTGAGAAAGACATGATAGAAAGCCACTGGATTGGTCAGGTGGGACATGCCCTTGGTAAAAATTGTCCTGTAAAACTGTCTTGTATTACCTACTTGACTTCCATGTGCTTCAGCACAGCTTCTAATATGATATGTTCCACAGTCACCTTGGGCATGGAGGTGAGGCTGAAAAAGCAGTAGGTCCCAGGATCTTCCTTTTTAACCTCTTTTATTATTTTTTTTTTAATAGGTGCAACATTTTCCTTTTTCTAGTTAATGGGGACTTCCTCTGAATAGTATTTTTAAAATAGAAGTTGACAGTGAAGATTGAGGGGGTTGGGGGGAAAGTAGCTGAGTAACTCAGTCTTCTCCTTGCCTGTATTTACCAGCTTTCCAGCCTTCCTCATCCAAGGAGTACTATATCTTCTCTGACCTTCCCTTTCTGGCTCACACACCTCTAGAAGTCCATTTCATTACCCTTTGCATCATTTGCCAAATTCAGCTCCATCCATACTTTGCCTTTCCTGATCCCATCCTTACACAACTGGGCTATGCCCCTATGCTCTTCCTGTGGTGTTCCTGCTTCCACTGCCTGTGCATTTCCTTTTTGCCCTTGAGCTTGACCAGCAGGTCTTGACTCATCTGTGACATCTCTTGTCTTCCATTCCTGACTTCTTACACCAGGGGATTGAGAGCTCTTGCATTCTATGGAAAATGCCTTAAAGTTTTGCTAGCTCTGTTCTGCTCTGCAGGATGCTTCCCAGGGGATCCTGCTGTGTCAAACTCTTTGAAGAGCTGGAAGTTTTGCTTTCCTGAAATTCAGAGTGCTGGCTCCAGTTTTTGCCTGACCCTTAGAACTGCAAACTCCAGTTGCTTACACACAATATGTACCAGAGTCTATGATAGGCTCTGAACAACTGAAAGTGCTGCTTGAATGTGCTGTAAGAGAGAGAGAATCAGAAATCCTGATCTAGGAATTGTCTTTGCTGCACCTGTAGCTGCTGCCATGCTCTGCCCTTCCTGCTCCTCTGTCATTGAATGCTCTGAGTGCTTGTTTCCTATCTGTGTGCACTTGACTGGAAATGAGGTTGTTTCTTCTAACCCTGGGATTCTCTGAATATTTTTCTAAACCTTGAGTATTCCTAAGGTATATTATGTAACTTTGTGAATAAATGTGGGGTTTTCTTTAATTATATGTCCAATATTAATGAGTATTATAAGAGAAGACTCTACAACTGCACACTAGTTTGATATAATTGTCCACACTGATATGCAAGGCAGAGCCTTGTTCCCAGCTCAGAAATTTGAGGGGAGGCTAAGAAAAATGTAGCCAGAAGTCAACAGTTTTGTCTCTATAGCAAAACAGGTTAAGCAACTATAAAACCTGCAAATTAACAAAAAAAAAAAGTAGCTGCTTTAAAAAAATTAGTTGTCATATGTAAATTTGAAAGTACAGCTGAAAAAAAAATTAGGCATCAGAACTCAGATGAAACAACTTTTTCCATCCTCAGAGAGGAATTTGTGCTTCAGTCAGGTATAGCATTACAGAAGCTTATCACCACAGCTAGTAAAACTGCACTGAGTCTTTCCACATTTTTAGGGAAAAGGGAGAAAAATCAGAGCACTGTGGGCATTGCTGAAGCTATGTAAGCACAAACATGGTTTGTACCACAGAGAAAGTATAACATTGCAAACACAAGCCATGAGGTGAACCTCCATCTCTGCTATCATAGAACATGGCATGCTGCAACTCACTGCAAGCTTCACTGAGACTCTCTTCCAAGCTACCCAAGGAAAATGAACCTTTTCCTTGGGGCTCTAACAATGTTGTGTGTAAACACCTGCAACCTGAAGTTACTTTCCCAGAGTACCTTGTTTTGCCTGTTGGTGAGAATACAAGGAGCTTGCAAAAATTTCTAGTATTTCTTTCTGACTTACCAGCAGACCAGCCAAATACCACTGAATTGGACAAGGCTTCTACAGCCTCTGTTAAATCTTTTATTTTCCATCTTCCAGTGATTTTCCTTCACTGAGCCCAAGCTATATCTAATGAGCTGGTAAGAGGAAACATTTCTGTTTGCCATTGCTGATATGCAAGTATGGATATTAATGCCTTGCACATGTTGAGACCTATATTGTGAACATCACTGCTTCTGCAGGCACCAGGAGCACTCTGCTTCAGCAAACATCCATATAATTAGGGTGTACCTCTTCTGTACCACCTGTGGTTACTGAAAGGCAGCCCTTCGTTTCAGGTCTTGCAAGAGATGCAAGCATTGATCTATTTGTAAGTTTAACTGCAAAATTAAAATTTGACTTGGCACAAAAGAAACTGCTCAACCCATCACTTTCATTGAGAAATACTCAAAAGTAGAGTTTAGATAAGTACTTTAGAATTAAATTAATGAAGATACTGGATGACTTCATGGGTCTAATGCAATTAATGACAATACTGGCAAAAGTAATTCTAATTGAACTTAAGGGAGCAAAAGAACATCATTTTAGTTAGAAGTTGTCTGCTCATATATCTAAATACATGTACAATTTAATGGTAAAAAAGGTTCTTCTACTGATAATAGACACATTAAATTAAAAATCATATTAATAAATGACACAGAAGCCTAACAAATGTCAGTTAATGATCATGGCAAACTCTTACACTTGAAATTGTGATGTAGGGAGCTCAGCTGTTTTGTAAGAGTAGTGTTCATAGTTCTTCAGTAATTAGAGTATCCAAGTAGAGATGCTGTATTTTAAATAGCTCACCAGGTATATTTGATATGACCAGCAGGTAAAGTACTGTCTTCTTGTCACATGAGCTTTCTAGCAGATTTAAGATGAACCTCTGAGAAAATTTGGTTACTTAAGATTTTACCGGAGGAACTTTTTGAATTATGCCGAGTTTTGGTTTGTTTACCTTTTTTTTTTTTTTTCTTATTGTGGTATAAAAAGTGTTTTCCTAGCTAATTTGTGTAAGCTCTGGATCAAATTGCTTCATCCATGAGAAGACAGTGAGACCTCAGATGCTGGTAGTTTGGGAGCTGGTTAGAACCTTCTCATAGACTCACAGAGCCTGTGTCACCCATGATGGTTAATAATGGTTCATAATGAGACTGTCATCACCCTGAGCCTTTGGAGGAGCAATTTGCACTGTGTTGGCACCAAGCAATGAGACAAAGAAATACCTACTTCGGTACAAACTGCAAGTGAAATGCAGGATTTATTTTGGTGCAGGTTTATATGTGTATCATCACCATTTGATAATGTTATTATAAAAGGAATTGTATGAGTGAGAATGCAAGTGACTAGCACTACACAGGATAATTTCCTGTACATATAATAAAGAGTAAAAAGTTCATCCTGAATTCATGATAGTTGACAAGTTGGTATTCTCACCAGATGCCCATGTGGAGGCAGCTAAAGAGGTCACAAGTGCATTGCTGTATTTTAAATGCAATAAATGTCAAGCTGCTTGCTTCCATGTCTTATTTTAAAATAAATAATAAATACATTGTTTTACTTCCTGACAGCCTAAGAATCCAAACACCGTATTCAGTCAGCTGGCAGACTTTTAAGCTAATGCTTCGTATCATTATCCATTCTCAGCAGTCTATTATTACAGAGAAACCAAAGATTAAAAACAAGTGCCTGGCTCACAATAACCATCAAGGACATCATGCTTGCAGCCAAATCCAAATGTTAAAGCTGAAGGTGCTCCATATGTTTTTTATAACTTTCCATTTTTGCAGTACAGCAGCATTGTTTCATTAATTACAATATAATCTGTCTATTTACTGGATTCAGCATGAGAAAAATCTTTGTCTTGCCCACCTGTGCTGTATTGTTATGCTTAGTGCTCTTGCCTTACTCCTCTGTCATATGGGTAGAATTAGCAGATAGGTTTGGTTTTATTCAATTCCACAAGAGGCAGTGTCCTAATTAAGAGATATTGTATGTGTAAGTCCATCAGTATGTTTTCCCCAAGCTCAGATAAAAAAAATAAAACAGTAAAAGAAATAGCAAAAAGTACAGAACACATACAGTTAAGGATCTTAGATTTGAACATAACTCATCAGTAATTTTTCTGAGAAACAAAAGAGAATCGAGAGTCCTTACTGTCTTCTGCAACTGTATATAAAATGTCCTTTTGCTGTCTTATGGACTATTATAAAATTTCTTCTGTTTTGGACCTACTTACTAAGTGCAACATGAGTTTTTTCTGTATTAGATATCTATGACAGAGTAATAAAATTACTTTTAGCCTCACATTCTTCAAGATCTGGCTTGAGTGTATAGTATGATGTTGCTCAATCAATGGTATTCCTGGATCGAACTGTTATGAAAGTCCTGAATTAGGCTGAATCGTTGTCCTCAACCATTAGTTTATCTGTAAACTTTTTTTACTAATTATATTAGCAGAGTACCTAAAAATCTCCCTTTACTGCTGTGCCTTTTTGACAGTGGGATTTATTTGTTTGTTTAAGGGTGGGGGATAATGCAGTGTTGGTGGTGGGTGTCAGTTCTGATGTTCGTGTTCTAAGGCAAGCAGAGATGCAGAGACTCCCTCCTGAGATGCTCTTTCTCAGGCTTTGCCCTGACTCTTCTCTGTGCTGCAACCACGGATTCTTTTTTTATACTTAAAGAACATGTTTCTCAAAGCTTGTTCTTGTGAAAATATAGCACTACTCAAAGATGCAAAGAGAAACATATCATTTCAAATGTGTCTTTAAAAAGGTCGGAGGAAAGTTTGAACATCATTAATCTGTAGCTGCTGAGGCACTCTGTACTTCTGAGCTTCCCCAGGCTGCTCTTCAGGAGGGTTCTGCATGCACAGGATGTGAAGTGGAACATCTGCTAGGGGAGGCACTGGAAAGCTGTTAAAAGCAATACAAATAGAATCAAAACAGAACTCAGGTTACTGCTGAAGAATCTGTAGATTTATGAGTGTGCCTTGAATTTTTCCCTAGGTGTGGTGGGTGACACAGCCATACAGTCTTTACCACCTTGTCACCTTGCCTTCTTGTCTTCACACTTCCTGGCCACATCAACAGCTGCCTTGCTTTGCATAAAGGAGGTTGAGAGGAAATGTGAGGGAGGGATGCGGGGAGGCAGAATTTGAAGGCAATTCAGATTTAAGATGGCTTCAGCTGACCTTGGAAATACCCTCAAACCTTTCTGAGGAAATTTCATGAGAAATATCTCAAAAAAAATCAGTATTATGCACTTCTGAGTGATGGATTTCAAAGAGCCTCACAGGTCGATTCTTGCTCTGTGTGTTGTGCATATGTGTGTGGGAGAAGGAAGATTGCTGGTCAACATGTCTATTAACAGATGTGAAGTTGCAGTTTACATATCCTCATGTCTAAATTTGAAAGAAATGCAGCTCTGTTAATTATAATTTCAAAGTACAACTTGTCTTTTGTGCCATCTCAGCTTCATGTGGGGTTTGAGGGATTTTTTTTCTTCCTTTTAGCAATATTATTTAAGTTTTATAGAGGCTTAACTCTGTACTGAGTCAGAAGCACACTAATTTGGTTATTAGCATGTGCATCAAGTAATCTCACTGCACTCATTCAGAAAATAGGAATTAAGATGATTTGACAGCCCTCCAATTTTGCTTTCAATGCTATCGATTCCTTTCATCAAGGCTGTGCTGTTCTGTGCTCAATCTTGCAAAAGGGAATGATGGCACACTTGCTCTAATCAAATTTCATTGTACATTCACTTCATGTAATAATAAATTTGGCTTTCCAGATCAATTTTGGCCCAATTTCCTCTCATGGGATGCAATTCAACGATTGCTATTTTATTTTTCTTTTGAGGACCATTGTTTGGTCTTATAGGGTTCTTTTTTTTGGTATTCTATACTTTTGTTTATGATCACTTTGGGTAAGATCACGTGCTTGATTTTTGGTAGATCTGAGGTTAGTACATGGTACATAATGAGAATGATTTTTGTAATGGATTCCAAAGCACTCAGTATGTTCATGGAGCCCTCTTGAATTTGCAGTTTAAATACAAATGTTTCTACACAGTATACGGTTCTACAGTACTTGCAAATGCAAAGAGCTTATTGGATAATTTTCTGAGCATAATTGCAATGCATCTCAATATTTTCTTCAATAACCTCATAGCAGGATCATTATTTGACAGCAGACATAGCAAAAGAGGTCAGTGAACTCTTTGTATAGTTTTTCCCGTAGAAATTAGAGGTGAAAGAGGTCTCTTAGGTTAACTAGTTCCTTCTCTGCTTCTTCATCTGTTCAAAAGGCCACATTATGTTGCAAACCTGTGTTAGGGAAAAGGCACTACTGGGTCTGCCTATTAGTAGATATTACTGCTGAAAGTAAAAATTTTGTTTCTTATTGCACAATCTTGTGGTGTCTGGAAAAAAAAGTGTCCAAAATTGCTTGGAAGTGAGGAGGGAGAATAATTAAGGGCAAAGGCTTGTTAACTCTGTAGTCAGATCACAGGCTGATCCAAATGGAAAATAATGTAAATAACACCTCTGTGGAGCTGGAAGAGTTGATCTTGGATTAAAGATCTGAGGCTTACAACTAAGCTTCATTTAGCATATAATGACATAACAGTTACACGATCCACAAATGTTTAGTAACTAAGTCCATTAATACAGTTATTAGGTGAAATCCACTTGAGCATATGGATTGTAAATATATGAGTATGGGAAAGAGTCTCTTAAAGCAGCTGTTCTCAGTGTATTATATTATATTTAGAGCCTGGTTAACTGTCATTGGGAAAACACCACTGTAAATTTACACAGCAGCAAAGACTCCTATGTAGAACCTGTGGTCTTATTTTAACTTGGCTATAAATCATTATTATATGACTAGCAAAAACAATGGAAAACCTGCTTCCTTAGTTCCAATTAGGACTAAATAGATCTATCCAGAATGACATTAGACGTCTTGAAGTTTTGTAAGTGCTATGTCATCTTCTGTTGAGCCATAACTGAACCTTCTTTAAGACAGTTCTCAGCAAAATGAAGTTGGAAAGTTTCCTTATTTAACATGAAATTTTATCTTTCATTTAAAAAAAAGAAAATTTATAATACATTACTTTAAAAAGTTATGGTTTATGTATTAATTTTTTTCCTTTCTCTGTAAAATTTCTTAAATTTCAAGTTTTAAGATTCTTTATTTCAACCAATTACTTTTTTCCTAATTATGCTATGGTTGATTGGATCTTCTGGCTTGAATAGGAGTTAGTTAATGAATAGAGCATATTATAAGTGACTAGGTAGGAACCTAAAAGCATATTTTAAATAAATAGGCACACAAAATTATATCTTGAAGTCAGTCTTGTCATTTTGATTTTTGGTTTTTCTTCTCAAAGAACCTTAAAGACCATAATTATGTGTTCTAGACATTACAGTTTGCAGCTAAGTTGCAGAAAGGCCTTCCATGATATGCATCCCCAGTGATGAGTATGAATTAAGATTCTATAGAGTAACACTATGACAACCAGATGAACCTGAAAGATGCAGACTTTTCTGCCCTCAAAGTACATGGAAAAAATGTTTCTTTATAAATGACAGACCTTAAGAAATAATCTGTCTTTTCATTACAGCTGGACAGAAAAGGTAAAAAAAATTAAGGCCTTCCTAGATGTTTTGGATTAGAAAACACATTTTAAGGAATCTTGGACTTTTTATTACAGTACCTGTATGCTTTATCCAAAAAAACACCACTGTAAACAAATTCAAGTATTAGCAGTGGCACCTTAGGGCTTTGCAGAGCTACTTGTCTGGAAAAGTAAGTTTACTTTGACAGAATATTTAAGAGCATTTGCTAAGCCACAGTGAGAGCTATAAGCTATAATGAAACAGGCTTGGCAAGGCTGTCTGAGGACGAGCTTCCTTCTCTGGGCTTAACTCTATTTCAGTGTTCCCATTTATCTCTTCAGTGAATGCAGGCACCCTTCATGGCCTGACAGATATCCTGTCCTTGCCAGGTAGCTGCTGCTTTCAGGCAGTAGCTGCCAAAACAATTCAGAGATTAAAGGGAAAATGTCCATACATTATAGTACAACCTCTCCACTTTCACAGAAAATGTAAGATCTTTGGGATGTTTAAATCCTGTAAAATGTCTTAATTTGTTCAGACACTTGCACAATTATTAATACAGACAGATGTGGAATACACAGAAAACAAGCAACTAAATTTGCTTTGAGGGGAATTAATACAAAAAGCTGGCAAAATATTCTTAGGGAATAAATTAGTGTGACATTTTATTATTATTTCAATGCAAGATTACCAAGTGCTTATCTTAAACATAGGTCTCAAAAACCTGCAAGAAGAAAGCTAATATCAAATGATGCAGCAAGGAAGTCCAAATGGAAAGCTATACACCTATTAGGCTCATAGACATTCTCAAGGTAGTACAACACTTGTCAGCCTGAATAAGCCATTAAATGTATTGTTCTTCCGAAGTCTTTAATTACAGCTGGCATTCCTGAATCAGTGCTGGAGGCAACCATCCTATTGAAGAATATAAACCTTTATGTGAGAAAAAAGCAAAAACCAGCCTAGTTTCTAAAGTGCTGATAAATCTCAGCAGTAGGATAAAAAAACTGTTCAACATTGCATGATGTGCATGTGTAGGTCCAGCCTCAGGTGAACACTCTGCCCTGTGGCTTTGTAACATGCCCCAGATCCACAGCGTCTGTGGAGTTCAGCTCCTGCCATCACCACCTGGTAGCACCCAGACTTTTGCAAAACTGACTCTGTGGGGCTCAAATGGACATTTCCTGATCTCATAGCCTGTAGTTCCTTGGCCAAATGGCGATAGCAATAGTTGTCTGAACTGTGGCATCTGATGACTCCAGTACAGAGTCATACAAGCTGGAGATGTGTCAGCCCCCAAGATGAGTCCGTTCAGAGACTTGATTTCATCACTGTTACTCAAAGGGAAGAAGCTGGTTTTCCCATTAATTCAACTTCTCCAGCTCTTTCTTCAACATGTGCTTGGCTCTTCCAGAGCTGCTTCTGCTCCTGCACCCACAACTCCCACCCACCTCTGCTGTTGGGTTTTGGCAGGCACTTGGGCTATTTTCTTTCACCAAACAGAAAACCAGTGAGCTAAGACACACTTTGGAGAGCGTTGTATGCTGCAATACACTAGATCTTATTTTAATTTTTGTGGTTCAGCCTCTCCTTTGGTTGAAACTTGTCACAGTTCCCTTCAAAGACTGAATTAGCTCATTGCTGCACTCAGACAGCAGCTGCTGTCCTTAAAGCCAGCCATGAGCCTGTGTGACATCTGTAATCTGTGTATGTTTGTGTAGAAGCTCAGGGCTGCCATGTGAAAATGCCAGGTTGGTGCAGTGTCACCTCCTCAGCTGGTCCCTCAGCCTCAGAAAGGGCACACTGGTCACAGCCTGGCTTAGTGTCCTTGTTGCCTCTGGACAGGCATCATCCAGGCTTTTCCAAAGGAGCCATTGGTGAATGAGAGGAGGGCTCAGATCTCTTTCTGAATGTTGAAATCAGGAAACAGGAGAACAGTGGAGAGGAGGGATGAGAGGAGGCTCTGAGCCAAAAGGAATCTACGGGCAATGCCAGTAAAAATGCTGTCACAGCAGCACTGATGGAAAATGTTGTCTGTGGGTTCAGCTTGTGGAAAACAATATGCTATGAGTTTGAGCCCTAGTCTAAGGGGGTTTTTAAGTGATATAGGTTAATGGCTGAAATACAAAGAAGACGAAGGTGATCTCTTTTTTTAGGCTGGAATTAAGCATGATTTTCTCTTCCTCACTATCTCATTATTAATAGACACAAAAAAGACATCCTACTTGTATTGTTTCTATGTTTTATTTTGTTTAAAAAAAAATGGTAATACTTTAGTTTTGCCTTTAACTTAGTCTATGTTGTGTGTTTTGGATTAAGGGAGGTATATGAGCACAGGGACCTATGTACTTCTCAGCTTCTCATTTAGCAGAATATTGAGAAAAGTGAGTGGAGTTGTCCAAACACTAGAATGCTTCAAGAGAAAAAGAGGAAAAAAAGCCCAACAGTGTATCTTATTACTTTGTTGAGTACTCTAGCACAATCTGTAGTAGAAATACATTTTGAAGGCAGATCCGTGTGTAGCAGAATAAAAGAACAGTCAGTGTTGTGGTTTTATATTACAACTTATATTCATGTGTTTTAATCTTTCAGCTTCTACCTCCAGTTCATTTTAAATGAGAAATGTTTCACTGGAGACTGTAGCTTTATTTTTTCAAGTAATAATTTAGCAAAATTAATTGATACAATGCATTTCAATGTGAATCTTAATCTATAAGAATGTCTGTCCTTTTCCCTTGCTCAATACTTTTTTTTGTGGCATACTTAATTTTAGATCCATGACCTATGGTCTTTAATAGACTTTCTGACAATAATGATTAGGATAGTGGATATGAGGTATCAAATTATCGATAACCTCCCTCACTTAGCCAACCCTAATGAATCATCATCTGATAGGGATTTTCTGCTTAAAACATTGATCATTAACTAGTTTGCTTTTTCCATGATAAAATCTGCATTTGCCTTTCTGCCATTTTGGTCGAAAATATTATAAAAGATGTGATTTTTAAATATGGTGATTGTTTTTTAGCTTGAGAAGTGTTTTTCATGAGTTTTTATTTTGTTTTTTCTGAAAGCTACAACTAAAAATCCATTGGCTTGCAGTCCCATATTTCTTCTATAGCTTTTGTTGGAATCAAAACTTCTATATGAAACATCTAAAATGTAGCTTAAATAAGCATAAATGAAACCCCTGTGTTGAACTCTGCCTGGCAATGCATGAGATTTGTACAATTCTCATTATATTCTGGGAACAAATGGACCTTAAGCTCACATTGGAAACCTTGATTAAAAAAGTGTGACTAAGATAGGCTCCTTAAGGATTATTGACGTTTAATTTAGCAGTTGATATGAACCATCTAAAGCCACATCAGGAGAAACCAAATATTGCTTTACTCTAAGTAGTTTTCAAAGAAAGAGAGGATTTCACAATTGAAACTTTTGTCATCTTGAATGTCTCTATTAGCATATTTTAACAGTCTTTTAAACCTTGAAACATAATTGGAATTGTAACAAAATATTCCACCTCGAGTGCCAAATGAGATAGTTGCAAGCCCACTTTAATTTCAGGTTTTTTGCCACTGTAACAGATTTGAGAAAGTTTGACCAGATTTATCCTCTGCTTCAAACCTACATAGGATGCATATTAGGGCTAGTAACTTTATGCAAAAAACCCAAAAAACATAAGTACAGTCCCTGCTGTACTTAGGCATTAAGACATCTTAAATCTTTCATGTTTTGAAGCCAGATAATGTCTGTAGACATTCTGTTCTTGCACATTTAGGGAGCAGAAGTTTTGCCTGCAAATCATACATGAGTTTATTAAACCAAACACTGTTTTATGGCTGAACATTCCTTTCTGCATGTTTCACAGGACTGTGCATCTACATATTGTCTTTGAAAACATCTCATTGTCTCACCACTTCCTTTATGGTTAAGAATTTAATGATTACCACAGTAATTGCTGTCATTTCCCACCCATTTGTGATTCCCACTGAAGTACAGTTTCTAAAATATATCGTGTGGTGAGCCTGGAGTTAAGCAGAACAAAGAAAGAGGGTGGATGCCCTCATGGCAGCTCCTGCTCACGGTGATTCCCTGGCATAAAAACTCTACCAAAAAACCCCACCATGACCATTGGGTGGTGATCCATCCATGTTATCACAAGGAAGGAGATTAGGGATAACCTCACTGGCCTGAAACATTTGTCCTTTCTCTGAGGAAGAGAGCTGCATGGAGGGGAATCAAGCAATGTTTCACAGGAAGGTTTGAGTTGGAAGAGACCCCCAAAGATTATCTCATTCCACCCCCCTGCCACAGGCCACTATCCCAGGTTACTGAGAAGCCCATCTATCCTGGCCTTGAATACTTGTAGGGCCGGGGCATCCAGAAATTCTCTGGGAAACCTGTGCCAGTGCCTCACCACTTTCACAGTATTTTTTCTTAATCTCTGATCTAAACCTACTCTCTATCAGTTTGAAGCCATTCCCCCTTGTCCTGTCCCTCCAGACCCTTTTAAATCATCTCCATCTTTCTTGTGGGCTCCCTTCAGGTGCTGGAAGGCCATAATTAGGTCATTCCTAAGCCTTCTTTTTTCTAGGATGAGGAAACTAAATTCTCTCAGCATTTTTTCTGTCATGAGACTGGAAGCAGATGCTCCATGGAGTGGCTCACCTATTAAATCTTGCCCAAAAGGAATGGATTTGGTCCTGTTAATTACTAGCTAGAAGGAGTCACACAGCCCTATCCAAACCTCTGCTTAATGCAAAACACCTGTTTGCCTTAAGGTTTAGAAAAGAAATGCCCCTAGGCCTGTATCAGAAAAAGAAAACTGGATAGAAAATTTGGAAACAAAACCCTTTCTCAGGCTGTATTTAGTCTCAGTTTGGTTCTACATCCTCAGCAGGCAAGGGGGTATGTTGCTCCAGAAAAAGAGAACTTTTACAGAGTCAGCCTTCTTTAAAAAAAAAAAAAAAGAAAACAACAACAACAAAAAAACACCAACAACAAAACAAAAAAAACCCACAAACTAAAAAAAACCCCAAACTTCCTCAGAAGCTACAACTTTAAACTAAGATATTCTCAAGTGGCATATTGGGAAGTACAAAGATAACATTTTATTCTCCAAGCCATATGGAAGAGCTTTCAGCAGCTGAGGATAGCAAATCGTGTAGAAGACTGACAGGTTAAGTAAAGCAAACTAAATCCCTTGCACTTAAACACCATTAGGAAATGCCTGATGCTGGATCCCCAGTTTGAGGTGTGAAGGTGGGCTGCATGCTGACACAGGTAATAAATGGAATAAAGCATTTCAGGAGTGATAGGATTAATAATGTAATAGCTGACTTCAGAAGGTTTACTGGCTTTACCCAAGGGGATACTTGTCCCACATATTGAACCAAGTCAGCATTGGCAACTCCATTATTTGTATTGTTATTTATATTACTTAAGGAAGCCTTTGTTAAAATAAATTTATATTTACAGAGGACAGAGTGGTTTTAACAAGAAAAGCACTTACATTTTCTCTTAGTGTATCCCAGCACATCAGAGGGGAGGATCTGTGAGTTTGGCTATGCATGGAAGACATCTTTAACACATTGATTCTGTTCAATAGTGTTTTGCCCCGTTATCCCAAAGAAAGAAGCAAAAAACTCCTCAAAGTATTTTTCTGTATTTCATTAATATTGTCTACAGTTGAATTATATATTCAGTTAAACCAGTGTTTTTCCCCATAGTTTTCAGTTTGGATATGCAATATCATATGAACTGAACAAATAGAAGAAAATCTTTTTGCTGCTGTTTGTTTCTTCCCATCAAGGGCATGCCAAGCAATATTTAACCTCTAGAACCCAACTTTTAGCTATCAACCATGACAGGTATCATGTCTGCTCTATGTTTGGCCTGATACAGGATCCCTCTTAGGCTAGTGATTTCCAGCAAGTTACTGCTCTTGTGAAGAAAATATACAGAATATATGATGGATTTCAATTATAAAGTAAGATTTTTTTTTCAGGTTTAGGTAAATATTTATTTTCAAGTCAAATAAAATTGCAAGTTAATCAAATAGTACAAAGAAAAACATCATCAAAAGACAGAGAAAAATTCCCGAATGATCACTTTATAGTAACACTTCACTTTTTATAGTGGACTTACATCCCAAGTAAAATTTTAAATAAGGAAAAAATAGCTTTTAGGGTAGCTAAGGAACTAAAAAGCCAAACTGCATAGACATTTTTAAGCACATACAGTATTCCTGAGAGATGTGTGTGTGTGTGCACAGCTGCACAGCCACAGAGCCCATATGCCTGTGTGTAAACAGTGGGTATCTGTACATGTGTGTATGCGCATGTGAATGTTTTATAACCACGTTGGCAGGTATGCAGGAAAACCTGAATACAAAATAGCCTTTTTCTAGCACTCTTTATAGTGGCTGAGCAGCTCTGGGGTTTGCATTAGAAGTGAAATAAGACAGTTTGGGTCTTGCCTTAGAAACAAGGGGATTAAAGTTGAGTTGTAAACTAAAGTGGGTTCAGAATAGCTTTTCCCAAACTGCAGTGTCTGCCTACGAGACAGATTGCTACTGAGCATGCCAAGCTGACCTCATTCTCTACTCCTCTGTACAAACTTAAATACTCTTATTTTAGAGCAGAAGCCCTCATCTAGATAAAGGATTTCATTTCTCCAGCTTTGTACAAATCAAGCCATTTGGATTTTTTTTCTGTCTCCAAAATGGCTGACAAATCCATTCAAAATTGTTGCCCTGCCCTTCTTTCCCTTTATATTCTCTTCACTTTTTCCGTTGAAATCAATATCTGCTTCTTTTTTTGCACTTTTAGAAGCACTTACTTCATGGCCACTGTTCTCCCAGCATAGTTCTGTTCACTGTACCCGTTTTACATCCTCAGCCTATGCTATGTGGCCAGCCTATGTCCCCCAAGGGGATCTTTAGTAAAGATTTTTAGTTCACTCCCCATGTCAAGATTGTCCAGAAAGTGCCTATGCATCTCACTTCTTCCAGCAGAGTGCTCAGTAAAGTTCTGAAAAGGTGGACCCAAGCACCAGGGTAACTTCTAACAGAAGTTTTATTGATTATGAACTCAGGAATATAAGAGACTTTTTCTTCTAAACTCATATTTATCTCCATTAAATTAGAAAAGTCTGTCAAACATGTGAATGAGTCTCAGATAATGAAGCTTTAGTTTTTTGCCTTAAAAATCTATTATTTTAGCTGCATATAATACTTCAAGGAATATTTGGTCATTGATTTTTTTACTAAGAACTTTTTATTTTATTGTAATTATTTTTGAAAATTAATTGATTTTTTTTTTTTTTTGTTCTTCAAGTACTTATAATTTCATTTGCTGTAAAGAAAGCTAACTCTGTTTTTCAAAATCTAACTAAGACAAATAAAGGAGAGTAGATTTCATAAAGCCACCTCTAAACATCTTCATAGGAACTCTGGTAAAACATGCTATTCACTTTTAACAGGACCAAATGAAAGTTTGTTTTCCAACTGTATCTCAGAGGATGTTTAAGTCTGTAGTCTTAAAGTAATCTTGTTTTCTAGGTGAGCTCATGTAAATATAGGCTTATTATTTCAAGGTAACCAACACTTTTTTTTTCCCTCTCTAACAGATGTATGAGATTTATGGCAGAAGTCCAACTGCCATCCTTGAATTTAAACATTTGCTGAGCTACTTCTGTGGGTTGGACTAAGTTGAGTTCTGAGTCTTTAAAAATCTTTCAGGTCATGGTGATTTATCTCTGTTTCCAGGTAGTATCTGTTTCTAAAGCCTTTATAGTAAATAGATTCTGCTCTTTCCTTAGCTAAGGGTTATCCCTGTTATCCTTACCCACGGTTTCCTTGTGTTTATTTTACTGATCCCCCATATTGACATGGATGTCTCAGTCTCCCAACACATTTTGGTGATGCTCAGAAGGAGCTGTTACCTTCTCCTCCATGCACAACCATAGGACCTGATTTTCTATTGCCACTGTGCCTCAAAATGCAACATCCCATCCAGGACAGTGCCAGCTGCATAACTGGATTGGATGTTATTTATAACAACCCCTATTCCTTTGACCTGAGGCTGCAGTCATTCTTGACAACTGATAGGATATCTTCTTCCTAGGCAATGGGGATTTTTTATATTCCTCCAGTGCAAACCCTGACACCAGAGTGAGCCATGGGATAACTACAACATGCAAACAAGGATGCATGTATGCCTGATAAGCAGAGCTCTGGGTATGCAGCTGCTGGTTTGTTTCCCAAGCAAGTTGGCAGGTTGATTAAGATGGGGTGAATTAGGAGGACAATCTGTTACAGAAAGTGGACACCCCATAATTAAGATACATTTTTTCCTCTGCACTATCTCTGCTATTACGTTGATTTCTGTATTTTAGTTTTATGCTGTATGTCTGGTTTGAATGAGAAATTTTCAGTCCACCTGGTGCTGTCAGTTGCAAGTAATGTCTGTTTACTATGTGCATTAAATTAGGCAATTAACTGCTTGAATGTATTTGTACAGATAGCCAAGTAAAATTTTATTATAATATCTGGCTGGCTGTAAAAGGGCTTGATTGACTTGGATTAAGGTTGCTCTGACTCTGTACAATGATCATATTGCATCTGCTGATATGCAAGTCTTTTGGAAAAACATCTCCATGTTGTGGGTTGGAGATCTATTAGAGAAATGTTCATGGGAAATCAGATGGCAGAGCTCAGAGAGACACCAGTAAGTTCTTGTTCTAATGCTTCATTTTGGCCCTTGCAGATTTGAGAATCACTCAAGGTAAACTTTGAAGTTATTACAAACTGAAACCTCATGTAACTTAAATCTGAAAGCAGCTAAGAGCAGGTGATAAGGCTAAATTCAGGTTAGTCTGGCTGTGTTGATAATTTCTCACTTAAAAGTTGCTTGTCACACTGAGCTGCTGCCAGAGCTGACACACGATGTGGAGGAGGATGAAGCCAAAGACAAGGCTCCTCTCAAGAAAGGCTCTGGGCCAGATTTGCTGCTGTCACAAGTGGCATCCTTCCCTCAGTCTCAGCTCCCATAGAAAAGAGAGAAAAAAAAGAATCTATTTCAAGACAATTCCAACGAGTGGGTAAAATCTGCCATGACACAAGGTTTATTGACTTTATAATGTAATAATCAAAGCCCTTATATAGCTCAAATGCCTTGAAATATATGCCTCTTAAAACTTGAAAGTGCTTGGCACAGGAAGATTTAAACATAGAAGTGCAATATTTCTAATTCTTCCCTGGAAGCTGGAGGGATAACTCTCTAATAATTAAACATTTTCAGAAATTAACCAGTAATATAACTTTAATGATACGGTTAATTTTTAATTAGAGCAGATGTGTTCTGACATTTACTGGAACCATTGTACTTTTGCGGAGCATTTCATTATTAACAGCAATTTACCTATGATTTGTGCATGCACGTGCCAACAACATTTTATGTTTGTGAAGAAAGAAAATCACACCTGAATCCCAGCACATGCTTTGTATTTTGTTGGAGGGATTTTATTCCCTTTTTTTTTATTATTTTGGGTTTTATGATTTTTAGTTAAATATTTCCAGGAGGCCTTTACATAATTCAGTGGTTTTTTATGAATTTCCCCTAGGAAAAAAAAAACCTTGAAATTAAAAAAAATAAATCTGGAGAAGCAGGAAGGTGGTTTTGCCAGAATCAGACCCTTGTGAGCAAGCCACTTCCTCATCTGAATTCACAGCCAATTACTTAGTGTTGAGAGGGCTGAATTTGGGTCTTGCTTGCAGCTGTAAGCAGGAGAGTGGAATAGCTTTGCCTTTGTGCTGGGTAACAAAGCTCAGGGTTGGATTCTGAAACAGCATCTCCATCCTCTCCAAATTTAATGTAGCTTGGAAGCCAGCACTCAGGAATACCCATTCCTGGTAATCAGATCATGCTTTTCACCTTCTCAAAAAAAAAAAAAAAAAAAAAAAAAAAAAAAAGAGAACA
>VXBI01013785.1:536335-618370 GCA_013397375.1 Toxostoma redivivum
TTTTGACAGGGTATTTCAGCACCCTGCAGGCCCCTACTGGGTCATCATTATTTAATTCCTTTGTTCTGAGCAGTGAGGGATTGGGGTTGGGTTGGTGAAGAAGCATCTTTTATTTTTTGTTGGATTACTGGTGTCCCTAGTCCCAATGAAACCGGCTCCATTTGATGTGAACTAGCTGTACATGCTAAGATTATTTAATGTCATAAGAGCAGAACACCTTATAGGAATGTAAAAAATAGTATTTCTAGAGCCTCTACAGTGTGATCATGTACTAAAATCAAAAGACTGGAAGTTCAATGCAGCAAAATTTTAGTGTGACTGGTGAACAAGTTTGTTGTCTGTAATGAGGTCAGAAATTCCAGAAAACATTTAAATAGTCATAATATTTTTCTGGAAAACTTGATCTGTCAGAATGTGCCACATATTCTGAAAATGGCTGTTGTTATTTCTCGTTTCCACTGAACAAAGTATTGCTTTTAAAAAATGAATGAATATGTTTTCCCAGAGTTTCTCCCCAGCAACACAAGAGGAAGAGTTGAAGATTCTTTTTGCCTAGAGACTGCCCTTTTGGGAGTTTGTAGACTCTGGCAAAGAATCTGAAAGAACCATCAGTGATACCTACTCCCAAAACTAAAATGAGTTGTTATTACTTTGATTTCTTTGTTCAGCTCACACTTACCCAAGGTTCTTTCCTTCTAACATTCTCCTTTCTAAAATTTATTGGCTTTCAAGCTAGGTTTGAAGTCCCAGACACATTTCCCCCCCTCCCCACATTTTACTAGCTTTTGAAGGTGGCTATGGTTTGAACCTTGCTTACTTCTGGTCTTCCTGTTTATCTCTGCTCAAATTCCACTTTGCAGTCTTGCACTGCTCAATCTGCAGCAGTCATTTTAACAGCCAGATAGTTGACAGAAACAGGAGTTTAGCTTTTCAGCAGGATAAAACCAAATGAAATGCTTGACTGGAGTGAAAAAGCCACAGCATTCAAACAAAATCTCTTGCGATGACAGCAAAAGGAAAAAAAAAAAAACAAGTTAACTGGGATTTTGAGTAGTATAAGAGGATTGTTGAAATTAATGGTATTGAATTAATACAGCAAAGATTTACTTGTGAAAACTTCCTTTACTCTTAAATGTGTTAGTGCTTTCTCCTCCTCTAAGGGCAAGTTGCTGGAGCAGTTCAGGTGCCTCCTTACCAGGATGATGGAAGCATTTGAGCTCAACTAAAGGATGAGCCAGGCAGCTCATATTTTGGGCCACAGCACAGGCCTGTGGCTGATATCCAAGATGGATTTGCCTCAGCTAGTGGTAAGCACCCATGTAACCAGTCCATGGGAGAAATGGAAGAATTGGACTCCAATTTAAGTTGGGGAATTTAACTTAATAGTTTTTTCCAATTAGCATAAATATTTTATTACGTGTTCCAGTATTGGGAAACAAAGGAGACAAACATTTCCTCTCACATTTACAACCTAGACTCTCTTCACTCTAGACTCCTTTCCTTCTTCCTTTCTAGTATCTACTTCATTACTTCATAACCCTGCTAGGCAGATTACTCTCAGTCCCTCCACTGAGCCTACAAGCAGTCCAGGCAGTGGGCAGTGATTTCCCTCTGCCCATTTCTCATTCTTCCTGCAATCTTGGATGGGTTCTCCATGGGCTGTGGCCCTTTTGCAGTGTTCCTGCTCCAGCATGATCTCATCTACAAGCTCCTAGTGGCTTCAGCACAAGACAATGATGAGAAAGCAAATTATATGATGGGATATTAGCAGGTGAAAAGTCACGGATGTAAATAGTTGCCTTACATTTTTCTTCACAGGGAACATTTCAAATACAGTACTTGTAGCGGTAATTTTATATTTTGAGGGCAAAGCCTGAATGTCTGCAGTGCTGTAGTTGACACTTAAAATGCCACATCCTAGAGACATTCTCTTGTAGTGCAGAGCAGTCATTAGTGCTTGGTGTGACATTCCTACTGCAGTGAGCAGAAGGGACTCAAGCTGTTTGCCTCTACTTAGGATATAAGAACTGGGATTTTTTTTCTCTTTCCAGGGCAGTTTTCTTCATCTTCCTTTTCCAGGTTTCTCATTCAACATCTTTGTTTAACTGCCACTTTGCTGGATTCAACAATTTGGTGGGAGTTTTGGGGTGGATGTGGAAGAATTCTGTTTCTGCATTTGAGTTATAAACCTTTTAAAATTGTGGCCAATTTTTATGAAAGAGAAAGAAGGGAAGCATACTTAGATTCTTGTGGGTTTGCAGGAATCTCCTGATCAGGTATTGCAGCTTCTTGCTTCTGGCAAGAGCAAACTCCTCCTTCCTGCATTGTTTTTGTCATCAGATGCCCTGTGTATTTTTGAGAGAGGCTTTCTATTTATGAGTTTCTGTTCATTTATTATTTCTGTGTGAGAGAAATCTTGTTGGTTCATTACCTTTTCTCCGAAGGTCTTGATGCATCCTGGCTGGGCATGCAGTAGCTCCTGTCTCTGTCCTTGGCCCTCTCTAAAGGCAACTTGTTCTCTGTCAAGTAAACCTTTGTCTCTTAAACACATGGTGACATTTCATGGTTGATCATACATGGGTTGTGCATTATTTAGAGAGACTGAGACATGGGCTTGATTCTGCCTGCAGCCAAATACCAACTTTAAGACTAGCACGAGATAGTGAGAAATTCCTAATAAAGGATGCTGGGCTATAAGAAGAATTATAAATATTACCTCCTCTGTAACTGGAGACCCAAGCTCTGCTGATTAAAAGATTCCACCAGGTCTTTATTGAATCTTTGGCCAACTCCCTTTCAGAGAAAATAACCTGCCATCCAGCTGGTACCCAGACTTTGTTAAAGAAAAGAAAGAGAAGAGAATGGGAGGAAAAAAAAGCAATCCTATTAATATCATAAAATTCAAAAGGTTGTTCACATCCAAACAGTAGGAGGTGGACAGATTAAACTTTTAGAACTGTAACAACATCTCTCTTGGTGCACTCTAGTTCAGCAAAGTGAATCTTGTAAGACTTGACATCCATCACAACATTTCCTGCAGTTACCACTCTGTTACTTAGACCAAATCCCCAGTTCTGGCTTGCAGACTATAATTTGGAGGCATTAAATGACTATACTGTGGAAAGTATCTGATGATGTATTGTACTTTAGAATAATAAAACTACTAAAATTGCAGCTTCAAGAACTAAATCAAGTATATAATTATCTGTGTTTGTAGGATTTCCTCTAAAATCGTTGTGTTGTTTAAGCCGTGCCTTTCTTTGCCTTTTGTTAATAACCCATGTTCTTAGAAAGAGGATCATGCATTTAAAAATGTTCTTGGCACGAAGCCATATTCCCACCTCCTTTCCTTCCTTCTTGCTGACCCATAACTAATCTTCTGACTTTGATTTCACTTCGAATGCAACGACAGAGGCCTTAATGAAAAAGCTTAATCCAAGTGCTTCATTTTCTTAGCTGCAATTCTCACATTTGGAGAGTGTCTTACTGCCAAAATTCTTTCCTTTTGTTTTTCCTTAGTCTTTCTTTTCAGATGAGTGCTATCTGGCACTAAGAATAAGCATAGTAATTGAATGTTGAGGAGCTAGTGACTTTAGGGAGCTTGCCAACATACAGCACACAGTTTTTTTTATCACTTTCTTCCCTATCACCAAAAGGAGTGCTTTGCACATTTGAAATTGCTGTAGTTGTTTTCTCCTCTAAAGACATTTTTCCCCTCCTTTTCTTCACCCTTAACTCACTTTCATTATGCACTGGCTGCTTCCCTAGAGTATCCCAAGAAGTATTTTGTCAGTATTACAGATAATTCTCCCTTGGTTGTTAAGGCTGACTGCCCTGCCTCCGCTCTCTCCTGGCAAGGATCCTTTGAAACCAGTGATGAATGAACCTTGAAAGCTTGTATACACCTGAGGTTCATCAGACAGCACTGTTTTCTGGATTTACTGCTTCTGTAAAATTGTCTTGGAAGTCTCAGGAGGTGACATTTTGGTAAGGGCATTGTGGAGGTTATGCTCCTGCTCCTGGCCCTCTTGGAAAGGAAGAGGAAATTATGCTGGGTATATATATCTTCCAGAAATTCAAAAGAGCAATGTGGGCCTAGGAGAATTTTTACTGAATCTCAAAAAAAAAAAAATTTTTTTTTTTGCTTGCTCACATATATAAAGTAAGGCGTGGTTTGAATAAGGTGAATGATCTTATTTTATCCATCCCAGCTTACACATTGACAGGACAAAAATTGAAACCATACAGATAAGTTAACACAGACAATTAATATCTGCAGGTTGCCAGACTGGTCTAACATTAATTCATCTTTTCCCAGAAGCTAATTGGTGCTAATTTTTTAGAATGTGGTTGAGTTTTATTCCCTTTCAGAAAAAGAGCATGTAGGTTTCTGGGTTTCTTTTTGCCACGTCACACTCAGTGATCCACAAAAAAATATTATTAACTCAGTAAGAATTTATCTGTATCTTTATGTATAAGGAAAACCACAGCAGCTAGGTAAAGTCTGTATTATTCAACATCAGAAATTGATATATTATAGTTTTGCTTGTGCTGGATTGGGTCATGGCATTATTACCTTTTCTGTAAGATAGGATGTGTATTTTATATCTCAATATATCCTTATATCTAGGTGGAGGAGAGGAATAGCCTTGTATCTAGGTGGAGGAGAGGAAGCTGGATTAGTTTGCTCTGAGAGATACTATTTTAGGAAACATCAGGAAGGAAATAAAATTTAGGTTGGCAGGTACGCCAGCAAAGGAGCTACACCACTGTAAAGTCCAGCTTTCCCTAAGAGCTAAAAGAGACTGCCTTGCACATTTTATTTCCTTTTTCATAAAACATATATATCCTATCATCAGATTGCTTGGACATGTATTTATTTTTATGTGATACTAGATAGAAAATGTAACTTAAATCCAGAGGACTCAGTCAAGTGTGATCAGATTCCTGCAACATGATGAAATAATTCCACAACTGTTTGTTGAAATGTAGAAAGACAATCTACGTTTGTTTATATTTTTGTTATCACAACAGGGACCAAAACAAACTGTAGTAGAAAAGGTTGACATTATCTATTGTCCTTTTAATGTTTAACACTTTTACATTAGTTATTCAAGACAGGTCTTTATAAGGGGGTGATAATATTGAATTTACCCTTTGACCATAACCAAAATAAATTTAAGAAAAACAAGCGAATATTATTCCAGGCAAATCTTCCTATAGCCTCAGAAAGAAAAACTGAGAAGCTTAACATCATAGAGAAAGGTGTGGATATCATTATGCAAACTTCACTTTGGCTCACTGACAGGCAAATATTATAGTGATAAACATCTGTCTGTATTAATTTTTTTATATTTTATGATTTTTTCCAAGTATTAATTTTAACATGGAATCCATGACAACACTGACCAACACATTGAAGGTGCATTTCTGAAGAAGGAAAGTAGCTCAGGTTAGGCAAGACTTAACATCTTGTAGGACAGAGGTTTTCTATGCCATTAAATTAAGATAGACCTTTCCTCTTTTATGTGCTTTTATAATGCTTGATAAAAAAGTTTCTCAGTCACACATAAAAGTCCTTCTTATATCTTGGTTCAAACTGTTTCCAATTAGATTTTAATGCCGACTTGCAATTAGATAAAGTAATATTTATCAATATGGCAATACCATTATTTTTCTGTTGTCAACTTTAAAAAACAATTGTCATAATATTACAGTGATTCATAGTTATTCACAGGCAGTTATGCAGGCAATCACCTACAGCACTATAGGAGAAAATAAAATTATTTCCCTCTCCTACAGCTAGTTATTATTATTTTGTGTACAGCCATTAAACCTCTCCCTCCTGTAGACCTGTGTCACAGGCACTCAGAGATCTGGCTGATCTATGGTGTTTTAGAGTATTAGTTAGGTTCCAGCAAACCCAATTTATAATTTTATATCCAAATCCATGTAGCCATTTTGCTGATGAGATGTAGCCCATTCAACTAAAAATGTGTAGTATCAGAGGGGGAAAAATGTGAAAGATCTGCTCAAGCTGATGTTGTTTGAGTGTGAAGCTTTTAATGTCTATAGCATGCTGGTAGCACAAAGAGAACACAGTTATTTTCTGGTAAATGAGAGGTTGGGTCCTTAACTGCTATGGGACAGGTCATACCCCCTTGCTGATAGTAAAATCCTTGGAAATACTTGTGTGGTAAGGGAACTCAGGGTGAGTATAAAGGAGCTTAGGCCTATATTTTCATCATGCATAATTGCATTTTTCTCATTAAAATCCCACTCTGATTCTAATTAAATTCATAATTGTTCTGCATTTGATGCTATAAACTGTTGTGTAGTGTTGCGGGGTGCTATTTAACAGATGTCATCCTCCCCCAAGAGGCAGTGGTATTTCATTGCTATGTGAATTGATCCTTCAATGTGAAACCTGAACAGGTCCCCAGATAGCCAAGCAGGAAGGGGGATAACATGAACTAGCAAAAATAAATAAATGAAGTAACCAAAGAGTGTCTCACAGAATGTATGAGATGTAATTCCTTGCACTTCAATCTATTTTAAAGGAGTAATCTCATTTTCCCATTCTATCTTTTTATTCATAATAAAGTTACAAATTCATAGGGATACTTCAACACATGGTTCTCAGGCTTACAAACAGTTTTTAGACATTTGCATTAGGGGTTTTTTGTGGTTGTTGTTGTTGGAGTTTTTCTTCCAGTACAGCTGCAACCAGTTTGACTCTTAGACAGAGCTGAGAAAGTTAGTCTTGGCTTTTTTCAGAACATCCCTTTTTTCGAGTGTGTTAATTGCATTCAACACCACTTCCCCCCCACCTCTGGCATATATACATGTGCTCCTAAAACTCTTCATCCTGTTTGCTTCAAGATAGCTGTTTGATTGTTTCTGATTTTATTCTATCAGGTTTTCCTGCCACCACACTCTCTATTTACCTGGGGGCTCACCCACATCCATCTCTGACCAGTTTCTTCTAGTACAAATTCCCGGTTTAGCAAATCCTAAAGAAGCCTGCTGGTCTTTGATCAGACCAGAATGACTTAATATTTAATTTCTATAGCCCAGACTTACTATTACTGAGCTGAGTAGGGCCTTACATAAATTTAAGAACTGAAAAACAGAAGTACACTAAATAATATAACAATTATGCTTTGCAGAAACATGGAATTAAGAAACTAAGAGAGAACAGCAGGATATCAGTGAGTCAACATTAATTTCTAGTTCTTTTCTGTATAGCAATATGTTGAGTCTCAAGATGCTTTTAAATTGCTTCAGGGTCCTCAAAGATGGTTGTGTTATAAAATGCATGTTGTTATTTACCATACAATCTTTTCACCTGAGTCATATCTTCTCTCCATTCACATGCAAATGCTGAGGAATTTCAATAAGAGAATAAGGTTGAGCATGTTCTAATCTGTACACATGGTTCTTAGATATTAAACTTTTTCTCTATCCCTTCACATTAGTCAAAATCCAATACCCCAGAGAAAAATCTTTCCAAATGGTCCATAGAATGGCCTCAAAAGACAGATAAAATTCTTAGACATAGGCTGCTTATCATGAGTGGTGAGTATTAGAGGTCACTAATAGTATCCAGTATTCTTCGCTCATTATGAATATTGCCCTATGGGTACTGCCATGGTTTGTTGGGTTTGGTGTTTTTTGTGGGGTGTTTTTCGTTTGTTTTTTTTTTCTTTGTTGGGATTTTTTTTTTTTGAGAAATGTGAAAACTTGTTTTACAAACAAAGGGATTCCTCTTTGTTTCTAAACGAGGGCAGAAGTTTCCTTGTCTTTTTTTTGATACTACCTCTCACCTGCTGCTCATTTTAATGGCTATCTCCTGGAATTCCTATTTCTCTCTGAAATTTGTCTGAGTCAGACATCCAGACAATTTGAAATTGCAGTGGAAATACTTATTTCTTGAACTTGTTTGCTTATAGCAAACCAGAGAAAAATGCTTAGTAAAGATTAAAGGGTTAATGCTGGATTACTTTACTTAGGCAGGCAAATATGAGGGTGTGCAGTGGATCTCTAACTCCCGCTTTGTCTTTTTTTGACTAACCAGCCATCCTATCTGCCCCATGGTCAGCTTTTGTTGGCAGTCTGGAGAACTAGAAGCAGTCAGAGGGATGATTCTGTCCTTTTTCTGCATCACAGGCAGAGTCAGGACCGTGGGCTTGTCTAAAACAAATATTGTTCCTAGTTAGTGGCTGGAATAATAGAATAACATTTACGGAGTTGAGAGACAGGAATGAGGATTTCTAACACAACTGCCATTTCTTCCCTGTTCTTCATGGAATTGCACAGCTCATTGTATTTCCTCCTAAGCAGAACTCAATAGATTGAATGCCACAAGTGGGTAAAATTATTATGAGAATTCAGATACAGTGATGGTCTGTGTTGATTCATGTCTGCATACAGCAGAGTTCTGCTTTTCACTATTAGTTATACCACTTTTTCCTTTGGGACATAGGGGTTAATATTTCATATTCCAGTTTAATGACTAGGTTTCTTTGCTGTCAGATTTTAGTCAATGAGACGTTCTTGAAAATTTGCCTTAAGCTCTGAAATAAAGTATTGTATCATCGTTTATAATAAGTTGGAATAAATGCACAATACTATTTGCACAAAAAAGTTCTTCCTGCCCCCAGATATTATGAAGCCTATATAAGTAACAGAAACATACATAACACAATAAATTACAGAAATCAACAATGACACTCAAGAATGAAATAATCAGTAAATAAATATCCTTGTTTTGAAATGATCTTATAATTACATAAGACATGTATGACAGTAACAATAAAATAGCTTGTCAAAACATCAAAATACAGACAGTTCTGATTCACTGGAACAATTATCTATTTTGAGCCTGAAAAATAACTTTCAAAAAGGAACCCAGTCACACAAAATGAGAAGCATTGGATAGGAGATTTTGTTATCCCGTGATAAATTAGTCTAGTTAAAATTGTTTACGTGGCTGAAATGACCACCTGGAAAGTGAAGGTACCATCAAGAACATATCATCAAAAACTTTGTCATCATTAGCTTAAAACAAAATTGGAGGGAAAAAAAAATTTAAAAGGAGAAACTAAGATGAGAACATCAGCTAAACTATTAGCTCATGTGGCTTTAAGGTAGTCCCCAAATCTAGTAGGCAGAAAGTCTGGACAACACAACATTTTGACAAAACAGTGCAATCTAAATCATAACTTGATAATTCAGAAGCAGCAGAACTTGCTAATTCAGGTGCTTAAATGAAATGTTAGAAAACAAATTTCACTTTTTCTTGCCACTTGGCATATTCAGGAATGTGTTCTAAAGTTGATGAGGAGCATACTCGGTGCAGGGAGCTCGGGGTGCAGCTGCAGGTGGAGCTGCAGGTTCAGCTCTGGGTGGGAGACAGGAGGCAGTGAATGGCACCCAGTGCACAGCAAAGGGCACAGGGAGCTGTGCACAGCCAGGTGAGGGACACTGAGACACGTGGCAGGAGCTGATGGCTGGGGAGGAACAGCAAGACTGGTGCACTTGGATGTGAAAGGATAAAAGTCTAAGGTGTCTTCAAAACCAGATGTCTGAGACTCTGCTATGGAGATCAGGCTGATAAGGAAAGCTGGTCTGACTGGGATTGGGATGTGCAGGGAGTCCAGAGGGGACCTGCCAGGTCACTGGAGCCACCCTTGTGGCTCCGTCCCAGCAGTGACAGTCTCATGAATGATCCCACCGGGAAGACTCATACTTTCTGTTCTTAGAATGGGTTGAGAATCACAGGAGATAAATGAGGAGGGACAGGATCCCTGCTCAAAGCTGGCCAAGGCCAGGTTGCTAAGGCCATGTTCACTGTGAATGGAAACTCTGTGCCTGGTCTGGACACCAATCTCGGTGTCATCCACCCTCATGGATATTTTCTGTAATACCCAATCCTCTTGATACGACTTGAATCTTCTGCTTCCTCGTATGCTGTCACAGTGTCTGTGATGTACCTGATGGCAGGGAATAGAGGAGACAGAGCCAGACTGTTCTCCCTGGTGCCCAGGGATGGGGCAAGAGGAGAACTTGGAGTCTCCATCCTTGGGGACATTCAAAACCCAACTGTCCACAGCCCTGAGCAACCTGCCATAGCTGATCTCCAGGTGTGCCCTCTTCATCAGCCATTCCATGTGAGTCTGTGATTTAAAAATCAGTCTGTTACAGTACAAACAAATTTCACAGTTACTGGAATCTTCTCTGGAAGGCCACTAATGGAGCAGTTCTCTCCTCCTGTTTTTAATTGCATTTACATATCTAAGGCTTAACTGCTTAGACTAAGCTTTCCTAAAGCATCTCCTGCAGGCAATTTGTTTTGTGAAATTCAAGCAAGCATATTTAAATAATTAGAAAATGAAAATTTCAGAAATGTTATGCAATGATTCGGCTGTGTTACATGCTGTGAAACAAGTGGCTGAAGTCTGGTTAAGGCTTGGCACTGATTGCAAATACATCACTGTTATGTTATCCTACTTTGTGCCATGGGGGAAAAATTCAACTGTCTTTGACAAGCTCAAGCTTGAGCACTGTTGATTTAGATATGATCATCAGAAGCTCACTGAGAATGAAGTTTAACATTTGTGTAGAATCAAGAAACATGTATTTAGTACAGGTGGTTTTTTCTTCTGAGCATCCTCTGGACAAAAGGCTTGGGCAGGTCTTCCAGAGCACTCTTGAAATCTGGTGCTGCAGGCTGAGGTGGTCCATGTGCACATAAACAGGGTAAGGAGAACATTATTGCTGTGCTTTCCATACCTTCATTCAGAAAGTCTGGAGGAGGAGGAAGCAGCAGCCTGAGATCTTGTTCTTTCTGCCTAGCTTAGACCATTTATTCAGTTTTCATTGTCTCTGTGTAATTTGTTATTATACAACAGCAAGGAACGTCCTCTTTGAGGTAAACATCCCTCCATGTCATGTCTCCAGCTGTAGTCCCTCAAATTATAATTTCAGGTTTTGTCATTTAGTCAGGTTTTATTTAAAATTTCATCTGAAAAAATATTGGTTATTCTCTTTATATCTTTGGTACAGGTTTTTCTAGGTAATTTTGAAAATTGTAACTTATCTTTGTCTTGAGGAAGTGAAACCACAAGAACCCCTGTCTGTTTTCTTTTATCACAACTAGGAATACTCAAACCTGCTCTAGAAAAGTTTTCCCCTACATTCTACAAATATTCTTCTGTCCATTTATTTCTCCTCAGAAACCCAGTGCTAGAACACACAGTTCATATGAGAACATGCCAAATACTTGGGTGTATCTGCCTTATCAGGAGTTTCTTTCTTCTCCTTAAAATTGTCATTTTACCTTCATCTCTACCTAGTTTTCTGTAACTCTTTTTTCTCAAACTACAAGGTTGCCTTAATCTTACCTATTTTCTAAGTATTGAGTGGAAAAAAAAATATTTACCTACACCATACAGATTAAGTCAAGTTGTTTTGGCAATTTCAGATGGGGACTATTACAAGTGTTTTCCTATTCTGTACAGAGAATTCAGGTTTGGGTTTCCCACAGATTTCATCTTCATGTGTGAAATCATATCTCAGCTTTTTCAAGTCATTGAAGAAGACCAGCTGAGAAGTACAACTAGATATTCCTAATTTATGCCCAGGCTATCCATCATTTCCAGTGACAAGAAAATATGGTATTTCAGTGTAAAATAAAAGCTGTGTGTGTAGAGAGAAGGTGGATTAAATTTGAAACATTTCATAAGTTTGAAAAAACTGTCTTTACTTCAAAGTGTTTATGAATTTGGACGTGACAACATTATGAAATATAAAACACTGAGGTTGAGGCCCCCAGCTCTGGAGTTTCTGACTGGCTTCTTTAACCTGTATGAAGTGGATTTTTAAAATTTTATTAGTAATTTTTGTTACCACACAGCTCTGTAGACTTTGTAGTTTGAAAACCTGAGGGCTTAGGTTCTATTTTCAATAGAAATTACTTTGTACTTTCAAATTTTTGTTTTGAGACCTGGATAACAGAGCAGACACATTTGAACCACTGCACCAAAACTTAAGAATTCCATGTAACTTTTCTCAGTATAGGATCATGGTTCATTTCTTCATCTTTGTCCTTGCAGTTCCCTAATAATTGAAGTGTTTTAGTAAATAAAGTTTTTCCTGTATTCTATCAGATGCTTCTCATAATTGACTCCTTTGCCCCTTTGGCAGAACGTTCTGCTTCCTAATTTTTCATTAAATACATTGACATGGAACTAAAAACTCATCAAATGCATTTCAATTTTTTCTTTCCTATTAGTGCTCATCATTACTCATAAATAGTACATGCAGGTAAGAGTTGATTTCCTTGGTCTTTTATATCTCTTATGTTTCATGATATGCTGAGCTGTGTGATACCAGCTCAACAGAAACATCATAATATTCAACCTTCCTGCATCTGCCTAATCCCATTTGAATTATTTATTCTTAAATATCTTCTTCATTTGATTAGCATAGTTCTTGCTGGTTTGTTGTCTTCTGTCTTGTGTTTTTTGAAGCAAATCTCTAAGGGTATTTTAACTGTCATAGTTTAAGTTATGAGCATAAATTACAAGTAGTAAATTTTGTTTTCAGAAACTTTAGTTAAAGTTTGTCATGCACACCTACTTAAGGTTTTTTGATTGGTTTGCATATTTTTTTATTCTCTGCCTGCACTGAGATGATTGGTGATGGGAAAAGTTAAAAATTGATATTTTTTTCTATCTTGCAGACACCCAAAAGGGACTGCATTTTATCTTTCTAAGTGGATTTATTTGGAACAAGCATTTTTGGAGTATCATTTTGAAAGTCCTTTATGCAAAAAGACAAAAAGTTTAAAGAAAGTTTTAAAAATACAAGGATGAGTGGAAGAGGGTTTTTTTTTCAACAGTCAGTCCCTAGAAACAGCAAGTTTTAGTTTGTGAATAATTGAATGATTTGATACAAATACCAGAGCTCATCCTTGAAGTCCATATTTATGCAAGCAGTAAAAAGAAGGCAGATTTCTTTCTGGAGATTCTACTAGTTGAAATAAAATGCTGTAAATTGCCATTTAAGGAGGCCATGGGAGGTAAATCGAGCAGATTAAGGTTAATAAACCTGCCAACAATTAAGGCCTTATCAGAAATAAAATCAGGGGATTATGAAGTAATCTAAGTAAAGGTTCTCTCTGGTGAGCAACAGATTTATTTCTGCTGCACATTTCAAGGGAGGTTGTAGGCAAAGAGCTCTGGTTTAGGAGCCCACCCTGGGCACAAGTGGGCAGTAAGACAGTGGCCAGCCATGAGCAGCCACTGCCCTGTGCCCTGTCCTTGCTCTGCAGTGACCAGCCATGAGCATCATCTCATCCTCACGCTCCAAACTGCTGCACCCCACAAGGAGCCTGCCTGGCATCGAGAGAAGAAAATATGAGTCCCTAACAAAGATGAATTAAAGCCAGGGCAATGATCTCATAACTTCAGTAGCTGTCTTGGGAGTATGAAAGTACCTTGCTTCTTAGCCAGAACTGTGACCATGCTGCTCTTTTTGCCAGAAATCTTTTTCTCTTTTCCTCACTCATACTTATATCCTAGAAGTCAGTTCCCTAAAAAAATAAAAGCTGTCATTAAGTTTCCATGTATAGGACCAAGTTGAGCTTTAGCTTTTCCTGTTCGGATCAGTGAGCTGCCTTACATTTGCCACAGTACAATCATTTAGCTGAGCAGGGTACCCATTGTTGCTCATAACAGTGGAATTTAAATTATAAAGCATTGGGACTCTTTTCAGAGGGATCTCTGAAGATGGATATTCATTAGTGCAGATTTCCTGTGATTTCTGACTAACTCTAGCAGGGCTGGTACTTAATGCAGGGATACATTGGACCGTATTAGAATTAAATAGCCATTGAATCAGGATGATAGATAGGAAGTAAAATCTGGTATTTCATATTTCAGGAACTCTGAACTGCTCTGCTGACTCTATACTACATATATAGTCATATATATGTGTACAATTCAATTTAGAAAGCTAGAAATGGTGAACGGTTGTTGTCAGACAATTTATCATGCTAGACAAATTCCTAGATGCAAATTCTTATCTTATTCTTAGCTGATGTAAATAAATATTTTGGTTCCACAGAGTATTGATTCAGGTAATGTAAAACCAAGAAGAAACAGAAACATTCATCTCTCTCAAGCACTTTACAATAATTGCTGATTTTTTCAAAATTAAGAAGTGTGCAAGAAGTAGAGACTGTATAATCAGACTGTCTAGCTGGATCATTTCCACTCTATTTATATTTTAAATAAATTGTTTTACATAGCTTCCATTGTATCTTGCTTTATACACAGCTTCATTTTAGTAGCTTATTTTCCAAAAATATGTTGACCATTTGGTGAATTTCATAAATTATTTTGTATGCCAGACCAGGCAAAAAATTTTTCTTAGTCACCCTGCTCTAATTAGCGCATTAGGAAGTGATGTTGTCAGGATTGTGAACACTGTAAAGTAGAAAAAATAGCTACTGACATAATGCATAGATGCATGCATTGCAAATGCTCTTGTGTCTCTGTCCTCTAATTAAATATAGTCCTCGGGACAGAATATGATTAGTTGTCAAGTGACAATTTAGAGGCTAGAAGAGCATGTTTGTGCTGAAACTAAATCAGGAGTTCTTTACTGCTGTTTGTAGTGCATGGCCAGTGCTTTTAATGACTTTTTGACAAGGCTTTTGCTGCAACTCAACAATAGCACTTCTGTAGATAATATCAGAAACTTCACAGTGCAGGCTTAGCATGTTATAAATTGGTTTATAGCATGTCAAAACAGGAAACCTCACATGAATACATGCATTGACAGAGCATCCACAGAGAAAACAAGTAAGGATTGTAAAAGGATAAGTAAAATTACCAGGAACAATTGCAGGGATGAAGTTTTGCTTAGTGAAACACAAAGCTCGGTGAAAACAAGAAAAAAGAAATCTAAAGCTTTTTATTTGTGTTGCTTGGTTTTATAAACCAATGACAAAATTGTGTTTTCTCTAAAAAATGTTGCACATCTTGCTTTTTGAGTTGCTTTGTTGCCTGTTTTTTTTCTTTCAAAAGTGTTTTCATTAGAAAGAAGACTATGACACTATTATTAAGGAGGAAAAAAGCACAGCTATGTAGTCTAATGACCTTTTTACTTAGAGGAAACCCATGTGTTACTTTTGCATAATCCAGGTTTAACCACGGTGAAATTTAGAGTGTAACATTAAGCCAAGTTATAGGCCATGAGTGTGTGAGGAGAAAACACAAAAGGAGAAACTCCAATCCCTTAGCACAAGTTTTTGATTTTATAGTATTCAGGAATAGACAGGAAACAACCTGAGTCTAACACAAGAATATTTCTTACTGCTTTGGGTTTTTTTTTTTAGTCTTGATATGGATTGTTTAAGCATGCACATAGTACTTTTCTTGTGAATATAAGTGTCTCACAAGGTGTATGAATGACATTACTTTTTTATGTGGTTTCCTGAGATGTTTTATGACTGTTACAGAGTTAATCAATATCAATGACCAGATAAAGAATATATTTTCCTCTGACCTGCTTTGCTGGTTTATTTTCTGCATAGCATAAGAAATTCTCTTTGCAACCTTTTTAAATCCCACTCCAGAGATTTGGAAATCCTAAGAGTTTTTTCAATTATTGCCAAGAATAATAAAGCTTGACATCAGAGACACTTTTGCATAACCTCATCCAGCAAGTTAAAAAAGAAGAGCACCCAAATACAGAGCAATATTATCCAATTGATATTTTACAACAATTATTAGGTAAATCTTGGATTTGCATAGGCATAGTATGAAAAAGCAGCAGCTCCATTGAGGTTGTTTTAACTGTATGTAACTAAGGGTTCTCAGATGAAGTTGATTTACATGATCAGGCGAGAGGCTGAAATCTGTCCAACATCATATGAAATAGTGTATGAATTCTAAACTTTGTGAAGAAGTTTCTCAGGAGTCAATAGAGAGGCTATGAATGGCAGAGTCTCCAAGACCTCACATCTCTGCCATGTTCTTCTGACATCTGGGATCTGAAAATTTTCTCTAATGGTAGTAGAACTCTGCTTGCAAAGGTTATAGTAAAATTAAAATGACACCCTGAAACCTAGAAATCTTTTACATTTTTTCCTTTGGTGCTCTGTGCTCAAGAGGAAAAAGAAGAGTGCAGTATTCACCACCTTTATACCCATGTTGGCTACTCATGATCAGAGCTTGTGATATTTCTAATGAACAGTTTAAGCTAGACATGAAAATATATTTAAGGTTCTTTTAAACAATGCATTTTTAAAACTCAAAATCCCTGGTCTGGGAGGGAGAAAACTCAGTATGTTTGTGGCCAGCAATTGATATTTAGATATGTCCATTCATCAATTTCAAATATGGTTAGAGTTCCCCCTTTCAAAAATTAAGTTGATCTCTCCATTATCCATGAAATCTTTCAGACTGGATGAGCTTAATGTGATTCCTTATGCCAAGAGCAGTTTAGCAGATCCAGGACTACAGTAACAGCTGAATAACCTTCTCACTTTACTGTGGACAAGATGATAAGTGCTAGTTTTCCCCAAGGATATTTTCAGATCTCTGGCCTGACTCCCTGTCTGAAAGGTGTTTATAGCAGAGAAAGGACACTCGGGCTTTGGGCAGAGGTTGTACCAGAAATTATGCTAATCCCTAACTCTGATTGTACTGCCACCACTGCAGGGTTAGCCAGGGAGAGCGGGAGGGGGACTTCTTCAAATCAGAGTTGAGATGTATGGCAAGAGGGGTGTTTGAGAAGCCAGTGGTGTTATGGGAGCTGGGTATGTGCCCTATATTTGTAGAAAACCCGGTTTAGGTTCTAGGATTTTTATCATTATTATTGGCAGCTGAGGAAACTGGCTGTGCCAGAGGAACTATTGTGTTCATAAATCCTCAAAGTCATGGTGAAATGTCTATTAATTTCATGTTATAGCAATTGCATCCTCAATTAGTCTATGAATATATATAAACACACACATATATATAAACTTCAGGAAGTCTTTACAAACCAACACAATATGCAAGCAGAGATAGAATAATATCTAAAAGATTAAAGAGAGAAAGAGAGACGAGAGATGAGATGATGTATTATTTACCATACAGGACAAATTTTTAAAATAATAATTCAATCCTTAGTACTTCGTGGCAGCATTTTATTCAACAGTGCTTCTAGACAGCAAGGGCTAATCTAAAATCTGTGAGGCAGAAACAAGCAGCAATATTTCACAGTTACAGCTCACTACATCCTTGGTTTATGTGTCTTTCTATACCTGTATGTACTAACTTTTGGCTATTAGTGGGATTCTGAATGTTGCTTAGGAGTAATAGTTTGACTGTTTATCTGATAAATATCCATACCTCAGAATTTTATACAGTCCTAATTAAAACTACTAATCACATTTTATATGTGAAATACATTTATATGTGGAATAAATGTAACCAGATTTTATAAACTGAATTGGGATTATAGATCAAAGAAAAGATTTTCCGTGTCAAAAGAGTAGTTGCACAATTATTTTTGTATTTTATCATAACAGATATGTAGGACTGCCTCATCAAGTGCTTTATGGTGCTTTGGCTTCACAGCAGCTAACTAAAGTATTGCCATTTTTAGATCAGGGAGTATCTAGCCTGGCATATATTTTTTCTTTTCCTGTAACTTATAAAGAGAATGAAGTTCTTAATCCATCATTCAACGTGGAGAATAGAAAAATGGCATATAGTATTACCTTGACCTTTACAGCACTCTGGTAATATAATTTCCTGAGCACTCATCCTGAGCACTCAACTTTCAGGAGTTCAGCAACCTGTTCAATAGCAGAGAAAGGGGCCAGACCCTCAAACCACAGCACATTCAGTGGTTCCAACACACATAACATCCTCTGGTGCCCTGCACTGGCACTTCTGGAATTGATGCTTGTGATTTTTCATTACCTTCATTGCAATAACATTATTATTTCCTTTTTATAGACCTATCAAGACACAAAAATGACAATGCTTAAAACCTAGCATTTCTTTCCACTTAGGTTTGACCCAAAAAACAAAAAAACTGTCCTGCTGTTTTGCAGAAGAGAAATAAGTGCCTGCTTGAACTCTCAGTTGATACAGTCTTGCTTCTAGCATGTAGATATCTTAAAATTCATGCCTTTAGAGGAGCTCTATAATGCAATTTTGTTGGTGCTGTCCACCATATCAGGGAGTTCGGTGTGTTTGTCAAAAGGTCAGTGGGAATTGCTTTTAAAATGTTACTCCCTTGACAAAGTTGAGTGTACTATGGCCAAGACAAGAGTTATGATGGGTTGTGTTTGCTGCTGCACAAACACTCAAGTAGGAATGGCCAGATAAGAAATACTTAGGACTTTGGGATAACTATGGATATTAGATGTACTGTTGCAGGACACATCTGACCTCTAAATGCTTTTCCTCTTATTTGCTCCTGATTTTGGAAAGGATCCACCATAATGTAACTTATTTGATGACTCAAAACTCAGAAAGACTAGAGGTCAGGTGGAGCTAAGAAATAATATGGGGTATTACTATTCTGATGTGGAAAATTAGATGACCTTAAATATTGGCAAGTAAGGGAAGCAAATGAAGGAATCAGTGTAGGGTGCTTCCCATACTCCATTCCCCACCTTGCTGCTGAATCTGCAGAGACAATCACAACTTTTTCAAGGATTCTTACCCCTTTTATACCAGTGAAGTTAAAAAAAATTAAACCCATTTCTTTGTATTTATTATGTAAAAATAGGACACAGAATTTTTTAGATGCTTTGCAACCTAAGGATGACAAGGTCTAGATAGGCATTACTAAAGACCATGAATATTTCAAAATAAAATGCTTGTGAATTACTATTTGCCATCCTTCATGGGAGGCTGATATAAACTGCCATAGCTGCTGAAGTCAATCAGTGCTCTGAATTTCCTACCTAATAATGCACAGGATATGCCTTAAAGCACCTGAATGGAAGAGTGGCAAGTGACTCACACTCAAAGTATATTTCTTTATCTCAATTGTAAATTTAAAGCCTTATTTCCCCTTAGAGTTTACTGAGGAAGTATTTAATCACAGGACAACAGGGAGAACTAAAGCCAGTTAAGATGCCTGACATCTATTTCATGAAATATTTAGACAAAGTGCATTAAGGAACAGATGACTTTGAAATGAATGGGAGCAGAGCACTAATGCAGTTGGCTGCCTTTAACACAGTGTTCACTGAGGATGTTCTCTGGAGGAACTGCACTGCACAGGAGTTCAGTTGCATGTAGAGTATGCCATGTGTTTCTGCAGCTAAAGGAATTGGACCTTTATTTTAATTTTAGGGTGCTCACTTGCTATCAGACAGTCCTTCCATGTTATTTACACTGAACTGAAACTTTCAAGTAAACAAGCAGAGTAATACCAAAGAGCTTTTTTAAGAAGGAACTGTGGTTTAGATTTTTTTAAAAAATATAGTGAATGGTCTGTAGGTCAACATATACAGTATTTTGAAATATTTATTCACTCAGAAGTTTTTTTTTTTTTAATTCCCAGAGTTATTAATTGAGCTTTTCTGGGAAGATTACCTAAAGGAAAAGAAAACCCAGAAGAAATACAAGAAAAAAAGCTAATGTTGTAACATACATTAACCAGAATTTTAATATTTAGATATTTAAAAAACAAATCAAAAGACATTGGCAGGTTCAAATTGTAGTCGAGGAATGGAAAATTAATTATATTAATTTATACTTAGCTGCCTGTTAACCTCAGCGTAAGTTCCATGTTGTTTTCCTGTTAGGATCTTAGAGACCTAGTTTACATTTTGACTCTACATTCAATCACTTTTGGTTTAAGTTTCATTTGAATCAAGGACAATAGGGATTGGAACAATCTGAGCTGGCTAATATTGATGCAAACTGCAAAACAGGACAACAGTGAGCAATGTGCCCTTGCCCAAAAGCAGGCTAATGGTGTTCTGGGTGGCATTAGGAAAAGTATTGCCAGCAAGCTGGGGGGATGATCCTTCTTCTCCACTCAATCCTGGTGGGACTCATCTGGAGTGCTGGGATCAGTGCTGGGCTCCCCAGCACAGGAGAGATGTAGATACAGTGGAGTGATTTCAGGGAAAAGACACAAAAACTCTCGGAGGCAGGCTGGAGCCTCTGATGTAGGAAGAAAAGCTGAGAGGAGCTGGGACTGTTCAGCCTGGAGTAGAGGAGACCCAGAGGGAGCTTATTAATGTGTTAAAATTCCTGAAAGGAGGGTGCAGAGTGGACAGACTCAGGTTGTTTTCAGTGGCTCCCAGGATCACTGAGGCAATGAGCACATGCTAAAACACAGGAGGTTTCTTCTGAACACCAGGAAATGCTGCAACACTGTGAGGCTGACAGAGCACTGGCACAGCTCACCCAGAGAGTTTGTGTACACTTCAGCCTTGGAGATGTTCAAAACACATCTGGACATGGTCCTGGGCCACTGCTTCTGGGTGACCGTGCTTGAGCAGGGAGGCTGGACTAGATGATTTCACTGATTATCTGATACTGGGATTCCCTGAAGATTTAGTTCCAAAGTATTTTTATAGCTGAGGAGAAAAAAATAGTATCATTCCTTTTTTTTCTTTTTTTAGTTCAGGAAATAAGGTATGGTAACTTGTGAGGAAAGAGCACTGGTCATTCTATATCAGAAATTTGAATGTAAATGTAACAAGAATATCATAAAGCACATAGGCGTGTGCTAGGATACTTGTTTTTTCTTTCCTCTTTCTCATGATATTTGGTACTGTTAACAGCACTAGGATACAGCCTCTCATTTTTTAGGGAAGAAAAGAGTTTGTTGAAATTTTTTTTTCCTTCAGCCTTTCTCCTGTTCAAGGATGGGGAGGACTGGACCCAGGTACTTCAGAGCTGAGTGCTTCTATGTAGATATGTGTCTGGTAAGGGACAGCCTCTTCCTATTAGTACCCAATCTGTCTTCCTCCAGGTGGGAAAAGAGTAGCTGCTCATCCAAAGGCTGTGCTACTGGAGCTGCTGGTAAATTTTCCCTTTCCACAGGGGAGGATTGTGTCAAGTATTTTTCAAGGCAGTATTTGACACCTGGACAGTTTTCAGATTTCAAGACCTTAGTGTCCCATATGGTTTAATTTGTAGGAGTAATTCCATTTTACAGGCTACAAACCTTTCTGAAGAGGGAGTCACACTCCTACATAGCTTTAATTCATAGGTAAGGTGGCTTAGGGGAACAGTGACCTAAGAACTGTTCTCTAGCTTTATGTGCCAAACAAACAATTCAAAAATGCTGAGCACTCTATAAATCTTCATCAGACAAGGGCTTTCATCTCCTTTGAATTTCTGTGGAAACCTAAGAGCTAATCTGAATATTTTGTCTTCAAATACGTTGCATAATACAGGGTTAAAAAGCATGCTTGCCCTTAGTGTTTGTGTTATGTTGTTATGTAGCTTTTTTTTTTTTTTTTTTTTTTTTGCCTTGTGGCTGAAATTTTAAGAAACCCCAAACTTTTAAAACTTGATCCCTCCCAACATTCCCTCCCTCCCTTTGCCCCATTATGCCCTCTCACCATCTTTTTTTTTTTGTTTTGGTGGGGTTTTTTTTTGTTGGTTTTTTTGCTCTAATTGACATTTATGAATTTAATGGTCAAGTGACAAGGTTTGTGAAAAAAAATTAGCTACTGACCTATCAGGAGGATCATGTTTCTGCACGAATCACTGCTCCAGCATTCCCCCGTCACTTTAATGAGGCACATTCTTTTGAGCTGGCAAGTCACAATTCCACCACCCAGAGCATCACTCTGAGGTATTTTTATAGTGTCACAGTTTTTTGTTATAATCCTTGCTAGCTGGCACCATTTGGCACATGCTTCCCTGCAGGCTATTTCTAATCCCATTACTGTGGAAGTGACTCAGTTTGTAGCTTTTTTAGCACGTTTGAGGGAACATCTGAGAGACACTTTGGTCTCCATCAGAAATGGCTGTGTTTATCTAGACTTTCCAGCTGTGTTTAGCTGAAATCCAGGGAGAAAATGCTGTTTTAAAGGTAAAGAGTAGATAAATCAAATTTAAATGTTCACCTTGGTAATTAGGAATGCAATGATGGATGGAAAGCTGCCAGGAGAGTTTCATAGTTTTCAAATAGAAGTGTAGATCAGAATAAATCAATTGTTTGGCTTTTTAAATTCCCACTTCTTCTTTAGGAAAAAGAATAGAAATGGACTGCAATTTACATCTAAATTCTCCTGCTGCTACTAATTAAAAGTAGGATTTTTCTTCTTTAGAAATACCTAAAAGTGTGCTTGTTACCCATAGAAATGTTGTTAAACTCTATTCTCTTCATCTATCAAGCTAATTCATAATGAACTACCTCAATGAGAACTTTGGAATGACAAAGGATTTCAAACTGTAGGGAAATATTTCGTTCCTAATTTTAAAGAAAACATGAACAGCTATCCTGGCTCCAGCTGAAGGTGCAGTTATTCTGGCCTTCTGTTTTGCATATGGCCTTTAGCAGATGATTAGGGAAAGAGTATAAAAACAGAATGATTTTTCCTGTTCTATAACCTTCTGATTTTGGAAGCTACAGCCATTTCTGAAACAGAGGTTTATATTTGAAGCTGAGGTATCCATCTTTGTGTTTTTATATAATTCACAAAATTTTCTGTGAATTCCTTCAACTACTTTAGAACATATTCAGTTTCTGATATATACATTCTGTGCTAAAAGGTTCCACAGCTTGATTACCCTGTGGCAAAAAAAAAGAAAACAAACTGTACTTGCTCTTTTCTAAACAGCTCTGTGATAAGTTGATGCCTCTAGTTTTCGTGTTCTGAGGAAGACAAAATCTTTCATATTTACTCACCATAGAAATTTTATCAATTTCTTTGAAATAGTGCCAGTAGAATCAGATATGTCTTTCCCCCAGAGTTATTTCTTTCAAAGAGTGTTAAAATATTTAAACTTTGTAACTTTTTATCTTTTCATTTAGCCCTTCTTTCTATTTCTTGTCTTAGTTCTGTATCCATTTTTTCCCCCTTAATTGAGCTACCGGAGCAACATGCAGCATTCAAAAGTCATATGTTTAAGAGATTTATCCATTAGTATGAACTTCGTATTTGTTCTTTATTTGTACTCTATTCTCCTGATATTAACTCTGCTTCAGGCTGCAGCTGAACATTAAATTGATAAGTATGGCCAAATATCCACAAGATCTTTAAAACCCCTTTTTTGGGAGGTGGAAACTTGGTGTTTTCTCTGCACATTTCTATTACATTTGCAAATGTATTACCTAAGCATCATGAGAACATTTTATGACTTTTAATAGTCCATTTCAGTTTCAATCTGCCTTTAATAAGAACCAGTTTGTTCATCTCTATATCTACTCTTCTTAACAGAATTATGAACATACTGAACATTAAGATGCATTTACATAACAGCTCTACAGGGCTCTTAGGTAGTGAACTTATCTTCACAGTAAATACTGGCTATTTTGCTTCTTGTTCTTAAACTTCTATTAGTTAATGACCTGGTCATACCTCTTGTCTCTTCTGTAGCTTATTTTCCAGAGGAATTTTTAGTGAGAGATTTTGTCAAAAGTGATGTGGAAATCCATGCTCTATACTGCCCTCATCTCACTCATCTATTCGCAGTTACTTTCCCCAAAGAATTCTAGTAGATTTTTAAAGATTTATTCCCTTCCATAAAAGCTGGTGGTTATTGTGTCCCTAACATATTAAGTTTATCTTTACATCCAGTAAGTGTAATCTTTTCCGATGCTTTTTATTGATCTCCCTCATATGGAAGTTAGGACATGAGCAATGCTCAGGCATTGCTAAAGCCCTGCTCCAGACCTGCTGTTACTTTCCCATTCTTCTTGACTCTGGCACAGGGAATAAGCAGAGGGGCTGTGGAAGAGGGACACAACACTGCAGGTGACCAGGAGGTAGATAGGGCTTCTCTGAGACCCCAGAGAGAAGAGTCTCAGTCTCCAGGGATACCCAAGGGGTATCAGGCAGGTTTTGTGCTTATGGGGCTGTGAAGGAGGGATCCAACCCCTGGCAGTTAAGGCTGGAGGGCTTTGGCCACAGAAGGAAGATCAGATCAGCACCTGAGAGGCAGAGGAGGCACCAGGACCTGCATCCAGCCAAGAGCCTGTGCCACAGAGCAGCACTGGGAGAAGGCAGGGAGACTCCCTGAGACAGAGGATGGAAGGCCCTGCCTGCCAAGCTGAGCTGCTGCCCAGGAAGGATTGCTGCCTGTGGGGAGCTCAGAGCCTGCACATGGTAGAGAGAAGGCTGAGGTTCATCCAGCCTGTGGATGGTTCCCCCATGGCCAGGGAAGACCCAAGGCATGTCAACTGCAATCAGTTTGTGGCAGAAAGTGGAGGGCAGAGAGCTGGGGGTTGGATCTTCCACTCTGTCCCTGAGAGGGAAGGCTCGAGGAGGGGAGTGGATGGGCATTCCAGGTCAACACCTAATGGGCAGCTGAACTTCATAGCAACAATTTAGTGACACCAGGACCTTTCTTAAGGCTCAAGGAAAGGGAGTCAGTATGAGTTGATGGCTCCCCAGCCTGACAGCTCTTCACACTGAGGCAGCTAACTTAGGGGAGGAGGGCAGAGCAGTGGATGTTGTCTATCTGGACTTCACTGAGACTTTTGACACAGATCACTAAATCATCTCCAGAGGTGCTTTCATGACTCAGCCATTCTGTGTGAGGCTATGATTTTAAGTGGCGAAATGCATCATGCAGGAGCTCTAAAACTGTATTTTAAAGTTTCCTTAGAAGTGTCAATGAGCACCATTGAGTCCATACCACTAGTTCTTTTGTTTTCCATTTTATCTAAAGCCCCTTTTATTATATTGTTACTTCTCTTTGAGACCATTTACTCAAATTTTCTTATATTAAGAAAGATGTAGTTGTGGAAATATACCTGTTTCTTTTCTGTGAGGAAGAGGTTATTTAATTCTTTTTCCTGTCATCTCTCAGCCTTACAGGTCCTTGTCAGCTTACTGCTCCTAATGTATTAGAACAGGCTTTTATAGGCATTTTTATGAGCTTAACAGATTATTTCTCAAGACCTTTTTGGGCTGCCTTTGATTTGAAATCTCACTTGCCCCATACTATTCATTCTTTGTTTTCCTTGCTTTTAATTTCTAAGCTCTTAATCCAGAAGTATGTCTTACTTTTACTAGGCGCTGTGTTTGGTCATTCTAGGTTTTTCTCTGGATTAGAATTTTGGGTTTGATTTTTTTGTGATGGGTTTTCATAGACTGATTTTAGTGGTTAATAACTAGTGCATCTTGAACCTATAATAAGCTGTTTTCAGATACACTCCATGCTCTTTACAAGGATCTTGTCTAATTAGCTCTTTTCAATTTAGTTTTAACAAGATTCCTTAATCTTATGTCCTTCGAAATCTTTGAATTTTAATATATTATCATGAATTCTTTGCTTGCTCACTTCTTTAAAGATAGCAGTAGCTGTAGTATTTCAGAGTATTGCTTTAATAAATCCATCTTGAACCACAGGCACTGTGCCTTGCTCAGAATTACAAGATTTTCTTTTCCCTTTGTGGTTTCTTTAATCAGCTCTCTTAGAGGCAACCACCTTGGATGCAATTTTAAGTTGTCTACCACCACCTCTAGTGAAGATTACCATTTTTTGTGGGGCCATTCTCTCAGTATTGCCATGAGATTGAGGCACAGCCGTACACATGGTCCCACATGTGTTTGTAGAAGCAAGGTCAGAGAATGTTATCATGCACGTCCAAACAGCTGCCATCTTGCTTAACAGCTCAGATGCTGCCTTCCTGCACAGCTAATGCAAATTTTAAAGCCTGATAAAAGATATCTTTTCACCTTAAATTTATGGAGAATGTTCTTATTTTTAATGAGCTCTAGTTTACACCAGATTGTGGATCATCCCTTTAATTCTGCCATCACATTACTTGAGCAGAGACAAGTGCTGCTTTGAAGTGTCATTGTGCTGTGGAAAATCTGACATTCAGAGCTGAGTGCAAGATGTAGCACTAAGAAAGTGGAAGATGTAGGCTCCCAGACAAGGACGTTTCTCTGAATTTTAATACACACCTGTATTTATTCTCCCAGTCCCTCTGATTCAAACATCACAATGTCTGTTTTGCATCAGAGAAATTAAGTCTTCTTTCATTTACGAGTTTCACAGGGAAAGTCAAAAGTAGGTTAGAAGAAAATTTAATATTGTGTTGTTTGTTTTTTTTCCACCAGTAAAAAGCAGTGAAAGAACCACTTCTTATGATCAATATGGTGCCATTCCCTTTTCTGTTAAAAGCTGGGTGTTGCACTCTGTGTTGACTCTGCACAGCACGTTCCATTACTTTAAAAGCCAAAACTTTAATTACTGGATGGAGAACCTGAGAGGTTACCAAGACATGCATTATTTGGAACTTGCCTAAGGATGGAAGACAAAGAAAAGAAAGTTGTTCTAAAGAAAGAATAAGAATAAACTGACATTTAGATCATGCTTGGGCAACAATACTCTAATTCTCTATTTTATACCTAAGTATGATGCTAAGACATAAAATTAAGGGATGAAAAGTGGCCTTATGGTTGCACTGACTATTAAATTACATTAAAAGATTAATTAAAAAAACTACTGACATTGCAATGGAAAGGTTCCTGCTGCATAAGAAAATTTTATTTGTACGTTAATGCATTCTAAAGGGTACATGGTTGAAAAACAATTAAACCTAATTGTTGAAACTCAGGAGTCTGGCAAAGTGAGGGTTATAGTGTTAGTATGATTAATAGATCCTTTTAATTAAAGAAACCCAAGGAACTGCACACCTTTGAAAAAGTTTTCAAGTAGAAAGGAAAAGTACAGGTATTCGGTAGTGTTCTGTGTGGTCATTTACAACATTTTGGTGCAAGACAAAATGAAAGAGACAGAATTTTCAAACTGATAATATTCATCAGTGCATACCATTTTCTCATGGGACTCTCAATAAAAACTACCAAAGTTTTAGTTTAAGCTTGAGTATTCTGAAAGATAGTAAAGAGAAGAAATCGGTATTTGTAGGAATTGAGATGATCTCTTCCCTTAGATTAGAATGAAATGAAGATCAGAAGATCAGAAGATCAGAATGGTATCATAAGACCTTTCAGACTGAGAAATACTTCTAAGATTGAGTCCAGTCATAAACCCAGTGCTACCAAGTTCCCCACTAAACTATGTTACTCAGTGTCACATCTGCAACCAGGAATGGTGACTCTACTCACCTGGGCAGCCTCTTCATTGGACCAGCTTTACAATATTTTCCATGTAGAGTTTTTTTTTTTTCTAATATCAATTCCAAAAATCCTCTGTTGTAGTTTGAGGCCATTTCCTCTCCTTTGATAACTTTTTACCTAGGAGAAGAGCCCAATCCCCAGGAGACTCTCCTTTCAGGGAGTTGTAGAGAGCAATAAGGTCTCCTCTGAACCTCCTTTCCTCCAGAACAAACACCCCCAGCTCCCTCAGCTCCCCCTCATCAACTTGTCCTCCAGATCCTTCCCCAGCTCCATTGCCCTTCTCTGGACATGCTCCAGACCCTCAATGTCTTTCTTGTAGTGAGTGCAGGGCTGTAGGGAGTTATTGTGACCCAAGAGCAGGACCAGGCATGTGTTCTTGTTGGATCTCAGCCCATGGATCCAGCTGTGCAGATCCCTCTGTAGGGATTTCTGCCCTCCAGCACAGCAACATTGTCACCCAAAAACTGGTGTCCTCTGCAAAACGAGTTAGTGAGCACTGAACCTTTGATAAATATATTAATCAGCATATTCCCAAAACTGAGCTCTGGGGAGCACCAGGACTGACTTATCCTTGGTGGATGCAGCTCCATTCACCACCACTGTATGCTAGACCGTCTAGCCAGGGAAGAGTACACCTTCCAAGCCATGAGCTTCTCCAGGAGATTACCCACTCCTGCACTAGCTACCATTGTGGCATTTCTGTTCATTGTTCTCTTGGTAACTATATCATGATTTTCTAAATATATTGTAATACAGCTCTCTTTAACTTAGACAGTAACTATGGCAATTTACAGCTGCAGGAGAACCCTCCACCCTCTCTTGTCTTGGAGAACTTTTAAAGACAAAGTAAAAGCCATTGTCATGCCACACTGTGCATCAGAAAACAGAGAACACAGCATCAACTTTCATTTATTCTGAGACTTTTTGTGGACAGTGTGGAAAGGTTTACAGACCTGGTTTTTTTACTGGTATTAATTATTCCGTGTAGGTCATTACCATTGATGAATCTAACGTGATATCTAATGGCCCATATCATCAGTACTTAGGAGTCTAAATTTTATATTTAATGGCAGCAAGATCCAACTTTGGGAGACTTAATTCCAGGTCCTAACTCATAAATTTGGCAGTTGTCACTATGATTTGTGGCTCTTGGTGATTCCAATTATGGAAACCTAATGCTTCCTTCTCCCTCTGGAAATCCATGCATGACTACCCCAGCCCATCTCCCTTGTGTTTTGTGAGTAAAAACTGGAACTGCCTTCACAGAACTCCTTTATTGACTCAGAGAGCATTAGATTAATTCCTCTTTCTATTTTCTTAAATCCTTATCTGTGTTTGTGTAAATTATTTTGGGGAATATTAAATTATTGACATAAGGAGTAATATGCATTAATATAGTTTACCTAATGACTGGAGTTAACTGTCATTAGGTAAAAAACCCATTTACTTAATGGTGCTTTGTTTTTATTTTTTATTTTAGTATTGTTGTCTAGAAAATAGCTTTTTTTTAAATTACTATCCTGAAGAGCTTAACATGTGAAGAGACTGAATTGCATAAGCATTCTGGGGAGAAACCTATTGGTAATTAATACACTTCATAGTTTTCCTTTCCAAGACACTTAGCCTAATGACTATAGAGATAAGGCAAAAAATGTATTGCAATATTCCACTGTCTTCTGTTTTGTGTTTTAACTGTTTACTTGTATATAATGAGCTGTAGGCTGAGGTGCCATTGACTTCAAGAAAAACATACTTGTAATGATGTATATTTTTTATGTTACCACTGTCTTTTATCAATCTCATCTGCAGGAAATAGAACAAGAATTGTCTCAATCAAGAAAAGTGCCTGGCTCCCATATGGGAGTTTCTGTATGAGTACTAGGACCAAATCTCTTAACTATAAAATAAATTGAATTATAAAAAAAAAAAAAAATTACCTCCCATTCAGAATGTCACGGTTCCAAATATAGTGCTATCTTTCAGATAGACTTGTGTTCAACAAGCCTGCTCTTCATATTTACAGTAGTTCTATTTTGAAATAGAAAAGAAACTATTTGTAATGAGAAATCTCTTATGTATCACACATTTACAGTTATATTGACTAGTTTAGAGCATATTGAGAATGGCAGACATGCTATGCAATCATACCTTGCTCATTCTCAGATAGAGATTCAGAAACAAATATTTAAAAGAAAAATTGCTTGTGATCCCTAAGTAGGAAAAGCTTCAGAAGGTTCTGTTTTTATGTCAGGATTTCATAGGCTTCAGTTCAGAAGTCCGTTTGTGTTGTGAACAGGAATGGAAGGAGAAATAGTCACGGTACCTCAGTGCCAAAGTTGGTTATTTTTCTGTCCTAGTGTTAGTTTTTCATCATTGTTAGATTTATAAATATTCGATCCTGTTTGCTTTAAAAACGTATTTTGTGATATTTTCAGGAAGTGAGGTGACTGACGCTGCCTGACATTAAAATTTGGGAAATGTGAGTGACATTTTGACGCTATCAGGAAATTATTTCTACAAGACCCTTGAATGAGAGGGTTAGTGGAAAAGATGCAAAATTAATTTCAGCTGTGAATATACTGATGAATGTTGTTTACAGGTCTACAAGCTTATCACAAGTACATGCAGAGATAACGTGGATTTAATATGAATTGTTGAAAGCAGGCATGACCTGGTGCACATTAACGTAAGCAGCAATTCAGGCTTTCTGCTTGTAGGAAAATATTGCATGAGGTGAGGACTGTACGCATCCATTTTGGAAACAAATATGAAAACTTGCTAAACTATGTTGCACCCAAGACACTGATAAAACTACTCCAAAAATTATCATTCTATTTCATGGATTTCAACCAAATGATATTCACTTTGTTTACTTTACCCAGTCAAGTTCTTTGCCCTCCAACTGAAGTTTCTGTTATGCATGTTTCAGCACAGGAGATATTGAAAAAATAAAACAACAGATTATTAAGAGATTTGATTCCTCTTTTCCTAAAAGACTTTTAATGGTGGGATTGTAGAAAACAATGAGTTAAGAATCCTGACTGTGACTAACTTTTATTAAAAACATCCATTCTGAGTGCATAAACATGTGTTTATACGTAGTTTGCCACAAATATAAATAAAGTTATATGTGAAATACAGTTCACACATGTTATTCTCAAGAAAAATAATAGATGTAAAAATGTGTATTTTATGCCATATGTATGAAATTAATTATTAATATGACCTGAATATATAATATGTTAGTTTGCTATAGCAGCAGACTTTATTAGTCTTTTTGCTTTAAGTCTCATGCTATGAAAATGCAAGAAAGGTTTTCAAGATGTTTGTAGCCTAACTTTGACATGGGGAAGCCTGAGGCTGTCATTACCACATGTTTTGTCACTGCAGCAGAAGGGCTTTTTGAAACCCAGGTTTTCAGGAATAAGTAAGGAATATTTTTACCACTGACTTAAAGAGGTATGAGGAAATGTTCTGAAATATTACTTTGTGTACATTAGAGGAACAGACTCTACATTAATCTGTTCATTGTCAAAGGAGAGCAGGGAGATGTGAACAGTTATTTTGGAAACATGATCTGGGGATATGGCATCCAAAGTAAAAATTATGGTCCAAAAAACCTGCTCAGATGTTGAGACGAAATGTTTAGAGCTGTCTAATCTTCCAGAGAAGCTCTTTTAAGTTTCTTTAAAGTTCTTGTCAGTTAATAAGTTAAATGTCATGTGGCAGGCTTAGAACTGACCCAGTCTCTGTTTCTCCAAAACTAAGTCAGAAACTACACAGACTCATATCCAAATACCCATCCAGTCTGTAAACTCTGAACATTTCTGGAACATGTCAGATGAAAGAAGTCTCTTAAAAAAAAAGTTTATAAGCTATTTATTTTAAATAATTTTTAATGTTTTTTTTTGTTTTAAAACGATGTTAAAATGCTTTTACAGTAAAGCCACTGTTACATAGTCCATAACTTTTATGTCAGTAGCTTAATTATTGTGCTGCTTTCCTAAGAAGTGGGACACAAAAGTTTGGTTTTACTTGTAGTTAAAACTCGTCTCATTCTGAAAATGTGGTTTCTTTATAGTAACAAGTTTTTCAAGATGGATGGTCTCCAAAATTAGATAGAAAAATAGTCTCTCAGGACTAACATGACTTGAAGGAGGCCAAGTGAAAGGGATGTGTTTCTTTAGCTTGGATTTTTTTATTTTTTATTGGATTTTTCATGTTCATCAGAGGTTTGGCATTTCATTCTAGATCTCAAGTTTGCTTCCCTCTTCTTGGTTATTTACCATAATCAGCAGGTAAATAATATCTCTCCTTGTCTTGTGGAGCATATTGTATTCCCTAGGCTTCAGTGTCTTCATCTCAAGGGGTAGTTGTCTGTCTTAGTCCAAAATGTTCATGTTCTGGGAGAATAGGAGAGAGATCCTTGAAAAGGTCCATGCCCAGGATTTAGAGTTGCTCAGACTCTGAGGAAGGGTGGGATAGCCAGTCCCAAACAGCAGCTCTGTGATTCTACTGAGATCTCTTTGATTCTTCTTCCTGAAGTCTCACCTCCTCACAGTGTCCACAGAGCCAAAGAATGGACTGGGTTGGAAGGGACCTTAAAGGTGATTTTGTTCCAACCCTCTTGCCATGCTCAGGGACACCTTCCACTATCCCAAGTTTTTCAGAGTCCCATCCAATCTGGCCTTGAACACTTCCAAGGATGGGGCAACCACAGCTTCTATGGGAAACCTGTGCCAGTGCCTCACCACCCTCACAGTAAGGACATTTTTCTGAATTTTTCCATAATGGGTAGTGTGCAGCCAACACAATGAAGAGAAGCAAGTATTTCCAGCTGTTTTCTCAGAATGTATGGAAGAGGAATGTAAATTTCCTGAGTGTCCCTGGTAAATCTGCATCTCTTACACAGTGACTGGATGCTTAACCCTAGGGTGTGGCTTTACACTGACTTGTAGACACTTAAAATTTTGCCTGTTGCAGTGATCTGTGTAGAGCTATGATTACAACTACAGATTTCTGAACCCCAGGGGGAGGTGTCCTGGCAACTGGGTTACTCTACCCTATTTACTACACTGTTTTATGCTTTAGAGCCTGTATTTTCATTTCCCTGTGACTGTGTCTTGACTTTGTACAGAAATTATGTGTCTTAAATTTTTCATGCAGTAGATGGAATAGTTTCCCTTTGATGAGTATTTAAAGAATACAGCTGTCTTAGATATGTCTTAAATAGGAGACTGGTTCAGAGGAAATACAATGCAGCCACTGCCAATTTGAGGGATCCTAATGTCAAGCAAGAAGGAGTTAATGTGGACTTAAATATATCTGAAAGCAAACACACTTAATGATAATGACAAGTACTTATGCAAATGAACTGCTAATACTCATCCAGCCAGAGGTGATTAAGTCTTTTAGGCCAACTGGAGATTTCACCCAGCAGGGACTATGTGGTAAAAGACAAAGGTTTAAATAACTTGAGGGGTTATAGCTCTAGTGCTGCACTTAAGTCACATTCCTCTGAATCATCTTTCCTTTAATGCCTCTTCCCTTCCCCCAGGAAGGAGGTCACAACTTCAGTTACCTTGTAAATCTTTTAAACTACACATTTTAAGGCCTGTAAGAGCACTGTAACCTATCCCAGAGTGATATGCTGGTATTAAATAGACTGGAATAATGAACGGACCTAAGGGATTATCTAGTCTGATACTTAATTATGTAGACTAGGATCAAGGGAGAGGAATGAAGGAATTACATCTGTCTCTCTCCTATGATGTTCATCCACAGAAAACAGTTATTGATACATTTCTTTTAAAAGCCTTGACAAGGCAACACAGGCTAGAGTGAAATTTAGGTCTATGTAATATGGTGAAAAGGGGTCTTCAAGCAAAATTACCTTATCTGAAACAGAGAAAAGGAAAGTTATTAGCTACTGGAATTCTGCTGTAATTGTTCTTTTTTTTTTATTCCAAATATTTCATTTAGTGTATCATGTTTATGTGATGCTATATAGTTAGATGCTATTGAAAGCCCTTTGTTTTGTATTTAATTGGTGAAAAAAATCCGTTCTTCCCTGAAGAAGAAGGCACAAATGCATCTGTAAAGATAAAATAGAACATTTAGTAATTAAATGTTCTAAGAAAAGAGGTTGGCTATTTTTGCAGATATTTAAGGCAGAATTGGTTTGTAAAAAGAATACATCCTCTTCAGGTGTATTTGTTTATATAAACACATATATATGTATTTTAGTATAAATTATCCAAGTTCTGCTTGTCATTGAAGGCTATTTTACTAAATATATTTTCTAGTCAGGGAGAAATTGGATGCTTGGTACATGCAGCTGCTTTAAAACTTTACTCAGAATTTCTATTAGCTGGTTTGTGCTATTGTGACCAGTATTTCAGGAAAAAATAGTTGTACAGGCTTATGATTCAATAGCTTCAGGAAAAAGACAGTAGTTAACAGGTGTTATCAATCAGTCCTCAATCTGGTCTTCATAGCTGGGAGAAGAGGATCCAGCTGTCTGAGGTTTTCTGATTAAAAATTCCTCCTTAATAATCTCCCAGTCTTTTGCTTGTGCCCACACATGTTTTATACTCTTCAGTGGGTTTGGGGAAATGAATGGATTAGTAGTATCATGAGTCTGAGTCAGCAAGTTAATTAAAGGCTGCATGTGTAAAATAGAACAATGAATTATTTAGTGGATAACAAACATGATCTAAAATTCCATTTGCTCACATTTCAGGTCAATTTTTAGTTTCAGAATCCATATACTGAAATCTAACACTTCTGCATATTGCTAAAAGTAAATGTTTGCCAACAACATGCTTGCTAAAGTTTCAACTGGAAGTCTGTTGAGGGCTTTGTGACTTTGCAGTTGGGATGTTTGCTTTTCTTCCTATTTCCCGTCCCCAGAGAAATTTCAGGCAGTGGTGAGAAGAGAATTGTTTGTCTGAAAATCAGCACTAAACAAAAAGCAGGTTATAGATTTGGACCCAAATTGCATACCATGCCTTGTTTGGACAATCTCTGCTCAGATTTTGCTATGACTTTATAATGAACCATCTGAAATTCTGGAGATCAAAGCCCCAATTCAAATCAAGATCTGAGTTTCACAACACAAAGTACATATACACTCACTCACACATCCTTGTGCTGTTTTTCAAACATTTAATTAAGGCAACTTGGTGGGCTTTTTCCCTGCAGAACTCTATGGCAAGAATATTCCTCTTGATTTCACAGGGACTTTTTAATGCCATGGTAAATCTAGACAGAATATTTTCCTACAAAACAGTTTAATTTCTGGCCATTTAAAAAGTACTTTGGACTGGTTTTACTGTAACACATACTTTTCTGCACCTTTATCATCATTCTCGATATGAAAGGCCTTGTAAATCTGCAAGACTGACTTTCAGCAATGCATTTAATATATGATGTCCTAATTAGAAACAACTCCTCATTCTTTTATTTAGAGCCAAAAGAAGCAACAGATCTATTGTTCACAATGACTGGCATCCATTTGGTGTAGGAGAGTGAAATATCTACTTTCTCAAACCGGTTTATGCCATATAGTTTTTATTTGAATAACTGAAATCAGTGGTAGATCTTTATAAAGAACCTGACTGATGTAAGCAGTTTTTCAGTGAGCAGTTACTTAAAGAAATATCTTGAAGTGTCAAAGACTGGGAAGACCATAATATTTTTTTTCTTCTTGACCACAAAGTTTTCTAAGGATTGAGACTCAAAATTTTGTCAGGACTCAACCGACCTGGTTTTATGAATGTTTTGAGTTTTCAGGTATAAAAGCTTTACTTCTTCAAGAAATTTTAAGCTCTGCCCTTGTTTCTCACTTCTGAAACTCTCCTACCCAAGAATGGCAGAAGCAGAATTCTACTTAAAAGGTAATTTTTTCTAGATTAGTAAGTGCTTCAGAATTCAAATTTTAATCCTAAATGAGAAAGCTGGGCAAGTTCATGTACATCTTCCTTATTTTTCTGTCCTAGTAACAATACATCAAACTCAGACAGAAATTTATAAAATTCTACATCCCTGTCATTTGATACTGATGCAAAAGTGAGAAATAAAACATCCTTCTGACAATAGTGATATCTTCTTTCCTTCCCATATTTTCTCTCTCAAACTATTCTAGAAATGGATCATTTTTGCTGAAAGATACAATTATCTAGATTTTGTTTATTAATTTTTATCATCACCCCTTATTGACACATAGCTGTCATATTCTAAGAACAATTCAAAACCCACCTAATAATGATAATTATCAAGAAAAATCTTTATTGAGATGAGAATTCAAAATTTTTCTTTAAATTTAATGAAATTCATTACAGAGACTAGTTCATAGATACTGAATATATGAATATCAAGCTTTATTTTTAACGATTTACATTTAACAGTTTATTTTCCTGCCTCATTATGCAGGAAAAATGTGTATAGGCTGAGTCAAACTTTCATAAGGTGGTAGAGTTTTTGTCAGCTTTTATTCCTCCAGAGGAAGTATCTGGGGGAAATGGATAATTACAATGCCAATTTTTATTATCAAAATAATGTGCAAAATTTATGACCTGATAAATCTGTCCTTGGATGGAGATTCTCATTTTGATAATCCCCCTAAAATGAGTAATAAAGCACCTCCGATAGTAATAAACCATTTTTCTTTGACATTTCATGATAAGTGTAACAACAAATAAAGAAGGAACTTCAAAGACTGCTTACTTCAAAAGCTCTATAAAGTCCATTTGAATAAAATCCATGACTTTCATAAAAGTGGTGTTGAAAATGTCATGAATTAAATTAATGGTCTACATCTCCTTGCTTCATATTGTCTGTATTTTAATCATAATTTATTCTTCCGCACATCCTGCATGTTGTTGATTGAAGGAAATATTAAATCCAGCTGAGCTTTAAGCAATTTTAAAAGGAATGACTGAATATAATTATACTTGTTAATAGTCGTGAATCTGCTTTTTTATTTGCTGCTGTCTGTCATATAACAGATCAGTAAGCTTTGCTTTTTATAACTATCATTAATCTTTCACAAAGATTCAAAAAATACCCATTCTATAACTATATTGTGTTAGGTTTCTTACTATAGCATCTTTTAAATGTTCTTAGTGTAATAGGAAAGTGAACCACTCAGATTTAATCAACTTCTGGGAAAAACACAAGTCAACTTTTCCTAATGAAACAAAATAAATTTTTGATGTTCCAGTTACAAAGAAAAGCTTATTGGAGAATAGGTTGAATTGATTCATAAACCAATCATTAAAGAGCATAAGGTTTTTTGATAATTATGAAGAGCAATGACAATGTAGACCAGTGTAGAGCTTATTATTGTTCTTTTACATCACATTTTATGTATATTATGGGACTTTTTTTGGTGGTGTCTGTTACATTCAGAGGAAAATTAAGATATCATCGATTATCCTGAGTTGAAAGGGAACCACGTAGATCATCAAAGTCCAATTCCTGGCCCTGTATAGGACACCCCAAGAAACCCACCTTGTGCTTGATGGCATTTTCCAAACACTTCTTGATCTCTGTCAGGTTTGATGCTGTGACCACTTTCCTGGAGAGCCCATCCCTGTGCCAAATCACCCTCTGGGGAAAGAATCATTAAATAATACCCAGCCCCAACCTCCCCTGACACAGCTTCAGGTCATTCCCTCAGGTCCTGTCACTGGTCACGGAGAGAAGAGATCAGTGTCTGCCTCTCCATTTCCCTCTCCTGATGATGTTAAGACCAAAATGAGGTCTCCCCTCGGTCTCCTCTCCAGGCTGAACAGACCAAGTGTCCTCAGCCACGCCTCATTTGCTTTCCCTCAAGTCCCTTCATACTCTTATATAGCCCTCCCTTGGATACTCTCTGATAGCTCTATATCTTTCTTGCATTGTGGCACTCAATACTGCATTTCTTCAATTTTTACCACTTTCTGGACTCCCCCAGTATGGAAGAATTTCTTTTTGGTTAGATTGAGTGTAGGGTGGCATAAAGCAATGGGTTGGTATGAACCAGAGCCACCCAGATAAGATCCATTAGTGTAGATATGCAATTCACCATGGGTTTGCCTTTCCCTCCAAACTATGAATGTCATAGTTTCTGTTGTGGTCCCTCATACACTATATTGCAGAAAGTACAATACTGACAATCACAGAAACAGAGTTAAAGTAAGTTCTTCTGCACTATAGCATTGTGCACAGCACAAGTTGCAGAATTTGCCCTAAGAAGCAGCCAGTTCTAGTGACCTGCTGCTGACACTGGCCAGCCTATAAGTGATGAGCTTTCTAATGATAGTGGATGAAAAATTAATCCAGGGGACAGATTACTCTGTTGCGACTCCAGCAACAACAAGGCTTTGTCTGATTTCTTTACTCAGTTCTGTCTGGCATGAGCTTTTCACTAAGAAACCATTGGTCCTTCCGGGCCTTATCTGTACCAAACTTTGTGTTACCATTTCTGTCCTTTCTCTAAATACCATTAAACCTCTTTCTCAAGCAAAGAATCTTACATGAGCTGTGTAAGACTGCCAGAATGCAGTCTTTTCTCTCTGTCCATGTCCAGGCTCTATTAGTTTGCAATGCCAGTCCCATTTAACAGAAAGAGAAAAATTTCAAAGAAATATGTGTTTTGGAACTCAGTGTCTTCGTGTATATCAGTGTGGTCAAAACTGTATCTTAAGAACTTGCATTTCTGTAAGAAAAGCATCTAGGCAGTGGATAGACCTGCTGTGAAGAGAGAGAATAGTGGAAACATTGGTGTCCTGAGGGGAAAAAGATCAAGAGTGCCCTGCCAGGGAGGAGGCTCTTTCCTTGTAATAGTTGATCTGTTTTGTGCTGGAGAATGTCACCACACACCATGACTGCCAGGGAACCATGACTGCCAGTTTTCTCTCTGTCAGGTTCCTCCAACATTTTCACTGATTATTAAATTTTCTCTGCCTTTCTGTAAGAGTAACAACTGGAGCTAGGATGAAGCCTATAGGTACCAGTAAACTCCACTGGGATATAGGCAGGACAAGCAGGGAGGTGCAGCACCTTCCTCAGGCTCTTGGCTGAAGTGAGTGAGCCCCCAAGACTGACTCACTGCATCACCAGGATCACTGTTTGCTGCTGCTAAGGAAAAATAGATTTGCTGAATGTATGTTCATTAATGTTTTGTTCTCATCAGTGGTGCTACATGACTTTCTAGAGCTGGGGTGCCACTGGCTATGTGATCTACCAGGGGATTTATGAGAGAGCTGCATAATATTTCATTATATATCTACCTCCTTTCTTTTTGCTGTTGTTTGTTTGTTGTTTCCTTGAGGGATTCTCTGTGTGTGTGTGTGTAGGATTGCTGTGCTTATCACTATTTTTTATAATCACCTTCCCAATCTGTCTTGTTTTTCATGTATTTTTTACATGCATGTCATCTCTAATAATGATGGTGTTTTTCTTTGTCAAATCTTAATTTTATCTAAAGTGATAAAAGTGGAAACAAAACCTCAATTGCATAAGAATGGTAAGGCACACTGTATCAAGACTAGTACTGTGGTATTTTTCAGTAGCAGATAAATTTTCTCTCTAAAACTGACCTTGCAATTTATCCACAGGGGAGCTAGATAATACAGCTACACCATTTGAGATTATAATTATTGCTGTAGTAATGTTGGACAGATATCTATCTGATTCTTTTCTGAGAAGGAATTGATATTTTAATATAGTATTCCAAGGCTGTATTTCTGTTAACAATACTAACAAATGCCTGCAAAAGTCATATTGAGCCACAGAAGTTCCCTTAAGAAACCTCAGCCCCACAAATATGGTAACTGAAGAATCCTTGTGCAGTTCAGCTACAGAGCAATTATGTACCAATGCCTGAATGTTTCCTTGAGATCACATTAGTTTCCTCTTGGGATAGCTGGAAAAGGTCAGGATGCATAAAGTAAAAGAGAGAATAACAAGGAAACTGATCCTGTATGTCATCAAATAACCTTTCCTATTCTTAAGTGACTCCTTCAAATTAACGTGGTCAGACATGAACCTAAACATGCCCGTGGTTTGCTGGTAAGACTGACAATGCCTTAGAAGGTTTGTAGCACTACAACAGGTACCCCTTTCGTCTGTGAATTCACTTACTGCTAAGTACTGCTTTGTCTGCCACTGGAAAAGCCTGTCAGCCTCTGTGTTTAGCCTAAACTATGCTCCAAATACATTCTGGAAGAGATGCAGGGGGGAGGAATGTAGTGAAGAATGGTATTTTGCAGCACAGATACATAAACAATAAGGAAGTTTCAGGTTTCTGGGGCAGTTCTTCAAGAATGTCTCAACCAATATCTCTCACAAAACCTTAGAAACATGATAACCTGAAGAGAACCCATCAGTTTAGACAATATCAATATCATAAAGCTCTACATACTGTAATTTTCAGGGGGCTACCTTTTTCTTTTCATTTTTTAAGATGATGTCTCAGTTATGATTTCTCATTTCATTATTGTAAAACAGTTTCTCTCCACAAATTAAATTTGTTTATATTTTGTGTGAGGTACAGGGTGTAAATGTGAAACCTTTATACCTTTAAATGAAAAAGGGCTTGTACAGATAATTTACAAGGTGCTTTTGTGGGGTTTATTTTGCATTTCTATTTGCATTACATAGGTGCAAGAAACATTCGTGGGGAAAGTAAGATATTTTGTACAGTCAAGTGTTTCAAGTTAAAGATGTCACCAGTTGCAAGCTTTTCATGCTACTTCATATTATTCTGCCACCATCATTTTGTATTCAATGGTCCTTTAAATAATCACTTGAGGAAACACTGAAATCAGCTAATGAACAGTGTGCTTTAAAGTGCCAACCGTGTCTTTTTAATAGGTATCTGTGTCATATAAGTCAGATTTTTGAGCCATACACTGACTCTGACTTCATAAAGCAGAAGGGAATTATGAAATAGTAGTTTTATTGTCCTATTTCATTGTTTAAAATTAGATGTATTTTAGGTGACTGGCATTGTGTTTTCATGTGTACAACTTTGGCTCTACATGTTTACTTTTTGTGGGTTTTGAGTGGAGAGAAAATGAAATGTGTATTCTTTCATTTACAATTTAGAAGGGGAGATGTGCCAAGAAAACAAAGAAGGGGAGAAGAATGGTGTGTGTAAAACCAAGGAATCCAGAAAAGGAGAAATCTACAACTGTAGGGATGAGTGTTCAACTCCTAAATGTCATAGACTAACTTGTCATGTTTAAATTAAAACAGAAAATTTTACTCTTCTTTTCTCATGTAACTGAAAAGTTGTGAGGAGAAATCCCAGCCTGAATTGATGTAAATTTTGTACAACTGTCCAGAACCAAGAAGTTCTTGGATTCAAGTATTTACAAGTAGGATAGCCTAAACATGAACCAGATTAATACTGTATGTTGAGCCATGTCTGCAAAACATGCAGCAAGGCTGAAATATATTGCTTCCAGACACTGGTAGTTCATTCCACACCTCAGATCTTAAAATACTAAGAATAGTTAAATAATGTTAACCATCATCAGTACAAATCTCGTACTTATGAGTAAATGTCTAAGTGAAGGAGTTAAAACTACCTTAGTTTAGAGCTTTTTTGTCACTATTATCCTAATTCTTGTGAGAAGTGGTATAAAAATATGGCCTTTTTAATGATCAGCTAAAATACCTCCTTTTGAAAAATCCAAAATGCATTTTGTTTTGTTTGCAATTGTTTGTTTCTTTGTGGGTTTTTTCCCCGTTTTTAATTAATTTCAAAGTAACAATCTGTACAAGTAAAACCCTGGCCCCAGTGACACTGATTATATGAGTGTGTTTTCAGCTGTCATTTTTGTGTTTTAGCCCAGTGTAAGACATGATGACTGTGTGATATTGCTGAATAAAGAAAAGTACCAAACTCCTGATGCCAGTGCTGAGCACTGCCAAGGACTAAAGCCTTGTTAAAGTGTCATCTACACACCTCCCCTTAACAACAGAATTATATATCTTATATTTTTATTTTGATATTTATTATCTATAGAAAACTATTGTGTGCTATCCAGGTAGAAAGTAGGCCCAAAGAAGAGTGTGAAACACAAGTAAGGACCATTTGAGATTTCTTTTGCTTTGTGATAGCATAAGAATAGCACTGTGTGGTTTATCATTGACCAGACCTTAAATTTCCTTTTGACTATTTCATATTTTTCAATCTTGCATGTAGCTAAAGCTTGAGCACATTTATTCAGCTTTAATTTAGTTCTGCACAGCCCCAGGCAGACCCAACCCCAGGCAGACCCTGAGCATAGCAGATGTGTGATACAGCGAGTTCTTTGTTGTCATTTAAGTAGATTTTTACCATGCAGAGTCAGGCATCAATCTTAGGTCCTTGAAATTGTGGTCTGGTGGTATCTTTTTCTTCCTACATTGGGGTATTATATTCCTAACCATATGATTGAAATTGCTAGAAAATATAAAGACATTTAAAGTCTTTGTTAATCTATACTTACTGAGATCTAATTGCCAATCAGGGTGTCCAGTATTCCCTCAGATATGCTTTTATTTTTCTTTACAAATGAGTTCATGCTTAGTGCTGCTTACACCCCCTGAGATGTGATCCATAGGTTCTCATGGGTGAAAGGAGGGGACAGGGTCTCACATCTCAGGAGGGGCTGGCTGGCCATAATAGCAGGACTCAGAAAAGTGACCTGATATACCCAGGTGAGCAGGTTTTGTGCATCTCTATGAACTGACTCTTTATCATGACAAAATGAAAGCACATAATTTCAAATCCACTGGTCTGTGGCATCCCCTTTCAGCTAACAGAACAGCTAGAGATTTTCCTGCTCCCCTTTTTCTATGTCTCATTTGGTAAAAACTTCTCCCCCAAAACTGTGCTCTGCTTCCCTGCTTGAAATACAATGGATCTGCTTTCTTTTACAAATGACATAACTAATCAGCTTCTAAGGGGAAAAAATCGAGACAGCTAACACATATTCATTACCAGGAGTGTTGTGCAGGCTGCATTTTCTCCTCACAAGATTGATTAATTAAATATTTATGAAAGAGAAACACCTGGCATACTTCCATAAACAAATAGGTCTCCTGTGGGTTTGCAACAGCTGAGGAGAGTTTTGAGGGACCACAGGGATCTCAGGGTAAAGACTTCCTCACAGCTTGAGTTCTTACACATTGCTGTTTCTCATAAATATGCACCAACACACAAATAATTTCTATTTTGAAGGCAGAAAGTGCAATATCAACAGATGAAATCTAAAAGACAGCCAAAGAGAAAGGTAAAGATTAAGCAGAACAGAAGTACTGTACGTGGGGAAAATGGCTTTTGTTTATCTAAGTAGGGTCTAAGGAGGCTCAGACAATTGGGCCCCTTTTTCAGGTATTTATCTAGGGCTGGTAGTTAAATACTGAAAGCCTTAGACTGAAGAGATCTGTTGAAATCTAAGGGCAAGGGTTAAGAAATTATGCAAGACACCTAAAAGTGGGAAATTCATTCTGTTCACTATTTCAGCTGCTCTTCCAGATGGATCTGCTTTATAGATACTTCCCAGACTCTTCATCTTCAGTGGAATGTTTTCACTGGTATGTCACTGCTTTAAAAATAAAAATAATTGTGCCACTGACTTCTGCTACAATTTAGCTGGCATGATTGCTTTTATCGACCTCTGCTTTACTGTGGCCAGTTTCCTACAAGTGATTGTTTTAGTTCTTGGGAGTGGAAGTAATGTAGCTGTTAGTGTCAAATCCTTGTGCTATATCTTTTACATGTGCTTACATGCCATGTGCTTGCTGTATGTTGTATTATGCTTCATCATCCTCCAGCTATGATTTTTTGGGGAGGAAACCTTAGAAACTGGCCAGCTGCACTGAAACTTAGAGATTTAAGTTCAGCCTATATGGGAAATGATTAAGCCATTTTAACTGTTTTGTGTTCCCGAAGCCAAAGTCTAAAATGGCTTATTGTGATGAGAATTTCTGCTATTGGTCAAATATTAATTTCTCAATCTCCAACACAGTAAAATATATAGGTTCACAAATGTTTCAAATTCTGTTTATAAAAAAGTCATAAATATTTTAACTTGGTTTTGTTATTTGCCACAGCTGGACAAATATTAGAAGAAATTTCATTTTTAAATTCTGAAACAGAAGAGCTTGTTGATAAAAGAAAAAGGTGTTTTTGAAAGTTCAGATTTTGTTAATCATTGAAATAATACTGATGAAATTTGGGAAATTTGGGTGTATTTTTATTTGGTTTGAGGGGGTAGCAGTGCTATTGTTTGATTTGCTTTGGTCAATGGATTTTCTACCTGTCAGTATTTTGTGTTTGACTGGAGTATTTCCCAGCTGTGAATTGCTTTAAGGATTAAGATTGAGAGGATCATAAGCCTGTCAGTCTATTTAGGAAAAGAAAAAGTGAAGGTTTTTTGATGAAGTTCTGTAAACACAACTGTTTTGTAGTGATAAAGTCCAGTAATGTGTATAATAATGTGGAGATAAAGCAGGACTGTGTTTAGTATTAAGAGTAGGTGGTACTTTGTCTTCTAGATGACCTCTATAAGGTGAAATGGTTTTATTGCTAATCCTATGATATTTGGTCAAAAAGGTAATGAAATTACTATGAGCTTTTTCATGAGCTGCAATATATCACAGCTGAGGTTTTACATGCTTTTACTTGTATTGTGCATACTTTCACTATGAGTTTTTGGGGAAGGTTTACTAATACAGAATGCAGAATCACCTTTTACAGACCACCACTTTTTGCCAGGGTAATCTCTTTTTTTTGACATATTTTTCCAGAAATAATAAGCATTAATATGGAGTGTATGCCAATGTCATACATTTTTAAAGGATGATTACAAAAACTTATTTAATCTAGAGCAAACTTCTTATGCATCTGTAGTTTTCTTTGTTTTCCCTAGGCATCCATACTAACAGCATAATGCATTCTAGGGTTAACCTGTTCCTTTAATGAATGTGTCGAGCCTGCATTCTGTAAAAATCTAAAATCACTCTTTGAAATTAATGTGTGTGCTGGATGTCTGAGGATTGGACAATTCCATCTTTAACCATCAAAAATGTATTGCTATTGTATATGGTGAAGAAAGAATATTAATCTGAGTGGTAACAGATAGATCTTGATTTAATGAAATGTCTTTATTTCCTGCTAACAGAAAATGATCACAGGATTGTTTAAAAAGGATGAACCATTGAAATCACCTTGTTAGACATAAATACTTAATAACATTCACTATAATGAGATAAAAAGTGATGGTAGTGAGGTCAAGTGTGAGAAGGAGCGAGTTCAAAGACAGTGTAGACCCTTCAACATAATATAACCTAGTTTTAAAGGAGAGAGAGGAAATGCATTGCTTGATGAGAAGAAAAGCCTTGTGTAAGCTTGATAAATATTAAGGGTTTGTGTGTAATGAGAAATGGAATCTGATTAATGAAATGTCATGGTAAAATCATTTTAATCAATAATGGAATGTGACATTATTCAGACCATAGTAATATGTCTTCTGCTTTTTATTCTTTCCCAGTGGTATGCTTTCCTTCCATTTTTTAAAAAACAATTTTGGTGTTTTGGGGTTTTTCCTTAGCTTGAGATTGGTTATGCTAATGTAGTGTACTTCTGCAGCAAAAATACTGAATGTGTAATGTCACAATTCTATACATAAGCCCAGCAAAACAGAGGTAGTATGTGAAATAACAGCATTTTCTAGGAATATTTACGTATTCAAAATTAATTTACTTTTTTCTCTGCTCCCCAAATAATACTTTTAAATATGAAATTCTGACTGGATTACAGTTGATGTCATGTTTGTAGTGGGTGCTTTTTCAGACTCTTTGGTAATGTAATAATAACCCCAGTGTAACCGTGGATAAATTATGCACTATTGCATGCTAGTTGCCATTTACTTTGTTTCAGTGTTTATTTTAGCATAATAAAATGATATCTTTATTTTTTCATTATTGAGATCTTGTGGTACAGCAGTAACAACGATGACTTTATAATGCCTTGTGATGATAGTGCTTTGTCAGCCTTACGGACTATTTGATTTGAAAATGCTGGAGTTCATTTTGAGCATTAAGCAGATCATCTGTCAGGTTACCTTCCTGATCTCATGGAGAAAGCATTTGAGAAGCTTCACTGTAGCTCAAGGTTTGTTTCTTGCAAGAGCAGCTCTAAGATCTCCTGACTCCTACTTTTAGTCACAACAGCAACTTAATGTGTGAACCTCCCAGCTCAGTTTTTGGAGCATGCAGCAGACACAAGTCTACATTTCACATCCCTTTTTAATTGTTTGTGAGCTTTCTAAGTGATGAGCAAAAGCATCCAACCAAGAACAACTGTGGAGTGACTGTACTTGTTGGAAAAAAATTATTTTTCCTTCATACTGGAAACTTGCCATGCCTTTAGAATATCTTGGATGTTGATTTTAGAAAAATAGATTGAGCAAAACCTTATGGGGGTCCTGAGCTGTTGTCATAAAACAATAGTCACATTCATGCTGAAATCAGACTGGGAAAAGTAATAAGAAAAACTACTAAAGCAGGACAGGGAAAAACTTATTCACTTGTTATTATGTTATTTGTTTGGGCTTTTTCAATTTATCTTCCTATATTTGTTCAATTAATTTATTACGTTTTTAAAAAGTAGGATTAAATATCCTTCAGCATGGAATTTCATCAAAGCAAACCAGCTCATAAAGAAAATCTTACACATGCTTATCTGTTTCTTATCTGTTAATTTGATTGTTAGCAACTTATTATTTGGCAATGCTTGAATTGATCTTTTTCCTTTACGGTAGCAGCAATATGGCCTGAATATACTCAATATATTAATACCAAATGCTTATCTGTGTTTGGATCAATTTGACTTAATGTCATTCATATCATTAACATTTTGTAGAAATAAGAATGATAAAAGTCATTGATCCCTCTTGTAGAAACCACTGTATCAGTTGTACTGAAGACTTGCAAATGTTCCATCCTGTGTTAGCCACAAAAAATGTTTGATATTGTCCACAAACTCAACACAGCCAAGCCTAAGTAATCATTGATTGATACATGGAGGGACAAAACCCAGAGGCAGGAATTTATTTGGAACCACTGGACAGGTCCACTGATCCACTCAGGCACAGGTACCTCATTTCTACACCAATTTTGCTCTTGAGGGCACAAAAAGAGTGTTAGCCAGGCTGTTTTGGTAACTATGTTTTTATCTTTGTACTAATAACTTCTCTCTCCCTGGGATTTTGGAAACAGCAGCACAGGAGACATCGTTTCCTTCCTTGTGTTCTACCATTTCCAGCCCAAATTAACTGTTTCAGTGCTAGGAAGGGAAAGATGTTTTATTTTCTGGAGCTGCCCAGCCTGAGAAGTCTGGGGAAAGGGAGCATCCCTTCCCCTGGCTGCCTCCCCATGCCTCACCTAGGCTGACATTGGGACAGTTGCATTTGCAAATAAACTTTTTTTAATGATGTCTGAATAATAATAAAAAAAAATATGTAAACACAAAACCCCAAAGTAAAATTCCACTTTCAGAATCACACAATGCTGTGTAATGCCTCAGAGGGATACAATAATATTGATAGGTGGCTAACATGGGAATAGCACTGTCCATGCTGTAGCAAACTTGCATGTCATCCATTCCTTCAGGGAATACCCACTAAAAATTTGCCTTGTATTTTCTGACTTTGGACAAAGTCTTTAGAATATTTATAGCTGCATCTCATTAATACTTCTGTTAAGAAAATATAGTAGATTTTTTTGTTTTCTTTTTAAGGTTACAGATTAAAAACCATGTAGCTGGGAGATTCCTATCACAAAGAAGGTAGAGCAAAAAAAGATTAATAAAAGATCCCTCATCCTATTTTGCAAAGGAAATATTTAAAAATAAATGAGCTCTGCTGAGGGTCTCAATACCTCCTAAAAGTCAGTTATTGATGACCCTTAAGTCAAACACAGCCCATGTTGTCATGACAGAACAATTCCTACAGCTCTATGCTGGGAATAATTTTCTGCTTTCTTGTAGGAAGGCAGGAGAGAAAGAAATTAAATAAACTTTTGTTGTTAGGAGGCAAGTAGGATTTTTTTTCATGTTCTTTTCTTTCTATTAAATGAAAGGTCATCTGTGATGTTCTAGAGGAATAAAAGTCAAACTTTAAAATGCAGTGGTTAAACTGAAAAATCATTTTCACAATATGCTTGGTTTTACTGTTGCAGATGTGGCAGTTCTAGGCAGCACTGCAAATAAAGGAATAATTACAGACTATGATTTTTTAAAGTTACTCCATGCTATAAAGTAGTTGAAAAGAGTGGTAGTAAGGTATAAAAGGATAAAGTTCTAAATAGTTTGTGTAGGCAATGAGGAGTGGGATTTTTTTTTTCCTTTTTTTAATTAATTTGAAGTCAAATTTCTTAAAAGAGCACCTGCATAAACATAAATGAGTACATGTAGTAAAAAGAAGGGAAGAATGAAAGGAAAGATAGATTGAGTCTGTGTATTTGAACATTAGAGTGTTAGATATGCTATCTGGTTCAATTGGAATTTTCTACCCATTACCTACCCAAAACAAAACTTTTCTTGGAACTCTGAGGGGTTTTTTTGTTTGTTTGTTTACATTGATACCATGTTCACAACACATAACCAGCTGCCAAAATTTCCAGAATGTTTAAGTGAGAAAGTTTCTTGTTTTGTTCAAGGTGTGTCAGCCCCTCATCTTTTCTGTTGTAATTAAAAATTTGTAGCCTTACAAAGAATCCATTAAATGGAAAAATGCATGGAAATTGAGTTCTTTTTTTCTATTTTTTAAACTGCAAGACAACTTAGTGTGGAACTGGGGCTTCCAAAGGAAATTTGTAGCACATCTAACACTAAATATTGAGCAATGTGTCCACAACTCTAATGTGTGTTTAACTGATTTAAGTTACAAGGAGTATGAAATGACACACTATACAAAGGACATTGTGATTACTATATAAGGAATCTGAAAAATCTCTGCAGATTCATTATGTGACTTGCCATCTGCTAAAGACTGCTGACTTCCTAGGAGATCTTACAGAGTGCAATAATTGTTAACCAAGGCTATTAGAAATAATTTTGAGATAAGAAGTCTTACCATTAATCCCTGCAGGAGCTATATTAGTTTTTAAAACCTGGTCTGCATATAAGAACTTTTTGATGAATTTATCAGAAATACCTTTCAGGTTTCGATGTTGAAAATTAACCTGACTAAACCTTGAATCAAGCTGTTATCTAAATTTCAAGCATATATCTGAGTGTGTGGAAATCTACTGTGTGTGGAATCTTGCTGTTAAGAGCGGATGCTGTAAGGAAAATTAGAGCTGAACTCTGTAACCATAAGCTTTTTTTGACTATAAGAATATCTTGAGAGTATCCCCAATAGTTAACATCCATTCAAGGAAGCCAATTTAAATAAGTCCTGGGAGGAGATTCTCATTTTCCCTGCTGATGCCATTTATATCTTGCAAATACCTCTTTGTAGTTGCTTCAGCAGCATGGAGACAGAAAACCTTGAAACAATTTCCCTTTTTGAGACAGATGTTGAGATGGAGAAATGGCTTGAGAAATAAGAACATGCTTAAAGTTCTGAGGTTTAACTGAAGGTGGATGATATATTTGGGCAAAATGAACATTTTTCATTAATAGCAACCTCTGTGTTAAAGTTGGGGTTTTTTTTCTGGCTTAGTTCTTCCAAATACAAAAATTTTATTTAAGGTGGAGTGATAAGATAAGAGCAGCTGTTTGTGTGTACTCCTGGAAAACCAGCAGCTGGTTTCACAGGATGTGTCAGAGCAGCCACTCACCTGGCCACTTAATCAGTGTTCTTGGTGACAATATAATAATAAGAGAGCCCATTTCAGTTTCTTTCATTTTCCAGTACATTCATGTTGAGATTAAAATATTGAAGATGGGCCAACAAGTGTCAGTGTCTAAGGTACTAAAAGCAGTGCTAAAGCATGATGGATATCTAGTAACACATTATTGCTCTCTATTATCTGCTCTTGCCTAGATGAGTGATTTGTTCTTGGCTTCCAAATAAATAATGCAGAGCATCCAAAGAGGCCATCTCACAGTTCCTGAATCCAACTGGAAACTGTGATGAACACAGATATTACTAGTTGTTGTTGTTCTTTTTAAAGTAACAAAAAATAGGGCAGTCGTAGAATTTGGTGCCTCTTTTTTATGTAAGTGGAGCAGTTTGGGAAATATAGATTTGTTCCATCAAGTTCCTCATCATGAGTAGCAAAGAAAGCAGTGTTAATTATGGTATTTTTCAGATTTTAAATTATTATATGTTTCAAATATAAAAATACCTCCTTTTCTCAACACTTAATATTTTTAAATATGAACAGTACAAACGTTTCTTTGAACAGAACATAGTTTTTTTTCTCATGTGACTATAAGAATTCGGTTATTTGCTCTGTTCTGTATTACATTTTTTCTCTTGTATTTCTGAACATTATATTTTCTGATTTATACACTCAGTTAACATTGGTGATATGAGAGAAACAAGGTTTAGTATTTTGTTCTCCAGCTGACAAACTGATGATATATGCTAATGTCTTACTTCGAGACAGCTTTTTGATTAAGAAGTGGAATTAGCAGATAAATTAGGCTGCTAATTCAAAGACTAGCCAGACTCGTCAGATAAAATCAAGTTGTTCAGTTTCTTTGTCTCGCCTGTTCTTTGATATTTACAGATGGGCAAGTAAATTACCATACCCTAGTTTAAAGAAAAAATGCAGCTCCCCCCAGAATTACTATGCAGTATACACATGCACTTCCCTCCTCTCTCTTCTGCATCTCCCCCCGAAAATAAAATTCCAGTGTTTTGGCCAACTATGTTTCTGCTCAGCATGTGTTTTTCTTTTTGAAGGGGGTTTCAAGGCACAGGAGGGCAACATAATTTAAAGGGTAGCAAACTACATCACTCAATAATTTACAGAGAAGATTTCTGATGTTAAGCAATTTTAAACATTTTTTCTCTACTTTCAGTGTGTCTCCTTTAGAAAAGCCAGGTTTTTAGTGTCATTATTTAGTCTCTCAATGATGCTCCAAATTACCCTTCAGAGGCTGAAAGGAGATCCAGCTTAGCTAACGCTAGGAGTTTCTATATTTAATTTGAATAAAAACTATCAGGATTAAGAAGTCAATGTCTGTTAGTAGTTAAAAAACAAGTGATGTTAATGTACAAAAAAAAAATCTATTATATCTAGCACAATGAATACCTACAATTAATTCCAACCCAGGGAGCTCTTCTGGGGTTAAGTTTTAAAACATTGTCTCCAGAACTGAACAGCCCAATGCAGGGAGAACTCTATTTGCAGGATGTAGCATGAGCAAAAGAATGCTATCTTTCTCTTTTCCTCATAATGTCAGATTTAGTTCTGTTTCTTTTACATATGTAATACAAATATTGTCATAGTAAACTAGGAGTCTGATAAATCTGGGTGATATGATAGCTGCTTTACTCTTTTTCTGAACAAAGTCCCAGACTACTGAGAATTTAGAGAGTTTGTGATGGAGAAGAGAGCATGGTCTAGGAGCAGCCTGTATTTTCACATAACTCTCTAAAAATACTGTTGGACACTAGTCATGATTAATAGGAAGGAAAAGGGGATGTAATGTCACGCAACTGTGAGAATCTTGCATCTTTAGAAAATGTTGCTTCTTACCAAAATTTTGGAACGTTAATGCCCTTAAAACCTTTCAGTCATTTTCCATATGAGCCATACGTGATCCTTTTGTGTGTCACTTTGAAAAATGGATTCAAGGCGGGATCCACTAAGCTTGTGTGAGCTTGTACACATGTGGAGCTCTTGAAATGAAACATCACTTTCTGAATGGGACTGCCACATTTTGAAATAATTTGGAGCTTGAAAGAAACTGGCAAAAATTTTACAGGAAGAAAACAAAGGATGTAGAAATCATAATATAAAAACTCACCAGCAATTTCTGTTTCTGTGGTTCTTGAATTAAAGTGCATGGAAGATAGTACAGATAAAAGATGCTTTTTTCAGATTTTCCAACAGTAAAGTGATACTGGTGTGTGGCCACCACCTCCCTTCTGCCGTACCTGTGTTATTTATTGTATTACCTATGAATGAGTGTCTGGTTCATTGTCAATATGGCTTTTAAACCTGGCTTCTGTTTTCAGGATAAAATTGAAAGCTGATTATCTTCCTTTAATCTCAGAAAACCTTCTTAATGGTGTAATGAGATATAAATCCTGCCTTTACAGAGGGCATATGTACACAAAATCAGTCCCTGAGGAGGGTTTCCTTTTGGTTTGGTTGGGGTTTTTTTTTCGTAAGATTGCAAGTAGATGCACAGAGTAAATTATTTTTGATACCTAATGTCTTCTCACTGTTTCTCCCATTTGGTGGAACTTTCAAGTACAGAATAATTCTTTTCACAAATATTTTACAAATTCCTGTGGTTAAATTCACATTTTCTAAAAAAGAAGAAAGTAGTTGGGACCATAGAATCAGTTCTCTCTTTCTCTGTGCTCTTCAAGAAATTTGGTAGATTTAATTTGCATGTTTGCAATCTGTTTCTTGACAAACTTTATGGAAGTGTTTCTTATGTGAAAAATAGACTAAAATAAAACTATCCAGCTTAGTACAGCTCCCAAGACTCAGTATGAGTTCTGCTTTTAATGGATGTAATGCTGGATTCCCATGGATTCCTTTGTCATGGGGAAGACTGAGACCCCCTTAAGGGAAGAGTTGTGGGTGGCTGTGCCCCCAACACACCACGCTGCTTAGGTAGAGTCCTTATCCCAAAATTATGTCCATAACAGGGATAATGTTTCCTGTTTTCAGAGGAAAAAGATTGTGCAATCTGTCTGTTGGCTGATTTCCTTGCTTATAATACGACTTTCAACACATTAATGAGAACTCTTGGGGTTTTTTTATAGCAGAACTTAGAAATGGAGTATTTTACACCACAACACAAACTAAGAGAGAATCTGTTCCTCATAAAACTCAGAAAAATATAAGTGACATTACTCAACTGTTTTGTGGAATTGTGGATTTATTATTCATGTCAGAGGGAGCAATTTGATAATGCTGACAACTTCCTGCAATGCAGAGGCTATATAATTTCACAGAGGAATTTTTTTCATCAGCCAATAACTTCCTGTGTAGTCCAAGTGTATCCACAAGAAGATAACGACTCTGGGGATTTCAGTTGCTGTCATGCCTCTAGGAAATTGTTTATTGTGATTTTGACTGTTTTAGAAACTGAGCTTATCTTATTTTCCAGATTGGAGCCATTGGATCTCTGCTAACTTTGTGTTTCGTATTGAAAATCTTTGCACTGTTAGAAAAGCTGTGTCCTCACTATCCACCAGTGATAAGGGGGATAGAATGAACCAGGATTTAGGGATTGAAGCTGTTCCCCTGGTGTTTTGCTGGGGAGGTTAAAAAGGATTGCTAAATAAGGAGGAGTGGTTTGTTAAACCTATATACTTTTGGGATACATTTGAGTCCTTTTCCAGGGAATGGGTCATATGCATGTTTTTACTGGAATGCTTATAAATATTTTCAAAGGTTTGCTGAAGGAATGCTCCTTGTAAGTGGTTGCATATAGAAAGGGCAGGTAGGTAGTGTAAAACAGTTTGTAAGCGTGTATTCATGACTCAAAATTAATTCCCAATTTCTAATACGTAGGCAATGCTGAAATAACCTGCCTGACAATTAGAACAAAATTTTCTGGTTCTCTACTGTAACCATTTCATGCTGCATCCACATAGTGCAAGAACTGAGATAGAATGGGGTTTCTATCTTCTCTGAAGGTAAATCAGAAATTTTCCTCAAATTAGGTCACATTCACAATGAAGCAGAGAACTTGTGCTGCAGCCATTATTCTAACAACATCCATCTGTAAAGTTGTTTCTTTGTTATAACTATGTCTTGGCGCAGAAATTTGCGAAAACCACAAGCTCAAAATAAGTAATAAGGTTATCAAAAGATGGGAGGAGAGGCTGCTTGGAAGAAAACACTTAGAGGAGCTAATCCAATGCTAATGCATCTGTTAAAATGCTGTTAATTTTAGGATAACGCTTAGAGGAAAGCAAAGAAAATTATTTCAGCAAGTGGTATAAGGGTTTTTTTTTGTTTTAACAATTTTGCTGAAAATTTATTATATTTTCCTAGGAAAGGGTTTCCTTAAAATTAACACTCTGGGCCTTTACCTCCTGTATAAACATCCCCAAATAAGAAATAGTAGAATGACTGTAATGTGCAAGCAATAATCATTTCAGCAGGGGACAAAAATGCATGAATCCATGTGTTGTTTTGGAAACTGCCCTGCTCTATTCCTGTGTTCTTGGCAATGTCTGTGATGGCCAATCAACAATTTTTGGGCTTGCAAGGATGGCTGCAGGCAGCCACTCCTCCACTTCTCTCATGAGTTGGTTTTCAGCACTGAGCTGTTCATATTTACTCCAGGTTTGGCTTTCTTCCCAGGCTGGAGCAGTGAGCTCTTTAAAGGAAAGCCCTGCTGCAGCATTCACGGGAGTACATATCCTCAGCAGCCTGAATATAGTGATAAGCATATGTTTTTGGAAGATTTTATGGGTTACATGGAAGCAAGTACTTTTCCTCATTTTTATGGCTGAGGAACCAGCGTATTCCTACTTTAGCAGGTAACAGGTTTAGACATTTGCTTTGCTCAGGCTTTCAGAGAAGTCTGGATCATTCCATGTAGGTCTGCCCCAATACACGGAAGTTTAGTCCTGCTCCCAAGAGAACACAAATAATTTATATCACAGCCAGGAACAGATCCAAGGTCTCTTAATTTCTATTCTGTATTATTAATGTCTTGCAGATATCTGTCATGTCAAACTTTCCAGGAAGCCCAGGAGTTGAGTTTGGTTTTTAATAGCAGCTATTACTCTGATTTCTTAGAATTAGCTTTAATCATTTTAGAAGAGCTGTACAGCAATCTGAAATGTCATCCTAATGCAATATTTTGATATAGCTCTCTCATGGCATATATGTTAACTCTTAGTTGCAGGCACAAGCAAGAGCAGCCCTAAAAAAAACACAAAAAAAACTAACAAGTAGGAGGGGTGAGAGAACAAAAATGTTTTTGTTCCTTCTCACAGTATTAATTTCAGCTTTGTTTCTTCGATGTTTTCAGTAAATTTCTTTCCTGTTCTGATTTCTAGGAATAAATAATGAGACGTCTCAGTGCACTGTTTAATACTGTATTTGGTTCCTGAGAGCAAAGTGAAATGGATGCACTTCAAGTCTCTTCTTCAAATCTCTTCAAATCATGGTTTAATAATGGAGAATTATTAATATAACATAAACGGTCTGAAGGCAAAAATCACATTCATCTTTCTTACTTTAAAGAAAATAAAACATATGAGTATTTACTGTTTTCTCTATCCTGACTCCAAACCCTTGAATTCACCTTTCAGATTATTTCTTATTTGAAATACTAATTTAAAAATAATAATTTTGAATTAAATCCCTATGCAAGGTGGCAATCACATTTTAAAAATGGTATAAACAATGTATGCATAACAAAATAGTGAGAAAAAAAGATGAAATTAAAAGAAAAAGGTACATTGGCTCTTCCATTGAGCAATACTTCTAACTTAATAAGCATCTTGAATTTGTACTGAAATGCATTTGGCCCCTGAATACACTTTGAATTAAAACTCACTTATCTACAAGCTTGATATGTATATTCCCATAATTTATATCATGTTGCAAGAACTTTTATCAGAGTGACAAATGTGTAAGCATATACAAGTAAGCGAGATCAAAATGAACTGCAAAATTAATTTCCTTTATGTGGGAGGTATGCTGTTGGGCCAATAAAACCGGTTTTTTGAGACATCTAACTCATTTCTCTAGTGAAGACACCTTTTATCTGCCACGAAAACCGATTAATTTCTACTTTTGGCTCTCTTTACACCACAGGCTTCTGCTGAAAATTAGTTGTCACTTGTAATGTTTTCAGCCCCGACTGTGTTTGCCCTTGAAATCAGCCTACTGTATACAAGTATTTTGGATTGAAATACATACATTTCTTCTTACAATTTAATGAAAGATTTCAGCCCTCTTGGTTTATTGATAGACCATCATGCAGGCTTCACAGCTCTGCTCATTGATAAGAACACCTACTGACAAATTTTATTAGCCTCCTACTTTGAATTCTTATTGAATAATTAAAATAGTTAGATTGAAAAAGGTTATAAAATGTGTATTTTAAACTGTTCCCTTAGTTCCTGCTGATGCTGCTTTCACTGCTGCCTTTGGTGATTATTGATTTGCAGTACATTGTCCAAGTTTGCTTGGACAAACCCTTTCTTGAGGCTTGAACATCCAGCTTTCTGCAAGTAGTTTTATCCTAGCTGATAGTTTTGTTTATAGTCTTTTGAGAATATAATTAATCCAGAATTGAGGAACTCAGAAAAACCTAGAAATTGTTCTCTACTCAGTTATCATTGCTTCGTATGAATTGTTTCTCAGCTCAGACCAAATATTTTCTCTCCTCTGCATGGGCATAAAGACAATAGCAATGTCAGCCCTGGCCTTTCATAGAAATGAAACTGAGCTAGATAAGGCATTCTAGTAAATGGTCCTGGCTTAGCTGGAACGTTTCATAGTTTGTGTTTCTCAGACTCGAATTAGTGGTCAGGCTGTATTGCCAAGAATATCTGCCATTTCATTCCCCAGGAAAACGAGAACTGAATGTGCTCAGGCAGCTTTTGGGTCTGAAGGGGCTGGGATTGGAAGGCCATTCTCTTTACTTGGACAGGTGTTGAATCTGGGCTTCAGTCTGGTCAGACTTTTTGCTGTCAGAGAAATAGAATTTACTTTTACCTCCTTAAACTGTAGATGGGTAAGAATTCAAGGGAATATTAAACTGTCATGATTTGGAGCAACTGTTCTGCATCAGGAGAAACATGTATTACACCAAAAAACTGAGAGACAGTTGTTTATTACCTGATCTTCTCTTACTAGAGAGATAAAAATACTTACCTGTTACACATGTCTATTATTTGGCATCATTTAGGTAAAATTCTGATCTCAATCACATTATTTATGAGAGATGTTTGGCCTAATCTCGATGTATTGTTCTTAAATTGGATTCTTTAAAAATAGATTCCTCTGATGAGATATTTCTTTGCAAGGTGAGGAAAGTACACTTTAAATGAATTACTGCTAAAATATCCTGGAATGTGGGATGTTAAGCTAGTGGGCAATTCATAAAGTTACCTAATGTTATTTAGAAAACAATTACATGAATATTAGGTGCTGTATAATAACATACAGAGAACTTGGCAGTGTAGTTTGTTCTCAAACTTTTCTTTGAAATAATCTTTTTTGTATTTGAACAGGAGATTTTTTTAAGACTTGGATATAAAAACCTGTAATTTTTAAAAATTGGAGTTTTTATGGAGTCTGAAGCCACAGATAAATGGATGTGTTGGGTAGAATATCTTGAGAGTACTTTTGTTAAAACATCCTTGGTATCTCTTCCATCTGCCTTAATTTATTTTTCGTTTGAAACTAGCTAATATGTTTTAAACTAACCTCCCTTCCAGTTGGTTTTCTAAAAGCAAACCAGCCTTCCAAAAATGACATGACAAAAGAGGTCTGGGCAAAAAAGGGTCCATCTCACCTACATATCTATAGAGGTATATGCAAGAGGGCTGAATATGTAAAGGGGAAAATCTTAGCTGAAAAGCTTAGCTGAAAAAAAAAAATATTTCTCTTGGGCAATGGTTTGGTTCACTAACTTCTAACCTCGGTTTTTTTTGGTTTTTTTTTAAGTTTGAAACCCATGAAATCAGGGACTAAGAACTAACATGATAAGATACTTTACTGCAGTAGCAAAACCAGACACTGCTGTAGTATTTTATGATAACCCATGAAGAGAACTCACTGTTAACTCAGGACCATACATAATAAAATACAAACACAGATAATGACTCTAACTCCTTTTCTTTACAGGGTGGAGATTATAGTAGCAAAGAAAAGGCAGGCTGCACTGATTGTCAGAAAAGCATTCTTTCCAAATGACCTGGTGACCCATCAATTTTATTTTATTTTGCTTAAATTATATGTATTGAGATTCCAGCCATGAAATTGATTGCATAATGGCACTCCTCCTGAGCCCAGAGTCCTACCGAATCAGGGATGCTGGAATATGCCCAGGCTTTTGTGGGTTTGGAACCATAAATACCAGTGGGGCTTGCAGCAGTCCCTGCTGCCAAGGAATTTCTGCATCTTGTTCCTACATCTCGGGATATTTATTGTTATTTTATTTCTGGGTATTGCAGCTTAGGATGCATGTATCTCAGTCAGAGAAGATCCTGAAGGCAGAATGGGCCAGCTCTAGTGAGCCTCTATTGATTTAATGCTTATTGGGGAGGCAATATAGTGTCTGCTTTCATCAGGTGGTGAGATAGGAAGGCTGTGTGCTTCTAAGTAATGGGGTGGAACAAACTCGAGCTGTTTCTAAGTCTCCTTTCATCTTCTCATGTGCTATAATGCAGTACCCAAGTACAGAGAGGATAAGTACATGGATTAGATTGACTGGGTCCACGGTCATTAGAGAAGTGCATATTCCCTTGGCCATTAGCAGATGGAAGAACAATGGATAATCGGTGTGAGGTACTTAGTGTTGTTCATCCTAAAAATCCTCTTAGCCAGACCTTAATTTGATCACCTTTGAGGATCAAACATGTTCTCTTCATGTGAATGCTGCATTTCCCCATTGGTTAAGAAAGCAGAAAGATTGAAAGTAAGAGGCACTGCTGGAGCTGGAAGAGAAAACAACATTTCATATATGAAATTACTGATCTATCTATTTTCACTGGGAAAACAGTGCCTGAGGAGCAATTTTATTTCCTTAGATTTGGTTTTGCAGTTAATTTACCTTCTCTTCTCTGCATACTTATGTTTCATGTTTTGGTTATAAAAACCTATCAAATCTGGACTACTTTTGTGTCACTCTCAGGTGAACCAGCAAAATCTATCTGAATAGATAGAAATAGGTGCTTTTTCCACATTCTTTGTGTTATATCTTTGCCCACCTTATCTTTAACAAAGCAAACATTTCTCATACATCAGGAAAGGAAACTAGAAGCAGTTTCAGGGATTTCTTCACAGAAGAAGGCCACAGATTCTCATTAACAGCAACACTGATGTCCAGTAAATTCAAACACACTGTGCACTTTTTGAGACTTGCAGATAAAGCTTGACACTTTCCAGCTGTCCAGGAAGATTCTCAGACAAGAGGGCAAGCAGCTTCTTCTCAGTGAGACTGCTGAAACTGGGTGGCTCCAGTGATTAGTAAGCTTTATCTAGGCCATTAGTTTAAATCTGATTCACGTTGTCCTTTTAAAGCCCTTTTTGGCTGTGTTAGATTAATTGAAGCAGTAGTTTATGTAGTTCCTACTGGAAAAACTGCTCATATCACCAAAAAGAAAAAAACAAACCCAACAAAATGTTTAATGTTGTTTGCTGAGGAACATTCAATGAGCCTTTAAACTCAGACCTCAGTTTTCCTTGTCATTCCCTCCCTCTGTCAGCCTCCTTGTTGCTGTTTGAGTAATTTTTTGGTATTCTCTTTGGCTTCCAGTGCAGTACATAATAAGTCTGTAGTGTTGAAATGCTTTATGGTAATACTGTGCCTTACCTCTCAGTAAAGCTCAGTAAGATTGTCAGATATCATCTAAAGAAAAAAAAAAATTATAGGCTTTAAGATTATCAGAAATTGTCATACAAATTTTAAAGGTGAAATTTCTGAGAATGAGAGGGTAGAGCACAAGCAGTTTGTGAGTTTTGTTTGGTGTGGGTTTGAGGTTTTACTGTTTTGTTATTTATACCATATCTGTGTTACGTAACATAGGAAATAGTTGCTGCTTCCACCATCCCAACCAATGAAGAAAATTCCCAATATCTGCTTAGAATCAATGCCACACACTTGGTTACCTGTACCCAGCAATTCCAAGGGTGAGCAAAATGCTATGGCAGGGGAAGGCACTTGCCTATGGAGTACCAAGGAAGCTCAGCCCTGTTCTTGTGTACCCCTTTCCCTGGTGTTCAGAGGCAGCTTGAAGCCAGACTCTGGCAGGATCATTTTCTTTCACTGTCAGAGGTCTAACTAATGAGAACTTTCTGCTGGGACCATCTTCCATTTCCCCTTCCTTTCAACTTCTGTGTAATTTCCTTTGTGTTCCCTTAATTTCATCTGGTGAATCCTTACTTCTGTGAAGGGTTTCAACAATACAGTCGTTGAGCTACTCAGTATAGGTTTTTGGCACCCATTGAAATAAAAAAAATACTCTTCCAACTTGGCACAGTGCAAATTCACAGACCATATGGCATCTTGTTGAAGTAACTAGATTTGTTTTAGTTTGCAAATACTAACTTGAGTATTAAATGCCAGCATTTTTTTCTAATGCAACAGTACTTTGGTGATGAGGAAAGGAATTAAATTCCACCTTCTGCATTATAGAATTTCTTTTGATCCCCAGTACCCTGGAAAATCAGTTAAAGCTTTGCTCAGTTTGTCCCATGCTGGGGAGCAAATTGACCTGGCTGGTTTTTCCTTTCCTATCCAAAGAAGTTTCAGTTTTCTGAAAACCTTTATCCTATTTGATTTGTTTCTGGCATCAATTTTAATTTATATTTTAAGTTTAAATAAGAAAATAAAGAAAAAGTGAAATTAACAAATCCAGATATTAGGTCAGTTTCTAAAAGATAGTTGAATATCAGTCATAGGAGTTTTCTTACATATGGTTGATTGCCTAAATTTATGCTATCTTTTTTTCCTGGATAGCCTAAGGTGTCAGAGGAGGAGTGAACTGTGTTTGCCAGACCACTACACAGTTAATACTACAGTTAATGTTCAGTTATTAAGGTATTCCTTGTGAAATGTATATTTTGGTGCAAAAGTAGTTGTAAATATTTCATCTGGCTATCTATAAAGCATACTAGGAAATTTTCTTATTATTAGCCTAGATTTACTTTTGATTTTAGTAATTTCTTTAAAATATTCACCATCACCTTAGATAAGAAATCTGAGGAGACAGTGACTGAAAGCCCAGCTTTGAGAAGCATACCGTGAATGCTCTGCTGGCATTTGCAGAGATTCAGTCAGGGCTTGAATATTAAAAATCCAGATTAAGCATAAATGCCAATGTAATATTGCTGACTGACCTCCCAATGCCACGTTAGTTTGAATTCTAAAGCTCAATTTTAGCTGGCCAGGCATTAATATGAAAAGAATATGAATTTTCTCTCTCACATACATTTTTCAAAATTACTGTAATGAGCTGCTGCTGAGGAGGAATAACTTCTCTTATACTCAATTTTTTTCTGTGTATCAAAATGATGACAATTTTTTAGGTCCTTCTTCAATGATAAATCTTCAAAAATAATGTCCTCAGCTTCCAATTATGCATGCAAGCCTGTGAGTCCTGACCATCTTATCCCAAGTTGCCTATTTACAGTCTTGATGAAACACTGATTAGCTCTGATTAGCTAATGGATCTCTGATTAAAATGTCTAATTAAGAAAGTAAGTTATTTTATTCATGCAGTCAAATTAACTTCCTTTCACAAAACCAACATGAGATAGTTGTACATGCTGTGTAAGTACTTGATTCTGAAGGTGCACAGTGTTTCCCAAGCAGTGACAATTTAGAGTATCTAAGTTCATTTCATTAGATATTGCAAGTTATGCAAGTTTATACCACTTTAATGAAAAGTATTTGTACAAATAATGTTTTCTTGAAAACACTGGTTCGTATTATAAAGCAATGAATATCTTGTTAGAGCTGTTTTAATCATGAATTTGTGTTGTGTGCAGTTTTAAACTGGTTGAAAAGTTACATCACTGAGTATTAACTGACATGGTAGCTTTACTTCAGAAATTTAGTGATATTTTTCAAATGATTATTCAGTAACTTTTAGAAATAATGATTTTGGAATGATTTTTGAGTGGTCTGCTAACCATTTCATGATAGAATGTGATGAATGAAAATGCACAGATTTCCATTATTTTTAACAGTGTATTGTAAATTTTAGCTTGGCTGCTCAGTGGATAATGGTGGATAAAGTGGATTGATTATGCTGTCACAGTTGAAATAAATTAATCCAGTGCAAAATTTAATAAATCAATGGGACAAGCTTGTCCACAAACTGATAGGTCCAACAGCTATGCCAGTATTTCATAAACCTTGCCCAGCTCAACAAAACTAGGACCTAGCTGGGAAAATTTTATCTATTTGGTACACTGTAGTGTTACAGGTGGAGTGCAAAAGTTATAAACAATTTCCAATTCCCAGCAATTGGATATGCTTTTAAACAAGTTGCAGGAGATATATTCCCATTCCCACAAGGATGATGGAAAATAATGGGGTCTATGGGAGATGGAAACAAATCAACTTCTTTTCTTAAGGAACTCACAGTTAATTGCACTTAAGAAATGGTCTGTACAAATTTAATGAAGGCTTTAAGGATGTGGATTTACGGTGCAAGTGTGGCAGCCAAATTATCTATCCATGGATTTAGGAGTCCCTGAATACTCATAGAGGTGATAGACCATGATGACTCTGAGGAACTATTAAATCCATCAGGTCGAAAACAACTTCACATGACAACTTTTACACCCACATTAAAAGCTGCCAGGCATTTCTCCAACATCCTGGCTGCCAAAACAGCTGCTTTTTCTGTTAGTCAAACTGTACCATTCACTATGGTCCTGAACAATTTTTGGCATGCTTTTCATTGTCTGACTTTGATGTCAAGAAAAACCTGATATGATGATGAGAGAATTTATCAGGATTTCTCTCCTCCACTGAAAATTTTGATTTGCCATTGAGAAAGAGAAAATAAAATGGAGGAGAAAAAAAAGTATAGGGCCATTAGGAGTCAAGTTCCCTGAAAAGGATTTAGAGTCTAAGAAAATATAAACCTGATAATCATAGCTCAATAAATTTCCAATGTCTGGAATTTCTTCTGGAAATGAGGAGAAAGAAATGAAAATTCCTGTTACAACACCATCCTCGCTTTTTTCTATTATGTACCTACTATATATCACCCCTTAGAGACCCATCTACTCCTACTTCATCTGTCTTTCTGGTAACCCTTGTGCAGAGTAATGTCACAGAAAGAAATGAAGGGGCAAAGTGGAACACCACTGATAGCACTGCCCAGGGGTAATTTAGTGGGCCATGACAATATTCTTAAAAGAAATATATGGATGCCTATTGTGGCCAGGGTGCAGAGAGAAACAAATCACTTCTGCATGAGCTGCTGGTGTGGGAAGCTTCCAATTCTCCCTCATTACGTATGTTATTAGAAAGCTGAGGCAGGCTCATAATCACATTGAGCCTTGTTTGGGATGTTAGTCAAATCATTTAACCTTGTCACCTCCCTTTAACCTCCTATCTCAACCCAAGAGTGTTGACAAGATCAAGGAACATAAAACACTTCATATCCTCTTGATGGTGGAATGTGATACTGCAGCAAGAGAAAGCTTTGGCTTTAACTCCCTTCTTTTGTTTCAACTGGCTGCAATAAAATTTGCAACTTGGTGGAGGTATTAGAAAAGCCCATAATGAATTAAAACTTTTGCAAGATTTTGAGATAAGGGAAGATGTGTAGTTACACATGGAAATATCTGCTAGTGACAGAATAGCAAATATCAACAAAACATTAAAAAGGAAAGAAAACAAAATTAACAAACAAAAAAACCCCAAAAAACACAACAACAAATCAAAACAAACAAACAAAAACAAAAAAAACCAAGCCAACAAAACAAATATGATAAATTTCTAAGCTACCTCTGTGAAGCAGAAGAAGCTAGAGAAGCAGGAGAATATCTAGTAAAATACCAGGTTCTAAGAAAAGAAAATACCAGATTGAGGAAGTGAGAGAGAGAATACTTAAATACTCAAATGATGTGTTTTTAGAAGAAACAGCTTGACAGGCACAAGCTTTCACTGGACTGGATGTACCAAGTGTGAGAGAAAGTCTTTATTGGCACTGTTGAGTATCCATAAGACTCTTCCAAATCATACTGTGAAAAGAGGCTGGAAATAGAGTCAGGGATGACTTGTTCCTAGGAGACTCTCATTTTAGTGCTGTAAATCTAGCAGCCACGGTTGTGTCAGGAAAAAAGTACTGAATTTGCATTGACTTTGTCCAGCAGCTGGATGTGCAGGCTCAAACCAATTGCTGTGGAGGATACTCATTACAAACTAACTCGGAAGGTTTTGTCATATAGGTTGTTATAAGAGAGAAGATTTCATCTTTGTTTCACAAAATGATCCTAGCTGCTTCCACAAAAGTTGCTTTGTGAGCAGCAGTTCTTGCTGCGCTGAGGAGTTTGTGCAAGTTGTAAAGAGTCATAGAATGGTTTGGGTCAGAAGGAACTTTAAAGATCATTTAGTTCCAACCCCCTGCCACGGACAGGGACACCTTCCACTAGTCCAGGTTGCTCAGAGCCCCATCCAACCTGGCCTTGAACACTTTCAGGGATGAGGCATCCACCACTTCTCTGGGAAATCTGTGCCAGTGCCCCACTTTACCCTTCTGGTAAAGAATTTCTTCCTAATATATAACACAAACCTATCTTCTTTGAATTTGAAATAATTCCCTCTTAATACAATTCTCACTAATATTAGAAGTAGAAATTTTTTTTTGTTAAGGACATCTTTTGGGAGACAAATTGAGAATTTGGGATTTGCTCTGATTTGTTGATTGGAGATTTTTGTTTTTTCTTTTGTTGCTTCTTTTAATTACATTGCTATGCTTCTAGGATTCATCTCCTAGACAGTGTTTTCAGGAATTGAATGTGCACAGTTGAAAATAGCATCACAATTTTTGAAGAAAAAAATATTTTGGAGTTAGCTCTCTGGGAAATGATGGGAGCTACAGTTCAGCTGATTGCTGCCTTCTTTCTCCCACACAGAAGTTTTGTTCTTTTCAGAAACTTCAATGCACCACAACAGCTAAAAAAAAAAAAAAGGCATGTCATATGTAAGCAGGATTAGTTAAGTTTTCAATGTTACCACTTCAACGTTCTGGTCTAACGCTAGAAAAGCACATTTTTGCCGTACAATTTTACTGTTTTCTCTATATTGAAATGTATATCCTTCAATAATGCATCTTATAATGAACCTTTATTGCAACATGGCCAGGGCTGCATTTACTCAGCTGTAGCTGCTGCTGCAACGTAGCTGGAACTGCTTTTAGCCGTGTGGTGTCTCAGAGGGCAGATGAATAAAGATCAGCTGAGTATTATCTTTGATTTTGACAAATATTCAATTAAGACAGGGACTATGGCAGCAAGACCTCTACCAATATAAGCTCTTGTTTTTGTTCTCATCTTGTCCTTCTTTATCCATCATTATATTTTATCTTTTGTAGTCAAAATTACGTACCACTTCTTTTGCAGAAGAATTTTACTATCTGTTAAGAAAAACAAAAGAAAAATATGGTGCTCAGTGGGTTATAAGTCCTCTAGGAAAACATATTTATTAGATACTCATGTTGCAGAATTGTGTCTGGGAAATATCTGCAAGGGGTGCTTTAACTGCATTGTATTGAAAGCCAAAAAACCAATCTGCATCAGCTTTTTCCACTTTGCATTAGAGGTGCAAAGAAATTCAATATTTAAAAGCTAAATACCACCATAGGCTTCATATATCTCTTTGTAATCACTTAACCACAAAAGTAATGACCCATAAGAAAAAAATCTATCATGATATTTACTATTTCATCTGGGTACAATTAAATTATATAAGTTAATGAGTTCTCTTAGTGACTGAGACTACAAAATAATTCCTTTTCTCTTTTGCTTTTTTGAGCAAGGACTATGATTACTTCCCTCCACCTTCATTTGATGGTTCTTTATAAAATCACTGCCCTGAAAATGTCAGCTTTGATTTAAAAGGAATGCAGATGTTAAGTCTCCTTTCCTCCATGGGTGTACAGATCTGTACAGGTTTTGATTTTTTTATCCATTTGGAATCAAGGTATAGATCTCTGTTCTCCTCTAGTGATGCTTAGTGTTGGTAATTTCTCCTTGAAATCTTCTGGAACAACTTGCTAGCTCATCTTAGAGTGGAAAAAATTTTGAATGTTTTCTTAAAATACGTTAAACTGTTTTCAATTCCGTGTATTTCTTATAAGTTGGGAGCAATAGAGAGGCACTAAGGAGCTTTTAAAAATCAGCTGAGAGTTTTAAATAAGCTCTGGTGTTTTCCTCTGTTTTCAGTGATTCTGATCCCTTTCATTTTTCCTCCCTGCCTGCCCCAAGCCCTTCTTTTTGCCCTTGGAGTGTTTCCTTGAAAGGACAATTATCTGAGCCTAAATTCTAAGGCTGGTCTGCTTGCCTACTTTACAAACCAAGAGACACATTGTCCTTTACAGAATGGACTTGCTTGTAGCTGTGCTGCCAGCAGATAATTGTCTTTTCTCTTCATTATGGTGGAATTCCATGTTAAATTCTAGCAAAGGCATGATAAGCAAGATATTTGGAAATAGTACCCCATCCTTCAATGAAAATCTGCCTCAAACTGAAGGAAATCAGCATCCTGGTACTCACTAGCCATTTAGGTAAATAACCAAATCCAAGGATTTTGTAAAGGAGAGGGGGGACATCTTTAGTAAAATCCCATCAATCATCTACAGTTGCCTGCTGTGGCACAAGAAGGGAGGGAACACTCATGAGAGCTTTGCCATCCCTGTTTCATGGGATATCATGGGACATTTTGGCAAAGTGGAAGGCGGGCCCCTGTGGCATGCAGAGTTTGCAGATATGTGCTGAGAGTGCTGCAGTTTCTCTGGGTGTGATTTTTTTGTGTGCATGTGTGATTATGGAAGTTCAAAAGCCTTCTGGGCAGATACAGAACTGTCAAAGCGAGTGGGGGGTGGTGGTGTTATTTTTTCTTCGTGCAAGTTATCTCCTCACAAAGTGAGATGGATGAGTCCAGAACATTATAAAGCCTTAAAGGCTGAAGGGCACTTTATAATAGCAGAAAGCAGCAGTAATGCATCTGGACTCCATTATTAATTTTATCAGGTTTGTTCATTTAAACAACAGTAGGAAAAAAAAAAGACAAGAGTACTCTGCCGTGACAGTATATTCAGAGGAGGGCAACCTGAAGTACCTGGATACTATATTGTGACTATTCCCTGAAGAGCTCCTAAACAGTGTTTTTTCCTATAATTTTTCTCTCACAGGAGTCTTATTGAATTAAAAGCTTCTTGAAGAGCACTGTGCATGAGAAATGTGGCTTGTGGTCTGCTTGTTAATAGAAACGTTTTGGTAAAATACTGTAAATTATTAGCTTCAGATTTGATGTTGGAGATAATCAAACCATTTATAGAGGTTAACTCTGCATTCATTGTGAAGAAAAGAAGGAAATAATAACAATGTGTGGTATTAATGGTTAATTTTCCATAGTGGAAGACAGTGAGATCTGAGGGTTTAAACTTGGCTCCCCAACTGACAGACAAAATAAGTCCATCTATCTTACAGTGTGGGATGGTAAAGGATGTGTAACTAATTTTGATGGAAATCCACAGGTTATAGACTTGTAACAGAAATAATTGGTCAGGTTTATGAGTTAGTAGATGCATTTGACTTTCCTATTCCTCCAGTCTTCCAGCATAAAAACTTATTGCAAGGCTCACTTGGGGGTTTTGTTTAGCTTCAGTATTAACTTCAAGCTGAATTTTTACTTTTTAATTTATTTCAGGCCAATTTTTTAGCTTTATTTAATTCCTTTATTTCTTTCCCAAGAACCTCACCATTACTTTTCCTTCTACTCACTTTGGACCTTCTCCAAAACTTATTAAAATTGATGGGGTCTTTTTTATGTCTGCTATTAAAGAGAACTGAAAGAAAGCATAAAACTGTCACAACATTATATCAGCTTTACATATTTATGAAAGGATAGTAAACTTATTATGCACGATAGCTTGTATTCAGTGGAGATCTGTATTGTAAATGAGTTTAACTACAGTTTCTTATCACTGAACAGTTACTACTGATCTTTAATCTGTCATTAGAAAAGACAAATTATGCTCAGTATTATTATTCTTGCTCTCCATCTTGAACTCTGCATGAAATATTATCCCTTCTGGAATGGTTTAATTAGATTTTATATGATTGTGATTCTTGAACAGCATTGTAGAGGTTAAACAAAACTAGAAGTTAGACTTCAGGCAGTAACAGTTCTGTGACATCTGCTTTAACCTGGTGGTTATTTTAATAATGAAATTTTCCTGAGCAAAACATGCTCTATTTCGTAATATTTAATGTTTTAAAATGCACAACACATTTCACAACAATAGAAACAGAAATATATAAGAGAATGTGAAATATTAAGCCTATTCTGACTATGAAATACTAAGTGTGTTAGTGTTCAAACTAAACAATATGAAGATAATAGATGAAACTTATGTTTCTCCATGGGTACAGAGATAATTCTCCAGTTTATACAGGGTAGGAGAGGACTGCTAGATGATCAGCAGGAGGTAGAAAAACTCCCTTGGGCAATCAGTGTCATCTCTGGGAGGGAACCAAAGAGCTTCTGCTTCAGCCTCCCTCTCTTTGCTTCCCCCTCAGCTCCCTCACATCTGTAACTCATCTTATTCCAATTACACCAACAGCCAAAATATTGCCCTTGACCCTGTTTGATTTGACCTGAAGTCAAGTGGAGTTACATATCTGTGGTTTTGCCTAGCAGGGGTTCGTGCTACTTCTTTCAGTACTTTGGGAATAAGCACATTAACAACACCTAAATTTCACCTGGAGACTTGAGCCAACTGCAGACACTGAGTTGAGAACTTTCCTCTGAGCTGGAGTAACTTCTGAAGCTCAGAAGCTCTTAGCAAACATTGTTCTAAAATGAGAGAATGCTCCTTTTGCCCATGGCGAGGACTATTGGTTGGTGTCTCCATTTAAAAAGGAAATATCCTGAGTTTGTAATGGAATTTAATTTCAGTGTGACTATTTATGTACACCTATTCACTCTTCTGTGACCAGACTGACTACTGCACAAGATTTCAAGATAATTTTAGTAGTAATACACCAGGCTACTTCTTACTTCAAGAGAGTTTTGTGCTGAAAATTTTCAGTTCTCACAATTGGACAGGAGTAACAGGAAAACAGCTCATATTTCCCCCTTCTCCCATTTTCTAATCTTCCACCCTATTAATTAAATGATTATATAATTAATGTTTCCAAGGAATAGCTACATTTGTGTCCAAAAAAATAACCCATATACAGTGTGACTTGCTGCCATATGGTAAATTTACATTTTTTGTGTTAAAATCCTAGAATTTAATCTTTTCATGACTATGGCCACAGATGTGTCTGTGCATCAGTATTTGAAGGCTTTGCATAGATACAGGTGATTCTATGTATTATTCACCCCTATCTAAGGCCTTAGTTTAAAACAGTCTTAATTAGAGCATTCTGCAATCACTTTTATAATCTAATTTTACAATTAATACAGAGCCCCAGAAGTAAGGATTTTGCTGGTCCATATACTTCATGTTTTGACAGTGATAATTACAAGATTTGCCTGCATATTTTGAATTTACCTTGGTTAGAAATTTTTTAAGGGATTTAAATCATTGTTCAGGAATTTGCTAACCTTAGCCTAAGGTCAAGAGAAAAATTCACTCATTTTCTTACACACATGGTGCTGTTCACTGTGTGACTTGCAAAGATCTGGTCCTGGCTGACACCATCTCACTGCATCTAAAATTAATTTCAACTCAATCAATCCTCTAGCTCCAAATACTTATCTGTATCTAATCCATTCTCCTCTTTTCATGCAGACACACGCATGTGGAGTTTCTGTGAGCATGAGGGAGGGAAACAGATGGCTTTAACAGCAAGATTTTCCACTGACTTCTAGTTAATACAATATTTTCTCAGGAAAATAATCTCTCACATGATTTATTAGGTATTTCTTGAACAGGAAGCCTAGTAAGTATCCAAGTCATCTTCATTTCTTCCTCAAATATGTATAATTCCATCCAAATATAACACTTAGTAATTTTGTGTGGAAATTACCTTTCTTGTAGTTCTCGCCTTAATAAGCATATTGTTTTTACTTTTCAAATCATCGTTGGGAGTTAACCAGAGGCAGAAATTGGTTTGAATATACCTAAAAATGTATGGAACAGTGGTTTGGCCTAACCAGCAAGACCTTGCTTAAGGTGGGCAGTTTCAGAGGGTCAGGATTCATTGGGAATGAACCCTCTCCAGTGCCAGTTTTCCTTCTTGCACACACAGTTGTGAGGAAGTGAAGGAATGCCTGAGCACACATGATTTATAATCGTGCTTCTAGTAAGGAGCATAGGGCAGGCACTGCTAACTCCTGCTAATGGCTTTATAAAGCTGCAATTCTGGCCTGTGCTTCCACTGATTTAAAACAGCCTGATCCCAGCATTCTCATCTTTGCTTTCATGGGTGGTAGAAGAAGCCAATGCCATTGACACCCAGACTTTACATGTTAAAAGAGAAGCATCAGCCCTATGGAAACTCCTCTCCCAGAGGGATGAAGAGGCTTGGCAAGTTGAGTTGATGGAAACAGGTCTAGAGATAAGCACAACTGTTACTCTGAGGAATCACTCCTTCTGGCATGTTTCCATAGCCTCCCAAAGGAAAAGCAGTCTAATGTTCAACCAGAGTTAATCCCTTCCCAACTTACCATTGCAAGCTGAAGCTGTAGCAACAGCCAGGAGCAGCAGAGATGTTTCCTTCCTCCAGTCCATAGAGAAAGGGCCTGACATGCACTACATGGAAACATCAGTGGTTCTGCAACTTCTATTAGCTTTCAGAATTGCTGTCATCAGCAATGCAAAAATGCCTTTCCCTTGTCAACAACAGCAGGAATAAAACATACACTCTGTGTGTGTGTGTATGTTTGTGACAGAGCATTTTAATGGTAAAGGATGATAGCAAAATATTTAAAGCACAAAGTTCTGCCAGGGTAACTCACTCTGTATAGTCCTAGTCATGCTGGTGATATCACTGTTGAGAATAAGATGCACATGAGAGTTGAATACCTAAGTTTTGGGTTGATTTTGTTCAACTGAAAGGGCAATGCAGTGGAGTTTTTGCAGAGACCTGTGATCTCTAGCATTTGTTTTGTGCTTTTTTCATATCTCATGTGAATTGAAATAAGAACCTAGAATAAGCACTGTTTAATTTTAATGACTTAGTTAAACAAATGTATTTTATCATTTCATCAGGCTTATGGATTATTTTTTTCCTCCATCATTGACCTGTACAACACAAATATTGGTTTTGCAGACAAGGAATTCAATTAGCATTTCAAAGGTGTCAGACTCACTCCCTCTCCTAGCAACTTCTTAATAGCTTATTTGGGATGATTGGGAGCTTCAATGAAATTAGACAGCCTAACAAAATTAAAGGACATGCATAAGGAAAGAGAGGGTAACGTTTTATTTTTATATGATACAAAATTCATTTCAGAAGCTTTTGAAAATCTGGGGAAGAGAGTAGCCATAAATAACAGGACTAGTAACTTTCCTAAGGGAGGTAAGTGAATGCATTGGTATCTAGAAGTTTCAGACTTTAGGAAAACTTTTGAACTTGGAAAAGTATCTGTATATGCTTTAGTTTCTCTGCTACTACTTGCAATTAGAATTTTATTTGCACTGCATTTATTAAGGAGAGCTAAATTTGCCCTGAACAAAGGAGCAGCATGGTCCTGCTGCATAGTCCAGATTAACAACCTTTCTGGCCTTTGCTACCCTGCTGACAGAGGAGTATCCAGAGTGCAGGCTGGGCAAGAGGCCAGTAAAACAGGGTGCTGCTGGAGTTATCTATCCTGGGAAAGAGCTGCAGATGCAGTGGAATCTCCCCTGGCACATGCTCACAGGGGATACTCAACTCCCACTGCAGCCATCTGCCCTCCAGCGCCCAGCTGGGAAGTGTGAGCAGCACCAGAGCCCAGGGAGGTTGTCCTTCCTCCTTCTAGCAAGGTATGGGATAGAAGCTGCCAGCACTGGGACATCCACGTGGTGCAGTGGATCAAGCTTCCAGTTTTATCTGTGCTGCCAGAAAAACAGGATCCAAAAGTGCCTTGGGCTAAGCTTCACTCTAAGGAGCAAATCCATTCTAGCAGAAAAGACAAATTCAGCTTTTTTTTGATGAAGATGTTTTGTTTGTTTTTTTTAAGGCTGCTTTTTATAAGAAGGAGTATAAAGAAGGGAAGAAATGGGTTCTGTTCCTGCTAAAGTTTCTTAAAAAGGTGAATATAAATGAAAACGAGGAATAATGCTACTCAGAGCAGCACACAGTGCTACAGGAGGCAGTAGGTGCAAACTCAAGCACTTGTGACAAGTTTTGTCTATCCAGGTGGAGATTAGAAATCATGGAGCACAGGCTCCCAAGACTCTTTCACAATTAGTCTTCTAATATCCCAATGCATATTTTGCATGGAGTTAATGGATGTCTGACTTCACCCCCACCCTGCCCTCGTTAATATAAATCAGTATTTTATACTTGCATGGTTCTGATGTTTATGTCTAAGATGCCTTTCAATCATCTCTCAGTACTATCTTAAATGAGAAACTTCTCTTAAGAAAAAAAGACAAGTAAAATTGTAATGTGTAGTGTGAATGAGATTTTCAATGATTTTCAGGGATGGTGATTTTGCTGAAGATTAGCACAAAATATACAGAATTGCTAGCTGACATAAAGATTTATGTAACCATCACTTATCTTAGCATGTGTGAGGGTTGGCTTCTGCCTAAGTGGTGACCTACCTTCCCAGCCTTGCATTTAGTTAGTAACAGCATGATAACCCTGTTAAAATGCAAAATATTGCAGCCTGTCTTTGATGCTGACTTCAGATTAAATTCAACTTCTGTGTAGGAGGATACAACTCTTACAGACTACAAAGCAAATGTAGCTCTACTGGTTCTTGACTGCTCTATAATAGGAGTTAATGTCCCAAGTTTGCTTCAGAAGTTCTGCCTTGAAGACAGCAGATGTGTTGCTAAAGCCATCTGGCTCTTTTTTGAATATAATTTGTATGCCTATAAATAATCACTATGCATATGGCCTGCATTTCAACCGTGTGTTCCTCAAACTATGTAAGTTAAGATAATTTATTTCTTCTCGTCTTACAAAGAACTTCTGCCATACATTCCTGTCCTCTTGTTAATATTCTTGCAAACTATCAGAGTTAAAAAACAACTTATGTGTACTAAGAAGCCAGAAAAGTTGATTAGACAAGGAAAACTAAAATACCCCTCTAGGCATAAGCAATCACAGAGCTCTTTTCAGTATTTTCCAGCATTTGAAGTAGCAATTTAGAGTCCCAGAGCTGATTCCACTCTCTAGGCTGCACGTGTGGCATTAAGAAGAAAAGTGTTAGAGAGGGGATGCAAACAACCTCAGTCAGAGATAATATTCTTCTGAAATTATTTCTGCTTAGTGTGCAAAAACTTGATGTGTGAACTCTTGTTCACCTTTCCATTCAGGATTCTCTTACTGATCAGCTGCATAGTTATGACTTATATGCATAGAATATTTCCTAAGTTAGCACTAAATTTGGCTTTTCTCTAAACTGAAAAAAAAAATCTCACAAATTTACAAAACAGATATTTAAATCAATTCCCATTTCTTGCATTCGGCTTTATGAACTAGTGTAATTTCACTGCAAAACTTTCCATTCTGTGTTCTTTAGCATAAGAAAGATAAATTGAATATCATTTGTTCATATTTGAGATTACCCACTCTGATATCAAAAATAAGGAAATAAAGATGAATGTCATTGCATTCTAAGCAAAAAGAAACTGTGTTTTTGCACTTGTTAGCATCAGCAGAATAAAGAATTCACACAACCTTTTTAGATGACAGTTTGAAAATGCCTGTTATTTATTAGAAAATAGCAAAAGGCCTTGTTACATGACTACTTATGAAGGAGCAGATTATTTATAGTCTGCTTAGCTACATATAACCCACAATTAATTGCAGTAAAACATCTAATATTTTTCCAAGATTTAGGGTAATGGAAGATACAACTATTACTGCAGAACTGATTAGGTTTTCTGTGAGGAAAGGGCAGGAGACTCTTGTTACTGCAGATCCCAAGTGTCTACAGTTCTCTTGAGGGGCTTCAGCTCAGCATCAATTCATGTGCATTCTTAGGTTGTGTGAGCAGCCTTTTGATTTAACAAAAATGCATTTAAAAACTCACAGCACCAGTTATATATAAGAATTTTGTGGAAATGTGTGATAGTATATTTAGGTGATTCAGATGGTGAGCTCAAGAACTTCAGCTATGTTTCTTGGGTTTTAAGATATTACCGAAAAAGAAGTCAACTAAGCACTTATTTTTGAGTTCCAGAATGATCTCCTCTGAGTGCACCACAGCCTGCCTTTGCACAAAGGATGGAGGCCTTGAAGGCTGGTGGTACATCTACTAAACAACACTTTTTAAATATAAATTGAAAATAGCTGTTTCCTTGATACTAGCTTCATGATCAAAGCTAGAATTCCCATCTCCTTCCACTTTCTTCCCATGACTATAAACTGCTTGAAAATGTTTGTTTGATTAGACTTTGTGGCTTTATTTGCTGAACATCTGTAAAACACTTGTGTCTAAAACCCTTTGAAACTTCTTGCCTCCTTCTCAGATTCTCTCATACATACATTGCCTCAATTTTGTTGTGTTGTTGGTTTCTGTTTGAAGCAACAAGAAATAAGGATTTTGAACACCTGAAATGGTGTGTGACCATATTTTTAAGTGCATCTCTCCTCCACCTCCATCACTCAGGATGCAAGCATGGTGCAATTCGACTGTCAGTATTGCACACAGTCGTATTGTAAAACGCCACTAAGACAACAGCTAATGATGCTGATGGGGGAAATGGCTGCATATCCCAGGAAACAAGGAATGGATTTTTAAAAAAAGCATATCTCATGTAGCTGCAGAATGCTTTCCTCTAGCTAGGAGTGTTTTTTCTGGTTTTCTAGCTACTGCTCCAGTGAAAAGACAAAACTGGTGTTCTGGGTGATGAAAATATTCTTCAAGATGCTTATGTCTGATGTTGACAGGGTTTTCTTTCCTCCTTCATCCACTTCTGCCCTCTCTCTTGCATTGGCACACATCCTCTTAGGAGACTGACTTCTCTTGTGTGGAGCTGTGCTCATTTTGATTTACTCAAGTTGTTCAGCAACATAATTGTGAACATTCATTGTACAGAACAAAAAAAATATTATTTTATATAACACACAGAATACTTGCATCCTATATTAATTAGTCTCTATTGGGCAGTGTTCTAGATGCTTAAAACATAGCCTCAGTTGGAGAAATTCAGTGTATGAGTGAACAATACTTTTACTGTCGTGCATGGCAGTCTGACCATCTGAGTCTTGCTTTGGAGCAAGTTAGTCAAAGAACATAAGATCTTATCCCATGTAAAAGCAGCATTTCCATTTGGAAATTGCATAACTAAACTATCTCAGTGCACTAATTATCTATGAAATATGCAAGAAATTTAATAGCACCCTGTTATTCTTGTTAGGACTAAACAATACAAAAAGTGTCTCTCTTGGTGCTGCGTGTTGCTGCTTGCAGCAGCTGCTGCAAGGTAAGTGACAGATACTGTCCCATCTCCTAGAGCCTTGCAGGTTGCTGCATTAATCCCTAGGGCTGAGCTTGAGCACACACTTTCCTCTCATCCCTGAGATGGGATTCCTGTGATGGGAGAAGCAGAACTCTTGTTTCAGAGAGTAAACTCACAGTCCTTGTTAGGACTGTGGGTAGTGTGTGGTTTACCTCCTGATGTTTTCAATCACTGGAATGGCCATGCCATAACCTCCATTTCATTCCCTAGCTGAAAGTGCTCTCTTACTTTCCTATTTTTAACACTTTCCCTGCTGAGTTTATTTTGGCCCCTTTTATTCCCCTAGTTCAGTGAACACTTGAAAGGCTGTTTTCCTTATTGAAGGAGGCCACACAAAGCTCTTCCCATGTGGCACAATCTTATTTTTTTCAAACTGTAAGGTAGCATCTTTTGCTTGCTTAAGTTAGATGACAAAGTTGAGAATCAGAAAGTTAGGGTAAGGAATTAAAATGTGCCTTCATAGTGCACCGAGTTCAGTAACTGATCTTTTTGTCTTCACAATTTCATGAGCTTAGTAACACATTTTAATAATCATAAGAGATCTATAAGCCAGCTTGTGAAGTGACATTAGCACAAAGACCATATGGATGATTGTGAAATATCTTGTTGAATTTTTAGGAGTGTGAATTTGTCTAGAGTCATGTCTCTCTGAATACAAAAATAATTCCTCTTCTGTTCACTGTGAAGTCTTAGTTTCTAACAACACAATGCTTTGCAAACTCTGTCTTGTAGATTTTTAATTCTCTCAAGATCAATCTTAATTATCACGTATTGTTCTTTCTCTAAAGGGCCTGAATATCCCCAGTAATCTATATACATTGTTATCAGTGTAATAAAAGTAATAAATTAATCAGAATTACGGGATGTATTACAGAGCAGTTATCAAAGTGCTGCTTTAGTTGTTGTTACTAAAGTAATTTTATCAGCAGTCCACCCATCTACCTTTCAGAATTTCTTTATGAGCACACAAATTTCCACATTTATGTACATATGCCCTTTTCACTATGTGCCACTTTCAGCTGTTGATGAATTATTGATTTCTCCTGTCACAATTCTTTTGAGTTACAATACTCATGATGCTGAAAAAGAAACAGGATTCATTATTGTACTTTTTTTGAAATGTGTTCCACTCTCTTTAGATTTTCTTAATTTCCTGCAAGGCTATATGAAAGGGGTGTTGAAATGACCCCAAGGACAGGGCAACCTGCACCCAGATGGGATGGCTCTTCATAAATTTCAAATAAATTGAAGAAGAGAGCAACAGAGTCCAGGAGTAAATTTTCTCTATCAGAAATCAGTTCTTCTTCCCACTGGGTTTGCAATAAGGAACTATATATTTATTAAGAAGATAATTATTTTGGTTTTACCTTGGGTTTTCAGTTAGCCTTTTGAAGGATATCGTGTTTTACAAACCTGCTGTGAGCTAATTGGGTGTGCTTACCTTTCTTTTACAGACAGAATACCTTTAATGGCAGCAGAGGGAGGTTAAGAAAACAAGCCAAGAAATGTCAAGAAATGAACAGTCTAATAGTTTAAACTTGCAGTATTAAATATCAGGTTTGATTAGACTTCCAAGACCGAGGATTTCGGCTTAAATAACTTTTCTTTTGCTGCTGTGGATTTATTGAGCCCATGGAGTCCCTGCCTGCTCTTGGACCAGGGTTTCTGCCCAGGAGCTCCATCCAAGGCCAGATGTGGCTCTGGCCACCAGGACCGCTGATTCTGGTCAGCTCTGGGCTTGGCAGAGCCAGTAACACCAGTACACAGTTCAGAGAAATAAGTGACATTGTCACAGCAAGCAGGTGAGAGATCTGTTTGGTCTTTTTCTCTGTTTACTAGAGGCTGGACTAAGAGCACAAAATTTAATTGAAATTCTACGTTTGTACTATGATGAGTACTCTAGACTGGGAACTTGGTATCCAAACACAGTTTTATAAATATTTATATCTTGCCTCAAATACTCTGCATCACAGAGTTCTATGGTCTATTTTCAGGCTGGGGAAAAACACAGAAATTCTTAACCAATTTTGTCATTTTAAATGGAGTTGCATGTTCACTGGTTCCTGTGAAGTTTTGGTAAAAAGGATTTTTTTTTCCTTCTTTTTTTTTTTTTAAGCAGTCCATGAATTTTTCTAACTCTATGTTGATTCATATTGATACTAGACAACATAAATACACATTTCCTACCAGGAGTAACATAATGCAGAGGACTGTAGTGTGTGCCAACGAGTGGATTGGCATACTTCGATTAATGTATGGATACATTGGGAAAAAAAGCAATCCATATTGATTATTATATGTAAATCAAATACTGAAGTTTCAGCCCAGAAGCATTTTTTGACAAAATTCACAAGGATTTTTTTTTTCTATGTGATACTAAATGCCGATTAATATCTGCAAGCAGAATACAATTTCTCTGCGCAGCAAACTCCGGAAACTTCTTGTCAGAGAAGTAAATTGTTTCACAATCAAATGCAGGACGTGCAGAGAATTCAGTCCAAGGTTATTGTTGCTATGTATTCTGCAAATCAAATGATTCCTGGCATAATAGAGCAAGAAACTTCAGTAAAGATCACTGTTATGAGCAGATGACATATGTTTGTGTTATTAAGCATATACCCTTGCAGATTATCTTCAAAACAATTCAGTTTTCTTATTGGAGATAATGGAATGAAAGATAGTGGCATACTTCTTTCCCTTTTATCTGAATCAAACTCAAATGTATCATCGAGTTGGAAGCATTTTCATTTCTTGTTCTTAGATCATTTCTATTACTATAATGCAAAGGCTATTTTGAAGTAATATTAAGGGGGTTTTATTTTAGTATTCATAGAAAATAGGACCTCAGAAGTAAAGAGTTTGCTGGTCCATCCCTTGACTCAACACAGTCACGGCTGTTTGGCAGAACCACTCTTAAAACTTCTCCAGGAAATTTATTCCAGTGCTTACTCCTCTTTCAATTAGAAAGGTCTTCCTGCCTTACATTTTAACTACCTTAAATTCACCACACTTCAGTTTAAATCTACTGCTTCTTATATTGTCTGCTGTAAATTTTAGAAGTAGTATAAACATCCTCTTGAATTTTAAACCTGGTTTGTTTTAACAAATCAAGAGTGTGTTAACCTCTTACAGCCTGGTGCAAATTTAAAGCTATTTTTTCCTTTCTATCCTTCTGGTCTTCTGTGAAATATCAAACTATGCAAGATTGGGGTAAACTCAAAGAAGCCCATATTGATAATGTTTCTTTCTAATTTAAAGTGAAACCTTGACAGTCATTCACTTGAGTAGATGTTTGCCAGAAAGCTGCTCTAGTTCCCATTTTCTGTTGATTGTTTTACTGTGCAGCTATTTCACAGCGATTTCCTCTAGACACAGTTCTGTAACTTATTTACAAGATGGGCATGTCAGATACTGCTTTACCAAACTCCAGGCATATGACATTTTCTGCTTTTTCCCCAAGGAAAGCATATTATGGAGTCCCAAAAAGAAAACGGATTGTGTTTGGCAAAATTTATTCTTGACAAATACCTGTTGGCTGCTGCTCACTTTATTTCCTTTCTTAATTTGCAGGTCATCTTTTTACTACTACAGGGCAATCTCTTTCTCAGGTTATGTCATTAACGAAAAAAAAAGTTTTAGGTTGTTCTTTCAAAGATGATTTCACATCCAGCTGTAGGAATGATTTATGCAAAATCATTCAACAGAATTCTCAGTTTTTTTCTTTTAAATTTGGGTACTAAAGTAATTTTTAAATTAAAGGATATAATCTATGGTGAGTAAGATTCTTTGATCCAAGGATCTGTTTGCTAACAATCTAATTTATTTCTACCAAGATTTCTTATCAAATCCTAAACTCAGTGAATGCCTCAGGTCCCTGTCTTTGCTTGACCTTCTGTGGTCTCTCCTTCATTCTCATGGATCAGAAAAATATTGCAATACCAGATAGGGAATAACAGCATCATGCTGTAGAGCATGTAATCTCCAGATTTGTGTGGGTTTTTTTAATCAGGAGTGTTTGAAGTATTTTATTTGAATAGCATGATGTATTGCAATAGCGCCTTTTACAAAAATTAATTTTTAAGGATTCAGGTAAAATTAATACACTATAAGATGTGTATCTAAACCAAGAAACTGAGCAAAGACAACTGAGATCTGAATCTATTCTGGTTTTAATGCATTGGAGCAGTCATGGCCCTGTACACTTGAGAAATTCAGTGTGAGCAGTAGGAATGACACCCCACCTCTTTCATTAATATGTGCAATTGGTGCAACCATGTCATTCTCTGACTTGCCTCTGAAAGGTGATCCATCCTTCAGTGTTGTTCTACTGATGTTGTATTTGATGTTACTCAAAAAACCTTTTCTCCTTTGAGTGATTGTTTTTGCTCTGGCCAAAGAAATAATTGATTTTTTTTTTTTTAATTGGTAAAACTGAGCAGCAGGGAAATCCAGCAGCAATTTTCCTCTCTTACAGGCAAACAGCATTATAGCTGTACTCCAGTGCAATCTTGTATTGCCAATTTACTGCTTCCCCCACTTTGCCTACAAATGCCAGTCATTTTTATAGAACCTCAAAATCTAGCACCCAGCAAAAACCCAGCAGCAGTAAGAGTCCACTAGGGCTCAAGGCTCAAGCAGAAATTGAAACTGGACATGAGAATGGATATGAACTTACACACAGCACTAGTTTACAGAGAAGGAAAGCATCATTGCTGGAATCAAATCATCCTATGTATTCAAACTAGAGGTAAGTTTGTGTGTGGAACTACATGTTTTCAGATAAGATACAAATAAGCACAAGGGTCTTATTGCTGAACTGTGTAAATGTATCTTAAGCAAGTGCACAGGGGAAGGAATGAAAGCAGCTAGCACTGATAACTGAACTCCTTCCTCTTCATTCTTCTTTCTTTGTCTTTCTGTTCCAAATCCCAGTGCCTTAATGTGTTACAGTGGGAAATGGTGGGACGTCCTCATCCAAAATCATCATAAATGTTGAGCTGGTTATTCTTAGTTCAGTCAGAACATCTTTTATGCCACTCAGTTGATGTCACTCTTACTTGGATTTCTCTTTGACTATGAATTTGTATGTACAGTTATTTGAGGGGTCTTTCTCAAGCAAAAGAAACACACAAAAACTACACAGGGATTCACATTTTCCCTGTGTTTCTTCATGTAGTAGCTCATGCTCAAGAATATGTACAAAGACCAGTAGTTAATCTTAAAATTATGTCTTAAAACCTTTTTCAAGTTTTTATCAATCTTCCAATATTTAAAGGCTAGTTTGTAGCCCACTCTTTTTGAAATAACATTTTTCTTACTGGTATATAATATTGGCATTTTAACAGTATGTAGAATTATTTTGTAATCAAAAAGGCCAAAAAGAGAAACAATTTTTTTATTTCTGGAAGATTATATGCCCAGAAGAATGTTAACCCTGCTGTTAGAAATATGGCTTTTACTCACAGTTTATTTTTTCTATTTTCTCAGGCCAGAATTATTTATGGAAGTAATGTGGGGGAGGTTTTTACATCCCTCATTAGATTTCTTGCCAATCTGTGGTCATGTTCACTTGTCCACTATGTCTTCACACCGTTTTCTTTGTACCTGTCTCATCTGTGTTGCACAAGTTTTACTTTGGAAACTAAAATGTTTTGTCATACAATAACTTTGTTTCTTTGTCTGAAAATGTCGAAGAGCCAGGATTTCTCTTGCTGTGTATTATTATATTGTCAACCCCCTTCCTCCTCCTTTCTCCAGCCATACAGCTTAAATTTTCAGGCTTTGTTCATTTAGTCACAAGGGAATCTTTTCCTTCCCTTTCCCCCTTTGTAATTATTATTTTTGTCTGTGTTCTGGTTCCAGCCTCACTGCCACTGCACGCAGCAGTGATGGCAGCTGTGACAGGCGCCTCTTTGAAACCTGGGGAGCAAATGCTTCTAATGAAAGGGCTTGAACACCCTCTCTAAAGGTGTTTGTGGATCAATTCGAACAATTTCATGCCTTTTCCACCCCTGTGCTACCCAGTGTGTCTCTTCAGCTTAGTTTGACTTAGCTGCAGAACTTCCCACCCTCAAGAGATGCTGGCTCATGCAGAGGTCAAAGGCTTCCTTTGTGAGGGCAAGGCTTCAGACCTGCTGTGCGTGGGGTTTGATTCTTGACAGACTTCAAATGCAGCATCTCTGGAAGTGCCCTAATATCAGACCTTTCCCAGATAATGGGAAAGGCAACCAGAAGTTTGTTGGGCAAGCTAAATCATAATTTGTGGTTTTTGTTGTTAGTTATTTTTCCTCCCTGAACTTATGGCATTTCAGTTTCTTTTAACAAGGGAAATATGTGTGTTGATGGCCTAGAAGACCCATCAAAGGCTTAAAACTGCCATGGTCAGTGACTTGTTTATAAACAAGATTTCTTATTTATTTCTATATCGTTCTCATAATTTCATAATCAAAGTTCATAAAAGAAAAAGCACTCTGGTCCCACCATGTTTCAGTGCATTTTTCATTGTTTTTGGCTGCTGGTTCAGTGTGACAGTGGTACAAGCTGCAACGAGCCTTGGACCTGTTTGCAGCCAGCTTCTGACCCTTTCTTAGCCTCCACAGGTTCAGGGGGGATCCCTTCCAGGCTCAAGGTGGCAGCTCAGCTCAGAGTTATTTATGCAACCCATCTCTCCTTGGAGGCTGGGAATTGCTAAACTGGTAAATGAAACATTGAGGTCATAGTAAGTTTTATGTAAGGTAGCAGGGAAAACAGGCAAAATTTTCCAAAGAGAAAGTACACTTCTTAAATTATTTTGTATTTTTGGGTAGGAACTACTGCTAATCCTGTCTACCATAAGTGTGAGGTTTATATGTGTTAGTGGGTTTCTTTTTATCTTATTTTGATACCCGTGAGCATAAGAAAAATAAAATAGTAAATATTTTTCATTCTCTCGCTGTTTGTCTTATATAATGTGACATAAAAATCATCAGACATTTTTTTTTGGTTAATACTTTATTATCTTTACTATTATTTATTATTACTTATTATTAT
>VXBI01013785.1:626783-657047 GCA_013397375.1 Toxostoma redivivum
TTATATATATATAGTAAGGAAAAGCCTTTAAGGATAAGATGCTAAGGCACTCTTTTTGTGAATAAATGAAATTGGAGAGAAGAGTTGGAAGGAAGGTAAGTTTGCTTTTGTTTTCAGAAAATAGGAAGACAAATTTTCTTCTATGTTTCTCATGGAAACAAAGAAAATCAGAACCGACTTCTATAGCTGGATAGAATGAATGTGGTCAGTCTGTTCTCAGAATTCAGTGACTGTTCTTAACTAAATTCCTTTAACCATTTTGTATTCTGTGAGCAAGTGGTTAATGCACTTATTTTACTGAGCAAAGATATAAACTTATTAATTTTTTATCTATTGCTGTGACATCACAAGGTAAAAAATCTTAAAATAGCCTGATATAAATTTAAGAATGTAATGTGCTATGACTTCTAAAAGTAAACTCAAAGACAGTGTGGGTAGTGTTAGAGTTCTTAAAGCCTCTTGCCACGAGGGCATGCCAGATACATACTGACACATTATGCAAATTTTTCATTGTGATTTACATTCTTTAATGACCTCAAGATGCTCCAGATTTACTTTTAGATGCACACAGGCAATCAATGAAGAACAGTACAAGGATGAAATTAGGCCAAAAGTCAAGATATATCAAAGGAACATGAGTGACAAATATGAAACAGTCAGGCAGCATCAGTCTCCCTTGATGTCCAGCTATGTTGAACCAATATAAATATTTGATGTGATAGAAAAAAACAAATGCCCAGCAGCAGCAATATTTTCCTTAAGGAGGTAAAGTCCAGCTGTTGTTTCTTCCTGCCTCCCAAGCATAATGTGCAGTAGCTTGGCTTGGTCTGGATGAAAGAAAGCACAGAAATGTCCAGAACAGACAGGAAAGAATGGAGATGTTTCAGCCCATTGAAATTAGAGCTTTCTTATGTCATTTTTATACTGCAATAAGAAAAAGTTGCTGTTTTAGATTTAAATACTATGCTTGCTCTATAAGTAATGTAGTAATCATTGCTTAAATGATCTCAGGGTAGGAGACAGCTTCTAAATCTCAGAGATATAAAATAGTTTTCTGGCCATCATACTTTTACCAGTATTAGGTTTTTAAATGGTTTTGAATTAAGATTGGAGGATAAACCCTCTATTAGAAGTAGTTAAAATGCTGGAGAATGGTGTGCACATCTAGGTTACTTATCCAAATACAAATATTCAGCTAAAAGTATAATTTTTTTGAGACAAGAGCTATTTTTAAAATAAGTCTCTTGAAGTAGAAGATGGTTTCCCATTAAATTATATATTATATTTGTTAAATCAGGCAGTCTGGGCAGAAATTATGGCTGTAGTTTTACCACTGGAATAAGAAAGCCCTGCAACCTGGACCACTCTCAGGTCCTGTTGGGGTGTTGGGTCATAACCTGGAGAAGGGAGAGTGAAGTTCAAGAAGCTTTCATGTTCACCTGAGCAGAAAATTTCAGTTTCCACATACCCATTGCACAAACTCAAGTTCAAACTAAGTCAGGCCTGTAAATGGCTATGATAATTGATCTTTGTTGTCTCTGCAATTGTTCATAGCAGATTCAACCTATCAGTAGAACAGCATGAGGAAGCTGCTATCTATAGAGCCTCTGCTTTGTGGCTAGAAGAGATCCATTCTCTTTTTGGCAACTCCAGATTCACTTGGAATTCCTCATCAAGCCTCACTTTAAATGCAAAGCTTTTCTGATATTTTGTGAGCCTGGGACTGTCCTTACAGAAATGAGCTGACTGAGATTCAGGATGTAAAGTAGAAACTGACACAGTAACTCTGTTTTAATTTCTATTCCATACACATGAGCATTAACTGAAATGTAGCAACAAAAATCTCTTGATACTCACACCTCTAAAGGCGCTGCAAAAATAAAATTACATCATTTGATTTCTACTATTGTCATTAAAATAGGGTCTCTGTCACTCTCTGAACAACCTCAAGATTGACCTCCCATTTTCCAAAGCTTATCCCCCTTTGTCAGGTCAAGAAGAATATGTTTAATCTATCCTTTGATCTCTCTATCCCTATGGCTATGCATGATGGAGGAATTGATAACTCATGCAATAGAATCATTACTGTCAACAGAAGGACACGGGCAAGTTTCTCTAGGAATTTTATGATGGAATTGGTAGGATATGTGGCTTAGAATTAGTTTTACTTTTGGGCCCATGGTTGTCATTTTTGGGTTCGGAAAAGGGCATGAAGCAAAAGAGTGCTGAAATATTTTTCCCAAAGATATTAATGGAAAAGTGGGAAATAATTTGCAGGTTTGAAAACTTCTTCAGTGATAAATATTTTACAGTATATATAAATAAATTGATTGCATGGCTACTGAGTAACAGAGGTTTATCAGGGCCATGGAACCTTATTCAGAAGCAGCTCAGCTGGGATCTGTGGCCTTGGTTCAGGAGCATGATGAACTCAAACCCAACACTTCTGTGTGCTTATGTTGCTAAAGATTCTGTTCTGTTTACTGTTTTTCCTCAGTCTTAATTCAATGAAAATAGCCTTGCTCATTTTCAACAGCTCATTGAACAACTATTGTCAATTTTAATTTTTCTTTATAAAGGCCAATTCCCAATTGGATTCCTTTGCTGAAATATTTAGCAGTTTTCACCTGAACCCATTGCCTTCCCTTTTTTAGCAATTACTCCTCCAGTGCAAAGCATTGAAATGTGGGTGATTTCCTTTCATCCACATTCTGTCCCTTTCCTGTGGAAGGTGGCTATATGCTTATGAAAAAGAGCATCATGCCCATCCATTCCCCCTCAGCTGCCACAAAGCAGGAATAGGGTTAAGGAATATTTGGGCTAAGACTTCAGGGTGGTCCTTCACAGTTTATGGTCTCTGTAGTCCAATTTCTGTCTTCATGTACCTTTGTGTGTGTGTGTGCAAGGCCAAGCAGTCAGGCTGACTCTTACTGGGGAATATTTTTTATCACATAGCATGATGAAAAGAAAGAATGGACCTGGTATAAAACCATGATATAGATACTTAGATCATAGCTCACTGAACAATGAAAACTATTTTTTTGGGAGCTACTGTTGAAAAAGGTGAGAATATTAACTTTGAAATTCCTGACAGTAGCTGTTGTACCAAAACAGTTCTAAGTAATAGAAATAAATATGGGATTGTTTGTTTGTCTGCAATGCTGTTGATCACTAGACAACTAATTTGCTGGGGAGAGGCGAATAATATATCATATCTTGAATCAGCCCTGTCTCAAGCATATTTTTTTAATTCACATATCCATCTATAGCATGACACATCTGAAAATCATCAAGACTGTGAATGGTATAGCAAATGGACCTTTAATGAAATGTGTCAGAGCTGCTATCACATAGCCTGGTTAGAAAATGAGCACACTCAGCATACATACAGCTACACACCATATTGCTCTGCAGTAACACATCATCCACATGGCTCTGCATGAGAGTGTTTTGGCTAGGAAAAAGAAAAGGCCAGGAACGGTATCCTTTTTTAAATCTGTCAAGTGGATGTTTGGTATATTTTGGGAAAAGGCAGATGAGGTAAAAGAAAAAAAAGGTCTTGTTAATGAGACTTTTTTGAAGCTCATTTAGCTATTAAAAAAAAAAGGTCTAAACATGTACATAGTTCTACATTGACTTACACAGAACACATTTAATGTTAAAAGCTATTGCCTATTTTGATAAACTCTGGTCTCTTAATAAATGTAATACAGTGAGAAATTATTCTACAGATCATTTTTTATTTCAATTTTTTTTTTTTTATAGAGACAGTCAGGGGTACACTGGGATATGCAAGAACTGAGTTTAATTTCTGGTTTCTTTGACAGTCTTGAATAATAATGGGAAAGATAATTAGAACAAGAACCTAAAGTCAATGAAAATATTGCCAGTGATCATAATGGGACCAGAATTCGGTCTGTCTCTCTTTCACAAAATGAAGATATAGCAGTGCTTACAGGTCTCACATGGGAGTCATAAGAATGAAAACATTACAGTAAAAAAAATGTGGGTCAAGTTATTACTAAGAAGATAAGAAGATATATAATACATACCTGGTTATGACTGAGAGATTCAACAATCAGGTCAGGTTACCAAAATCTTTTTTTCCATGAATGAAATGGGGGAAATCTCTGGGGTTTCCCTCAGAACATAATTTAAAAATTGGAGAAAACTAATGCTCATTCAGTGTCAAAGCATAATAACAAAGGCAGCACACTGACTACTGCAAAACCACAAGGTGAATGCAGAACAGGCCTTTGCATTTAAATTTTGGTCATGAAAGCCAAGGAAAACTTTTTTTCCTTCATTTTCCAGAACTGATATTTCTTTGTCATTCTCAAGCCATCTAAAAGATTTGTCTCCATTTAACACGCACAAAGCTTAAAATTTCTTTAAGAAACTAAGAAAATAGTAATTAAAAAAAAAAAAACAACCCTTCTACAATGTTTTCCTGATTACTTGATTAAAAATCCAAAGAAAGAATATAAGATCATGACCTGGATTAAGCATATCCCTTTGTCCTTCTTCAAATTAACATGAAAGAAGAAAGAAAACATTAGCATGTTAATTTGGAGAAACAAAATATGAACATGAAGGCATTTACCACAACTGCTTTTTGTTGTGAGGGGAAAAAAATGACAACATCTGGAACTAAATGTTTTCAATTATAGTGGATTGGAATATATAGTCAAACTGAATTCAATAAAATGGAAAACAGGTTTCATGACAGCAGAAATGAGTGAAAGGGAGAAATCTCAACTGAAAAGCATAGAATATGGCAAAGCAATCATTCATAAACATTTTTTTTCAAAAAATAAGTAATGTTCATGCAGTCTGTGAAGAAGTTTTAGAGCTGGCATACTATTAAGAGAGTTTAGAATGCATTAAGAATGCATTTTTCACACCCTGTATAAGTTTTCTTCTTAGGTACTATGGTGTTACTTTAACTCTTTGGTATAAAGCAATATGTACATTAATTCCTAATTAGAGAGGGAGCAAGTTGTTTTCATTTCTGTTTCTCCTTTTTAAAAGCATATCTCCATATTGCCTGCAGGAAACAAGTGTGGAGAAAATGGATAAGATAGAATTTTACCACAGCAATTTGTTAATGCACCTAAAGAAATAAAATTAAAAACAAAAAAAACAGCCCCAATTTTCCTCTCCCAGTTCTTCTCTCAAGGGATTTTGCAACTTCTTTGGTTTCATTTGGGTTTTCTTTTCAAAAGCAAACTCAGTGAATGTCTCATAATATTGCAGTAAAATTTAATTAAATATTTATATAAAATTAAGGAAGGGCAAATGAAGTAAGAATGATCATCCATGCTTTAAGTCCTTTACCACTATTTGACTGAGTTCAGGTAGCCAAGCTCTTCTGTATTTTCTAATTTTGTAGCTGAAAAAATGTAAATGCAGACACTGTATCTGGCTTCGTCAGAATACAAAATGTAGTTTTAGAAGGATGTCTGTACTTTCTGTAGTTTAAAAATCTTGTAAAGTACTGTATGTTCCTGGATTAATAAGGGCATAGCAAGCCCCTCTGAGTTCAGGGGGAAGCACCTGGGAGCAAGGGGATCCCTCCTAGCAGGCAGCTTGGAAGATCAGTATGGAAAAAGTACACAGTGATGAGTTGGTCATGCCCATAACATGTTGCTGACACCTGGTTAAATAACTGAGTAGCCTATTTAAACTAGAAAGAAGTGGGGGTTTTATTGTTTTTTGTTTGTTTGTTTGTTTTGTTTTTTGTTTTGTTTTTTATTTCTTAAACTTAAAATATGTTAACTATTGCTGGATGATGTTGATGCTGAATGCATGGGCTCAAAAAGGGATTAGGAAAAACAAACAAACACAAACTTGTGGAAGGCTCCCCTTAGGATACAGGCCAGATTTCTGATTATCAAAGAAAGCAAAGATTAATTTAGGATCACACCCCATTTGCTTTGTCTGAACACTAATCAAGATCACATGTAGTTTCCACACTTTAAAAGCTGGGCTGCACATTTTCGGTCCCTTTTTAGTTCCTCTCAGCACATCTTTCCAGCAAATGTCATATTTTTCTTCCAGGAGGTTAAATAGATCATTCAGGGCAAGAGGAACTGTCCTTCAGCATTCTTCTCTGTTAGCCAGGCAGGTTAACTTGTCTGGCCTCACTCTCTTTGACAGCTTTGGGTGTTTTTTTCTTACCAGAGAACAGAAGACAGGCAAGCTACTAAAACATATTAATAATATGAGTTTGTGAAAAGCATTGCAGTCTTTTCTTTCACACACAGATACAGATAAATCTTGGAAGTAAGAAAAAAAACTTTTCTAGAAATTTATTCTCAGGAACGATTGAACATTCCTTTTTGAAGCTTGCGTTCTTGTCATCCCTGTTTCACTACTGGTCCCTGTTTCTGTGGCAGTCTCAGATTCAATTTTTGTTAAGATATCCACCCAAACTTCCTTCTTGATTAAACTGAACTATTTCTAATTATTTCTAAGCATTAATTTCTAATTATTACATTTCTTTCTATTTCAGGGATGAAATAGAAAGAAATTTAATAATTAAACCTGGCCACTGCAGCAGGGCTTGGTTCTTCCCCATTTAGTAGCTTGCTCTTTCTTCCTTCATTAAGAACTGTTTTATGATCCCTTATCTCTTCTACTTTGTTTCTTTTGATTTTATCTTTGTGAAGCTGTGTCAGGTAATATCACACAAATCCACTCCAATTAGCCTGGTATTTATAGGTAGTTACACAAACACTTGTTAAACCACCTCCACCAGCTTATTAAAATTATCTGAATTTTGGTATATTTCACTTGCATTTGCAATAAAAAAAAAAATTAAATGAGGCATGTGGAGTCAAATTTACAAATTTAAGAGAGGAATGCAAAGAACAAAGTCTCCCATGATACAAATGGTAAAACAAGCCCATACTTGTTTTACATACCTTTTAAGAAGCTTCAGATCATGATGCTTCTCTAGCACAAATCATTTAAAAAGTGCTTTAACTTACAGAAATTGTTTAATCCATCAATAAAATACTGAACTAGTTTATTTGACTCTAATCTGTGTGTAATGCTTAGTTTTTAAATTGAACTAATCAGTGATCCTCTGTGTTCATCACTTTCCCCATCTCTGAAGTGGGGCTAATGCTTTCCTCTTAAAAATCTCAAGACTTAATTTATTAAAAGCTATTTCAGATCCTCAGGCTGAAAGCACTCTAGTAGTGCTATGCATTTTTATTATTACAATATTTGTAATCAAGACTTTTATCCTGTGTAACAAAATGCTCTTCTCTTAATGGAGATTTCCTCTTTTGTTAAGACAATTAAGGAAAATAGCAATCAAAATCCTTAAAGAATTACCATTACATGTGTTTCTGCCACAAGGTGGTGATGGGATAGCTGAGCCCATCATTCCACATGTTTGGTGAACGTTGTGTGATGACAGTGAGTTAAATGCTAAGACCTTGACAATCTGCATATATAAAACAAATGTTTTCATAATATGAAAATTAAGACTATTCTTTTCTTTCAAGATTGCATAATTCCAAGATCATCACCCATCTGTGTATATCCTTTATTTTTTCTTTTCACTTACTTTAATAGCTTTATTTTGCAACTTAATGTTTTTCCACCAGCAGGTGAAAGCATTCATAAATCTGTCACAAACAGTTGCCAATGAATATTCATATCTGAACTGTCTGACTGCAGTACTGTGACATTTTTATTTGATTCTAGAGGGAGAGCAAACTTAGACATGTTTCTTATTTCCTAATGTATCCTGATTGATACTCAGCATTGTACTGCTGAGCAAGTTAATGTAATTAGTAAACTTAAACTGCCAGTTTGGAATACAAGCATACATGAAATTGTTTAAAAATAAAATGGCTGACTACAAGATAAAGGAGAGCTACAAACAGTTACTCACATAATTTTTTCCTAGGTTTGGAAAATAACTGAGATCTTTTAAAGCCAAAAGCTCCTCCTGTTCAGTCACAATACTTGCCCAATTATTGGATTGTTTATCTGTAACATGGAAAAGGAGAGGCAGTCAAATATTTCTATTCAGTTTGTCTCAATTATCGTACTAGTATTTTTCTACTGGCTTTGTTATTCAGTCATGAGAAAAAAGTCTTGTACTAGCTCCTTACAAACCAATATTTTGGCTGCTGAATTTAGGAAGTAGCTCTTTTGTCCTTAAAATTTGTTGTGTCCCTGACCTAATATGTTGCTTTTTAAAGCCAGTGTTCTTTCTATGAGCTCAGTCACATATGACAAGAAAAAAGTATCTTTTTTAACATATATTTTTTTTTCATTTCCTTGCCCCAGCACCAGTCTCTAGCCCATGCTTACTTAGAAGGAAGTAAGAATTTTCATAATTTTTTCACTCTTTCCTCTCTGGATAGTTTACACATTAATGCCACTTACTCTTTTTTCTTGGTCAGAATTTATGGTAGGAGTCAAGGGAGAATCTTAGAGAAGTTGGATTTTTGCATCCCATAAAAATCAGTATTTGAAACCTACCTTCCAGTAGATGTCTTTGGAAATCTAAGCATCAATACTTTCTCTTAATTAGGCAAAAAAACAAAGTCACTGTAAAAAGTAGGCAAGAAAAATATTCTAGTGCTGTTTTCCTTCAAGCAGTCCTGTGAAATCACCATAAAAATATGCACTGCCATTAATCTGTAGAGAGATAAGATCAAAATTAATGCTTCCACACACTTGAATGAAAGGCACAGTTTGTAGGGAATTAATTGTGTTTGAGTGTGGTTTGAGTCCCTCACAGTGGAAACATTGTGCAGCCCAGGCCATGGGATTTACATCACTAACGAAGGGTACAAATTAGTCTTTTAATAGTAACCGTACCTAGAAATGGCTGGCAGCCTACTGGGATCTTCAGTTGTGAGTTATTATTGCAAAACCGTGAAAGTATTTTGACTCTGAAGTCGATGCCATCTAAGTTATGGTTTTGTTTTTCAAGGAAGTCTTCCAGCTGTGCTGCAGGATGTGTTAGCTCTAGTTAAAGAGGTGTGACATACACCTTGAATATTATGTATCCTAGGCTAAACCTCAGAATTTATCAATCACAGGTAATTTAGAGATTGGGAATCATTTATTGAATTCATCTCAATATGAGTAACAAGACTTAGCTCTAAATAAGCTTGAAATTTAAAAAAATAAATCAAGAAGTTTTCTTTCTGCCTCACTGGCAGGTCCTCATCATCTTGAAGAACTTGGCAGCTGGTAAATGGAACTAATGTTATTCATTAGCTGTTTGGAAGGCTAAGTCAGTTTTAAGAACTGAATTACAGCTACTGGGTCAGTTAGGCATTGCTGAAAATTAGATCTAAAATTAAATCTGTAAAATCAAAACTACTTTCATGAAACAAGAAAATGGGATTTGATAGCTTGCAGCTCCTGGAAGAGACAAATCAATCCAGCTGACGTTGCATTAATGCTTGGTAGCAGTTTTATGTAACCTAACTGGGAATGCACATGTGCCTGAATTAGATTTCAGGTTTCAGTCATGAAGAATAGCAATGTGTTTTCTAGAAACAAGTTTATGAATGAATAAAAATCCTGCCATTCTGCTCATGCCCAGAATGGGGAATATTAAACTTACCTGGAACAGGAAAAACAGGGTTAGAGGAAACAGACTGACACCAGCATCTGATTTGATTAATCCCTTTTGTTCAGTCAGGTATTCAGTGCTGCTACAGATACAGCAATGCCCAGAATGATAAGGAAGTCAAGATATTTAGGAAAAAGTTTATCTGCATGATAGAGATTTCAAGGGTTTTAGGTGGATTTACAAATAAATGTAATTTGACCCCAACTGAGCACCATTTGCTGGTGACAAAGTTATTCTCTGCAGAAGGATTTTTGTGAGGTATTGTGGTGGAAGGTGGTATTTTAGGAGGGATATGGTCTTTGTGTAGTTCCATACAGCTTTTCAAGGCAATTGGAGGTGTGTGTTATCTTAGTAAAATAAGACTAGTTTTTGTTAGTGAGTATGTTGGAGGGGGTTTTTTGTTTATTTGGTTTGGTTTTTGATGGGGTTTTTTGATTGGTTTTGTTTTGTTTTTTGTTAAATTGGTTTTTTTACCATCAGCAGGATGGAATTTTGTTTTTAAATAATCATGAACAAAAGGAGATTCACCCAGAGAATAGTTTCTGTCAGGGTGTCTTAGCAATCAATTCTGTTTTTCCAATTCACCTGTGAGAATCTCAAACCTGAATCTTCCTGTCCTTCTTTGCTCTAATAGACCCAGTTAAAATCTGAGACTTGTAGAAAATATCCCCAGTTATTAACATTTTCTATAGAATTATAGCATGTTTTGTTGACTCTCACATTAACACTGTGAAAGAGTAAGAGTATTGATTATTTGATCATTAATAAATTTTTCAGGAGCAATGGACCAAATTAATGCTTTATATATCACACTGTAAAAGTTGATTTCTTAGAGCTATTCAGATTTTTATACACAGAGAATTAAAAGTCTATGGGAGACCAGGGAAAAATACTGTGATTTCCAATTCAAATTTGTACAGGATGCCAAATTCCAGTGAATTCTAAATGCAGCTCTTCTGTCCTATATTAAGTTCTTATATGAAAATTTGGGATGCCAATCTTGATTGGATAATTAATACTCCTATGTTAATTCAATTTTTCTGTTAAAAAAATAAGCTAAGCATGGAAAACAAAGTATGATGAGGGAATATTTGTTTGAATAAGCTTCTAGGGTTTTTCTCTTGTGTAGCTCTTTGGAACTCTGCCATTTCGTTCAAGAAAATGTTTGTGAATCCTAAACACTTATTGAATGATTATCCATGCAGAGGAGTACAACTCTAGGAAATCAGAGACGAGACAAAAATGAAATTAGAGGAGTGAAATCAAAGTCATAGCAATACTTAATTCATAAGGATACATGAAGAGAAGGCAGGACTTGTTTATTGACTAATACAAGATATAAATTGAACACAGAATTCTATTGTGATGAACCATGTACAGAGATCTATTCCTTTGATTAAAAAAAACAAAGGAACATCCAAACATTTTGAGTCAAACCCTATCTATAGTAGAAATGTACTATAATTTCAGTTTAGTTACTTTTTCCTCTTCTATGTGGTCTGCAAAATACAGAGTGAGTTTTGAGCAGATCCATTCTGTTAGGCTTCACCAAGCAAATTGCACTGTAATAGCATCTATTTGATCTTTCAGTACCTAAAAACTGCCTAGAGGCTACATGTTTCACTTCATTTCATTGGATCAAAGAGAAGGAAGTCTAGGGTTTTCAAAGCACATCCAGACTCCAAGTGGTGAAAAGTGTTCTTTTGATTTCAGCCATCCAGAACAAGCAGTGCAGATTTAGTGTGAACCCCATTAGTCACCACACTCTGTTCCATTTAGTAGTCAATGATTTTCTTTCCAAAGTAGTAGGGTTATAAATTTGGCACAGACAGCTCACTATTACACTCTGTAGATGTTTAACAAGGTTCGTATAAATATAGGTTTGATTTTAATTACATCCTGGGTTTATGTACAAATTTTTCCCAGTGAAGAAACAGACTTCAGTGAGTGGAAGATGTGTTCATGATGTGCTCTGCCTGATGCTGTTAATTTGAGATGGTTGTGAATCAGTAGAAGTCCAACTTGAATATTGTCATGTAGGACTGCCTTGCCCTAGCAATGAAAGCAGTAGCATTTACTCTCTTTCCTTTGGTGTCTATCCATCTTCAGAAATCAACCTTGGGAAAGCTCTAACAACTGTGGCCCCTCTAGGAATTGTGGTGTTTGAATCTGAGTCTAAAGGAGAAGAGCTTTTTTAACACAGCATCGCTTTTGCAATGAGAGACTTTAAGATGCCTGAGCAAAGAACATTAGAAAATGGCCTTCCCTCTGTTTCACTCCAACCTTCTAAGAAATGTTTGGATTGAATAGATGAATTTTCAGTGGTAAGCAGCTATGGTGAATTTTAAATTAAAACAGTATTTCAAACTGTAGCTCGCTGCTGAAAAGTTCAGCCAACAATATTGTCCTTTAAAAACCTAAACAAATCATGAGAAATTAAGCTCCTTTAAACAGCTCTACTTTGTCAGAAAGATGACTTGCATGATCTAATATAGTTTGAGCACGTCTACTGTTCTTTGAGTACATTCACTTGACCTTTTACAGTTACTGTATCATTCAGTACTTTTTGGTTGCTTAAACTACATAAGATCCACAACTGACCAATAGCTTTTAGGAAAATTTAAAATCCAATAGATTTTTTATCATTGAGGTCTGGGAAACATTAATACTATGTTGTAATAATCAATAGTTTTTAATTTAAGTCAGTCTGAAATAGCTGAATTTTTTAATTTTCTTTTTCTTTGAGCATTTGCAGAAGTTTATCTCTGAAACAGTTACTTTGAGCTGTATGCTACATTTCCTGTCTGGGTTTAACCTATTTCTATTCAACAGGTATGTGGTTTAGACATGCAGCATAAACCTTACAACAGTTTACTTTAGAAAATGAGTGGTGTATAAGACAAGTAACAGAATTTTGCATATGTAATTAGACTGCATTAAATAGCTGCCAGAAGAGGATAATTTCCAGGCACTGAGTAGTAGCACCTGCACATCTGAACTACTCTTCATCCCATGAATTTCTTGAGAGTCTGATCTAGTTCAGTCATTTAGCAAATGAGTTAATCACTCAGCCATTCCTAGTGGTTTTACAAGAGAGGATGACTTAACTGACCTCAACTATGTAGCTAGAGCAACATCTTGTTAGAAATTTATTTCTTTGTGAACTGTGTTCCCTTTGCTTCCTTCTAATCTATCACTCCAACACTCTGAATTCTCTAGGAACTAAAAACTGCTGCTGAAAAATCATAAGAAAAATATATTTCAATAAAATTATTTACCAGAAAAAAAACCAAATAAAAATCAGTGCTTCACTATCTCCCATTTCATCTTGGTTGACTTGCTCTGAACTGCAGCTATGGTACCATGTAATGTGTAGATACAAGGTAGCCTCTAATCCAGGCTTGGAATTCAGATAAAATCTGCCCTTGTGTTTTTCTAGTTTCATGTATCTCTACTCCTCTTGTGTCAGTACATATCCATTTACATACTTGAGAACTGTGTTATCTATTTGCTGGACATTTATATAAGATAAAATTCCCCCACAAGGTATGTAAGCAGATGTGAAAGTTCTCAGCTCAATTTTCAGGTTTAAATAGTTCATAGATATCCTCAACTGAGCTCCAGGTTTTTTCCTTAGATGCTCACAAGTGACTTTCTTAGAGGTCTTAAAATTCTTGGGGGCAACGAGTTGAGTTTCAGTATTAGTTCTTTGCAGATTGCCTGGCTTAACCTAAAATACTACTGGAAATTTTTCTTAGCATAACAGACTAAGTAATTTGCTTCTCCCTACCCTACACATAATATGAACACTGAAATAAAAATAATGTTGGTATCCAGGACACCCTTCTTGATCTCTTGTTTTCCAATAGTTTCTTCAGCTGGATATGTGTTACTGCAGACCCTTTGCTAAAGTAACCATATACCAAAAAGATCTAAAGGTTAAAAGAAAAAAAGAAAAAAAAGAAATAAAAAGATAATATTAGATTTCAAAAATGTGAAAGGTAATATCTCTCTCTCTATCACGTTTCAATCTCATCTTAAATGAAAGCAGATGTACTCTCACAGTCCAATCTAAAGATCAGTAAGGTCAGCAGGGCCTTTGGTTGTTTCTGTCAGATTTTATTCATAGTTTCTCCATTAGACCATCTCTACTGGGCTAAGTCCAAGGACCTAGAAAGCATTTTGGACCAGAGACTTGTGGCAAATATGTTTTATACCACTAAGAGTAAAAAAGTTATGAAATCACTTGATTGTCCAGCCCTGCATCTGTGCAGCAATTTGGGCAAGCACTCCCAGCATCACTGTGGGACTCAGCCAGCAACCTCTGAGGCACAGCAGGTCTGCTCATCCTCCCAGACTCAGATCCCAGCATCTCATTCAAATATTCTGACCTACATTAATAATAAATTACCTCTCATACAAAAACCTTATATTGTAATTAGAATTAGGGTGACAGGAAGCATGTTCCACAAGCTGATGCAATACATTATTTTGTCAAACTACACACCTTCTTATAATCATTATACATTTGATTACCACAAAGTATTATCTTTCCAGTTTCATCTGTTTTCTGTATGTATTTGGCCAAGCCAGTGACAAGTCTTTATGGTACTTTCTTTGACTCCTTTATTTTGATCTCCTGGACAAAGCATTGTGTTCTGGAGAAAGAGTGTGTGTCTATATAGGCTTCTTTATATATTCAACTTCAAGCTTACTTTAAATTTTAACCTATCTTCTCCTTCTCTTTTCAAGCTGTCACACCTTTTGTTTCATAGAAGGTTCCATTTAGTACATTTAAGAGATTATAATTTTGGAATATTAGGTCAAGTTAAATCAGAAAGGCAAACTAATCTTAGAAAACAGCAATAGATGGATGCAGGTCTAGAGGACTGGACATGCCAGACCTTCTGGGAAATAGGGGTACCTGGAGGTGGGGTTGGAAGAGAAATAGTGTGGTCAGAGTTTCAGCTAACAGCAAACATTTCCAGCACTGAAAACCTGAACACACTGAGGAGGAGACACTGTGCAGTCTGAGCCATGACAGAGATTTTATCAAGGCACTGCAAAGTACAGTGAGCAGAACAAACCTTGATAAAAGATTCATGTCTTGACTAAGATCAATTTGATCTTAGTTTTGCCTCACAGAATACATTTAGTTCTGATTTTATTGAAAACATTTCAGTCTATGAGGATTATATTGTTGTTATAATTAGCTCTACAGATTGATCATACAGGGTGTTCAATAAATGCTTGGTGCTTAACCTGGTTTACTTAATTGCATTTAGTCAGGTATATTGCTTGGAATTGCTTTTGTTATCCCAGTGGTGATAATCTCTCCTAGTGAAAATGTTTGTGAGTAGTGACATATCTGACAGTCATTTTCCATCACAACAAGTGAAAGCAGAGCTCAAATATAGTTTTTCACACAACTGATTAACATAGAAATATCTGTGTATTTTGACAGGAATTTTATATACGCCTCTAAAACACAGGACATTTCCCAGGGCTGAAACATATAAAATAATGCTGTATTTATATACATAATTTATTTTTTTAATCCCAAAGATATTTTCATTTCATCTGAAAAATAATCTGCACAGAGCCAAAATACAAGTTGATTATATGGATGTTCTGTATAAAAAGAATATAATTTGACAGTATCTTGGAACATGGCAAGACAGAGAAAAGAGTTTAAAATCATTTACTTTTAAGAAATTAGTATAACAAAAGAAAAGCCAGGTATAATGAATGTAGGACTCTAGGCTGGTCATATTTATTACAGAGAAATGGATACACAGAAGAAATTTGTTCATGAAGCTGGGCATGAAATCCAACTTCTTGGTGAGGCATGATGGGTACATGAAAAGGGAAATTCCATATTAAAATTCGAATCTTTGTTGAATTTAAGATACATGTATTGACTTTCAAAAAATCACCAGGACATGAAAAAAGATCTGTTTCAAAATTATCTTAATTTTAAATCTAAGAGTTAAGTGAATAGTGTCCCAAGCTAGAAATGTATATAAATGAGGATAAGAACGATGAAAAGATAAATCCATAACCCAGTCATATATTAAAGTTTCGAAAGTTAATTGTTTAATAACTGAATTTTAGTCTTTTATTTGACATAACAAGATAGCAGTATTTGTTTTATATTTTTATTGTAGGCATTGCATCCCTATCAGCACCACACAAAGCAAAAGAATATTTATATTTTTTCCTTCAGGTTGCAGAGTTAGACTAACAGGTCACTTAAAAAATTAGCACCTAGCTGGTTTAATGAGTATAAAAATTATTAACATTTCTACTCTGAGAACTCTCTGTAAATAACACATGAAAATAAACTCATGTCATAAATCCACACATGCCTTTTATTGCCTCAATTTGTTATTGTCTCCAATATTCCATATCCTATAGCTGGCTACAGAAATGTAAGGGCTGGATATCAGGAAGAGGTTTTTCACCCAGAGAGTGGCTGGGCACTGGAACAGCTCCCCAGGGATGTGGTCACAGCACCAAGCCTGACAGAGCTCAAGAAGAGTTTGGACAATGCCCTCAAGCACATGGTGGGATATTCCTGGGGTGTTCTGTACAAGACTAGGAGATGGACTTGGATGATCCTTGTGGGTACTTTCCATCTCAGGACATTCTGTGATTCTGCAATCCAGAAATGCTTAGACAAAATTACCTTATGGCCCACATTGGGTGCTACAAACTCTAGCTAATATCCATTGCTGATGGGTCACTTAAACATTCAAACATATGCTGAGATTAAGTTTGTGTTTCCCAGGATGATGAAAAACACTTTATAAATATTTTAATTTTCTTAAAGGATTGCTCTGAGTTACAGAATGTTTAGGTTTGAAGCAAAAGGGTGTTGTATTTTTACTTTACCAAATCTTCCTGTAGTTTTCAAAGTTGGAAGAGAAAATGTGTAATAAAATTTACTTTAGAATTCTGGAGACCTATGATACTGGCTTATTGAGAAATATATAGAGTATCCAGGAAGATATTTGTACTTTAAAGTTATTTTTCTTGCCACCATCAGTTTTTAGGGCTCTATAAATTTTAATTTTTAAAGCTCTAACTCCAGATCCTGTTATTAGGAGTAAATAGCCTATTCTTTCAAGTTTAAGATGTCTGGATTATAACTTCTGTATAGATTTTGAATATTTGGCAAAAATTGTGATTGAAAGTGATGAAAATTGTGCTGTTAAATGTTTAATGATATTATGATATCATTTGTTTATTGAAGCTGGACTTGATGTAGAACAGCAAAACAAAGCCATGTTAAAACAGTAAGGCAGGTGTCTATATATCCTTTGTAGAGAGGAAGAGGGATTTGGTTTATCTGCAAATGTGTGTAGCATGGTACCAAAAAATCCTTAGTAAATTGGCATGTGAACTATCAGGCAGAGATAGTCTTTGTCACATACCTGCTGTTTAATTGAGTTTTGGCTAGTTTTGTGCAGCTCTCAAAATTCAGTTTCTCCCTGTTTGTGGACTGCTATGCTCCATCCTGTCTAAAATCTCCATGTGTTTATATCCTAATTTACTGATTGCATGAAGAGAAGGCTTGTGAGAGGTAGATTCCTCCTAGATTTTTACTGATGTTTACAGGGAAGAGGCTCTGCACGTTTTCCATTCTTTTCATTGAGATCTTTATGGTTCAGACTGAGCTAGAGGTCCTGAGGAGACTGATCTTGGAGATGGATGTGTAACTCAACTAATAATGGTGGCTATGACAGTGAGAATTCTTGAAAAAGCACTTGTCTTTAATCTCTCAAGCCACATAAGTTACCCCAGCATTTACATAACTCCTAAACTATGCAGTGTATGAAACAATATTCCATTGGTAACATGAAAAACAATAAATCAGAGAGAGATGTCTCAAGGACCATGAGAAATTTCCAATCAAATCACTTAGATGAACAACACCTTAGAGGTTTCCTTTGAGAAAGCAATAAGATTTTTCTTACCATTTTAATGTTCCTGTGTTACATTTGTCCAAAATTAAAGGGAAATCCTAATCTTACAGTGCTACCTTGGGCTAAGGACTAATACCCCATTGAAATCTTGCTCCATGTGTGTCATCCTGGACAAGCCAGTTAGTCTCTACTTGTCATCTGTAACTCAGCTTCTCATGAAGCTAGAATTGTAAGAAGCTGGGAAATAAAGAACTTGGGGACTAAAGGTTTCAAGAAAATAAACATATAGAAGCATTTGTTGGAAAACTTCACTCTTGCACCACTGCATTGAGTGATTTGTACCATGCAGCTCCTTTGTGTTTTTAAACAAAGCCAAATGGCAGGGCTCAACTGAGTGGAAAAATGTCTGCCATGGTCTGTACTCATCCATCATCCCTAAGAAGGGTAGGAGAACAAACTGCACCCCTAAAAATGTTCCCACATCTTCCCCTATCCTTCAATCCCATAGGCAGGATGGGGACACATGAGAGCGCTTAACAGGCCACTGCCTCAGTTAACTTGCCCCAGTCTCATGGCCCTAATAGAATTCAGATTTTTGGGTTCAGAAGATCACTATTCCTACCTTCTGGGTCATATTATTCATACATTCGCATTCATTTTATTAGATAGCTATATATACATATATATATATATATATGTATGTATATATATATATATATATGTAGTGTTTTGCACTGTTAATAATGTCTACATTTCAGAGAGAATTACATTTACCTTTATAAACCCTAAAATGTATAGACTAGAAAACAAGCTAATTGTCTTTTTTTTTTTTTAACTATTGCTTCTCTCTCTGCTAAACATTGTAAATAAGAATTATATTGTTTACCAACAAACACAATGAAGAAATTAGTGGAAAAAAGTAATTTTGACGAGAGAACTCTTAGGAAAGAAGACAAATGGGCCCTAACTGCCATTTCTGTTACACATCTGCAATGTTTCTGGGTGAATTCATATGTCTTTTATCTCATTCTTTATAACTTATTTTTACATGGAAAATGCTTACCCTAGGGGACATTTATACATAAATTATGCTGCTTTAGTTCTGGCTTTCTGTAAACACAAAAACTACAACTAGAATTAGAAATTCTACTCCTGAATACACAATAAAGATGCATCACACAAGAATTTTGCTTAATAAATTGACATTAAAGGCAATTATCTCTGGTATTTCTCTGAAGATTTTGGAACACAATGTAATAATAGCTTATCTTCTCCTTTAAATTCAGTGTGGCCCACTTAATCTGACAATGTCTAGAACAAAAATGAGCAAGTTACATGAAATAAATTATTTGTCCTTCTCTTCAGAGAGACCTTTCTGCCATGTCCTGATTGCATTTGACCATGCCATTATGCTAAATGTTAGCTAAAATGTTCTGGAAATTTAGTGCAAGAAAACTGGGATAGGTTTGCTGCAAACTAACAGGATTAAACTGAAAGCTGGAAACAAATCTCCTCCCTTCTTTAAGCATTTAAAATATGTTTTAAAGTATGTTTCGAATTTAATTCATTTTAATCTTATTTAAGAAAATATGCACGATGTTAGAAGAACGCAGTCTGGTGGGGCATATTTTGCAAAAAGCAAGAGAAATGCATATGGCTGTCCATGGCCTGGCTGTTCAGGGAGACTTGGCAGGACTTTCTACTGCTCTGGAAAAGTATATTTTAATAGTCATCTGTTCCATGCCTTATTCTGACTTTGTTTGAAGCTGAAGTACAGGCCAGTGTGTGGCAGGGTGGTTTGTGTGCCTGAAGTAAATGCTTTGCTGCCCTAAGGCTGCCTGAGGAGAGGGAAAGGTGAGAAGGAGATTTCCTCATCTTTCCACTATCAAGAGAGGGTGGGAAAAGTGCCCCAGGTTGGTAGGGAAAATCAGTGGTTGTGTTTTGTTTGGTTTGGGGTTAGTCGGAAGGCTGCTTCCTTTCCCTTTCCCTTTCCCTTTCCCTTTCCCTTTCCCTTTCCCTTTCCCTTTCTCTTTCCCTTTCCNATGATTGGTCTTTCCCTTTCCCTTTCCCTTCCCCTTTCCCTTTCCCTTTCCCTTTCCCTTTCCCTTTCCCTTTCCCTTTCCCTTTCTTCCCTTCTTACTGTGTTTCATTATTTTAAACCCAAAAAATGTACGTACTCTACAGAGTGCTTTTCTGACCAGAATACTGAGGAAGCATTAGATAACTTGGATGCCTGCTTTCAGGCCAAAATCACCCAAGGAAAATGTAGCAAGATTGAAGCAAGTTATTTATTCATTAGAAGTCAAGGAAAAGCAACAGGAATATTTCTTAAACAGAATCATTTAAGGCCAAATTTTGTGTGTTTCCTGGGGACCCTTGTGTCTATAAATAATTCATGCCCTTGCATGGTTTTGATTTCTTTCTCTGCAAATGCCTTCTTTTTTTTTTAATGACCAGGTCACATGGTTAGAGTTATCCTTTAATGTCCTTTAATGTATTTTTTCACTTTATCATTTTTCCATTTTGCTGAGGAATACATTAGCCTTTGCTACTTACCCTTGAAACATCTACTTTAGCAGCAGGCTTTGAAGAGAAAATGAATAGTGAAATATTAGTTGCATCTTACATACTTGGGAGATAAATATTACCTGAAAGCTCGAAAATGTCCAGGAAAAGATATTATCTCTTCTGGTTTACATGCAATTTCTTAAAATGCTAACTATGTTAACTTTATATATTAAAAACAAAGTTCAGCAAGCAATACATCCCAGATCATTCATAGATCTGTGGTTTCAGGCATGTAAAACTATCCTTCAGTAGCTTCACCCATGTCTGAATTTTGACTTATTTCCTATGCTACATAAAAATGCCTTTGAAATTAATGTGAAGGTTTCTACATAGAAACTTCAAAGTTGTAACTAAAGCTAAATTTCAAATTATCTATCCACATCGACCACTTTTAATGCTTGAGGCTAATAAACTTTTGAAAGGAGATCAAAATCTTTATTCCAGCCATTTTCTGGGACAAGACTTCTACTGATATTGAAGGATGCCTCAGTGATGACTTAGTCTCTAGTCCCTGTAGAAAAGTGGGCTATTCAGAGGAATAAAAAGTATTCCCTTTTATGTATGCATGCATATTCATTTATTTATTTATTTAAACAGTGCTGCCTTTCCAACCTCAGGAGAGTTTTCCTATATTAATTGCCTCTGTGCTTAGATGCCTCCAATTATTAACCTGCAGGTGTCTCTAATCACTGCATATTCCCATTGGAGCCAGGTTGAGGGCTATTAGCTGTGGTGGTTAAATACAACACACATTATGTGGGTTTTGTTTACTGTTTTATCCCTGAATTTGGCCTCAAAGATCTCAGAAAACAGTGATCAGCAACCACTTCTTTCCATTCCTGCAGTGCCTTGGATCCCATTTTCCTCCTTCCCTTCTTTCTCAGGGAAATATTTGAAGACATTATGTAGACTAAAGTGAAAAGAGTTTTCCAAACACTATTCCATATTATTGAACTTGGAACGCAGTCTCACCATTCAACACTTCTGCTTTCCAAAGCCATAAAAATCCCACTTGGGAAACCTACATAGTTTTGCTAAAACTGCCAAGCTGGGATATTTGAAAACGTAAGGAGCAGTGGACTCTGTCTTCATTTGTATGGGGTTATCATAGCTTATTCAGCAGTAAAATTGTATCTAATTATGTTGGTACTAGACTGAATCTCCTTTAATTGATTAATTATAATTCACGTGTAGATTAACAGCTTTTAAAGGTCAAAACCTTTCAAATTGCACTGAGTACTTGTTTATCTCTCCCTGTGCTGTGTAAACCTGGTATTCTATTGCAGCCTGAAAGCGACACCATAATTACAGATTTGGAGGCCGAGAAAAATTGATTAGCAACCAAGGCTGGGTAGGAACAAAGGAACTGGGTCTGGTTATTTTTCTGCTCTCCCTCCTGAAAAGCACAAGCCTTGGTTGTATTTTAGAGCATGAGATTTTGACAGCCTAAGGTGTTTCAGAAGTGAACGAGCACTCTTTAAACAAAAGGTGTTGTTGATTACAAAGCTGGCACACAGCATACAACTAGAAATAGTTTCTTTAAATTCTGAGTAGCATGAGGTGCTGGTATTATTACTTTTTGAGGAAGATGCATACTGATGCAAAATTAGTTAAACTTTTAATCTAGTACTCCATTATACTTTGTTTTTCCTCTCATTCAGGTGCTAACACAGAACACAATTTTTGTGCATGACACCCCAAGGGCCTCAAAGTGCTTGAATAAAGCATGTTATTTTCACCTACTGGAAATATCCCCAATATCTTCTATACTCTCCAAGCAACATATGACTGTTACCACATTTTTTAAAGTGCTGTGACAGATAAAAGTGAAAAATAGAAAAGTTTTCATTTGTGGTAGAAACAATAATATATTTTTCTCAATAGGAAATTTACCCTTGTTTCTAAGAAAAAAAGAGTACTTATTCTTTCTATTTTTAATTTTTGATATTGGAAGAGAGTGGCTTGTTGTTGCTAGCTGTTTGATATGTCTCATGATAAAATTAGCATTGTGGATTTTTGAGGGATTGTTTTTCTGACCCTTGAGATAATATTGAAATAGAGAAAATTTAAAGCTGAAGAACATTATTCTCTTTAAAAACAATGAAAACCTCTTTAGAGCACTATTTTTTTGTTTGCTAATTTGCCAACAGAAACTGAATAATACTAATTCCTGTTTTGCATAGAAGAAGAAATTAAGGACACTATGTAAGTCATTGGATTTTGGGTTTGCAATTAAGAGCACAATGCAATTTCTCCGAGAAAAGAGAAAATGGAGACTGAACTGGCAGTGCAGTTGACTGGAGAAAGCAGACCTGCAGGGAAGAGCTGTCTCAAGTGTACATATATGTGTGTGTGTGTATATATATATCAGCATCTTTACTCTGGTAGTCAAGTAAAATACTTCAGGACAGGACTTGAAAAGTATCAAGACTGATCCCTGCTTAATCAGGTTTATTCTAGACAGGTGTCCTTACCACAACTTAGATTCTACTGTTAAAAAAACACCTTTTGATTGTATTTTGGTTTCCCAGAACTTGATGTAATTTTCACAATTTTAAAACAAAATTCATCAGGAGCAATGTTAGTTAGTGGAAAGGTGGAATGGAAAGTGTAAATACATCTTATAAGATCAAGGAGCAGGAGAGGCTGGGAAAAACACAATAACAGTGAAGTTTATTTTAAGATATTTAATTATTTTTTTCGGGGCAGGATATATTGTGAATACTCTTTATCTCTCAGAAATTGAGAGAAGATAAAATATCAAAAACAGAGGAAGTGTTCAATATCAAAGTGAATTTTGTTGTGGTTAGCAAATTTCACAGAGTCAGAAGGATGCTACTTGAAAGAGATCTATAAACAGTGGAAAAATATTTCTAAAAATTAACTCCACATATTTGCATCTACTGTACAGAGAGAGCAAAAGACACATTTTATCACTCATGTCTCATGAGTTTGTTATTTGTTTGCCATTTATAGCATTGTCAGCCCATATTTTGGAGGGAGAAGAGACAGCCAACTCACCAAAGAAAGCATCAAAAACCAACAACAAAAAAAAAAAAAAAAAAAAAAAAAAAAAAAAAAAAACAAAAAAAAAACCCTCCAAAAAAAAAAAAAAAAAAAAGAAAATAAAACCAAACAAAAACCCTGCAACAAACAACAAACCCCGTCCCCCCCCCACCAAACAATCACAAAAACCAAAGGCTGGAGTCCTCTCCCTGCAAGTTCCATGGCTGCTTCCCAGCACAATTCCCATCCATCCTGCAAACATCATAAACTGAGGCAGAGTACAAAGTATGTGCTGAGGGAAAGGAGACACCATTATTTCTGATAGTCATACTGATTATATAGTAACTGAATCTAATTTTCATTCATCTGGCTGTTCTAACAATGAAATCAATTTAAAAGTCACAATTGTCAGCAGCTTGGCAGAACAACAGTAAACATCTAAGCAAGATTGGCAAGGAGCTTTGAGATATTAAGAAAATGTGCATTTAAACAACATTAATCCTCACTTTCCTTATAAGCTCTTCCCCTTCTAGGCTCCTTGGAATTTAATTTGGCTCTGGCTTAAAGGAGTTATGAATGGAAGTAATTTAAAGATGGATGGATGTTAATTTAAAGATGCAGTCATTTTCTGACAGAGCCGGGTACTGAAGTGTAAGAAAATGCATAAAGAAGATAGTGTGTAATCAGGAAATGCCAGTCAGACAACAATTTGATAAACTGATGGGAAAGAGACATGATGCTTCTAATGGCCTTTAGTCTCTACCAAATACAACATATTTGATGAGCTAATTTCTGCTGTGGCACACAAAGCAGGTTTCCTAAATTATGCTACACAATTGTGTATGTTTATACCATAAATGGAGGCACATTTTTTAAAAATAAGAGTAATATCAATATAACCTCCACTAAGCAGTAATGTAAATTGTTTAATATATAAACATTAGTGTGAATTGGAAAATTAATTAAAAGAACAAGTCACTATAATTATGATAAATAAAGCTTATCTTTATTGCTAGCATGCTTCTCCAGCAATCTGTCTAAATGAGAGGAAATTATATGCCATCAACTTCCCCAACAGCTAAAGTCTCATTTTAAGGATCAGGTATGCTACACTGAAATTAGAAAAATATCTGCTTAATCGGTATCATATCTCAAGGAGGATTAGAGAGAGAGGCTGGCCCTGTTTTGCCACCTGTTCTGCACATACCGAACAAAAATCTTGTCACATTTAAGTCGCTTTTGACCCCCAGTTTCACTCATTGTGGCTAATTTAGTCAGATTCTGATGCCAGAGAAGCTGGTCATTAGACTCTAATGATAAAGTACATGTAACTATTAAATATGTAATGCTTTTCAAATTGTGCTACTGGAATTTGTTTACTGCTGTGGTATTTTCTTTTTCTAGTCTTCCCCATCTCCAGTATCTTTTTGTATTCATCAGAAGCTAGTCCCCATTTTGAGAGAAAAAAAAGAAGTCAACAGAAAATACTTAAAACTTTGCTCAAATGTTAACAAATACATCATCAATCTGTCTCTTTTCTGGCTGGCCTTGTACACTTCTCAGTAATGGTTTTAAATATTTCATTGCCTCTCAATACATTGAGCAATTATTATTGAACAAGGAAATATTGTGTTGAAATACACATGAAGTATGTTGTTTAGTACTTCACCATGGCTTTAACTTAAAACCATCTTATACAGCTTCTGAAAACCATTTTCTGAATTCAAATGTGGAGAAAAACAAAGTAGATCAGAAGACACTTGGGGATATGTGGCATAAGAAGAGAGGAAGTAGTAATGAGCAAAGCAATCTCTGGCCTCTTTTCAGTACAGTCCAAGTCTGGTGCAATGATGGAAAACTTCTCTTCTTCCTCTTCCTCCTCCTCCTCCTGAGCCTGGCACTGGGTGTTCTTGGTCAGGATCTAAACTGTAATGGTGCCCTGGCACCATGGCACACAGCTGCTGCCAGAGGAATTAGGAATATATGCAAATGAGGTTCAGGTCATTACTTCTTATGTTGTCTCTGTTGCATAATCATGTAAAAAATTATGTGTGAAGTTAACTAGAACTCGTGCTTGCAGTTATCTTTGCATAGCAGAACAGCTGCATCAGCCAGGATGCAGCTGAATTTACAAAATTACATCAAGCTTCCTATAGTTTATAAATCACCATCTGGATGTGCCCCTAGAAAAACGGCTTTATCTCATGCTGCTGGAAAAAAACTTGGCTCCAAGTTTTAATCAGGGCCATAAATAGAGGAGGATGTGTATTTATTATTTACTTGTCTAGTCTGGATGTTCACACATGTACATGTGGCATGTTGAAAATATTGTCATTCCTGACTTTTGAAACTTTTCATGATCATTTTTTCTAATATTCAACTATCTACGCTGGTCAATAAATAAATAAATAAATAAAAAGTCATTTTAATTGGACGATATATTCCCAACTAACTTTAATGACAGAAATGTAAATTTCCTCCTAAAACCACTTGCAGACCATACATACATAAGATTAATTGTATGCATCTTACTTCTTGCCTCATTTCACTATACAAATGAGATACTAAACATACATAAAATTCTTGTATTAGTGCCTGCAAAACTTTATTTGACAGAAGTTGCAGTGCTGGTTGAAAAACAATTTCTTTCTTAGTCTTCATTGCAGCAGTATGGAAGTTGGTCAGCCAAGACTTGTTAATTATCTGTCTAAAACCCACTGTGCCTAAATTGATAGTGTGCCACAGTGTTAAAGATTTTTTTGTCTGGGAGAATTTTTAGCACCTAGAGTTTTTATTCTGACTTCTGCTAATTGCAGTATTCCCACCAAAAAAGAAACAAACACCCAAGACACACCAATATTCTCTCCACGAAAAAAAAAGAAAACAAAAACTATAAATTAATTCTAATTACTAAGCAAAGACTTATACAGGATGCATACTGTATTCAAACTATGAATGCACTCTTTTCCCTTTGAAGATTTTTGTGATTTTTTATTTTTATTTTATTTTTAAGTTCTGGAGACAGTTTAAAAAAAAGAGCAGATTATTTTATTTTTCCTGTAAAAATTAATAAGCCTCTGTAAGATTTGGGTCATTTGCTTTTGAATTCACTTCATAGGTAAGATATGCTTAGCTTAATTGGTTCTTGCAATGAATTCCCAGTAAAGCCTTCAGGAACAAATTTTGTTTACCACCAAATTCTATGCATGAGTGTTGTGATTCTGTTACGTTAATGAAATAAGAACCAAAGGTCAAATTCCCACCTGAACTAATAAAGAATCAGCTTCTCACCAGATCTTTTCCACTGGGGAGCCAATTCTTTAAAGGGGAGGTAAAACCTGAGGTCCTCATAAAATTTGTGGTCATTTAAAAATCTTGCATGTGCCAAGTTAAAGGTGTTAGCCCTAGTGTCTTGGTGAAATTCCAAATTAAATATTTATGTTCTGTGTGCCTGAGATCTGTCTAATTTAATTTAAATATTATTTCTTTCCCTAGTGGCACCATTCCAGTATAGTTTCTGTATTTCAGTAGTGCTTTCATGCTTCATGATGGCAGTCTAACCTTTTGTGAACATACAGAATATGCAAGTGTATTTAAAGGAATTAAGACATTTCTGTCTCCTCTGACAAGTTTTTTGCATCCAATCAAACTGTTACATAAAGGAACAGAGAGAATTAAAAAGAGATGAGGTCAGTTATTGTCTGTCATCCCTGTATTGTTCAGCTTGGAGCAGAGGTTTTGGGGAGACCTCATTACAGCCTTCCACTACCTTAAGGGAGATTATAAAAAGGAGGAAGGGGGACATTTTGTGCAGCCAAATAGTGACAGGATAAGGGGCAATGGTTTTAAACTGAAAGAGAGTAAGTTTAGATGTTAGGCAAAAACTGCTCCCTGTGAGGATGATGAGGCCCTGGCACAGGTTACCCAGAGAAGCTGTGGATGCCCCATATCTGGAAGTGTTCAAAGCCATGTTGGATGGGATCCTGAACCACCTGGACTAGTGAAAGGTGTCCCTGCCCATGGCAGGGCTCTAATGAGATGATCTGCAATTCCCCTTCCAACCTAAACCATTCTAAGATTGTTTCATGGAGGTGCAACAACCTATGTGGATTCCATGAAAATACCACCAGCATGGACAGTGACAGCAGGACAGCACCCCTTAGTAAGACTTCTTGAGAGAAGAAGCTAAGATTCGGGCTACATCCAAGCTATCTGACAGAAATTCACATTTTTATGAAACATGGGATTTTTGCCACATCCCACCAGAGAGGGCCCAGTGGCAGATTTTTCCAGGTGCAGTGACTGTACAGGTTGGTAGGTACAGGACAGAAAGCAGCACACAGTGTTTCCAGGGATGTGTGGGCTCTGTTATATTCCCTCAGAGACCAGTGATGGATGTACATTTCCGCCACTCATGTGTTTGTAGGCTTCTGGATCAAAGGCTGGAGCCCCAGCAGCTCTTCTTGGCATTGCCACAGGTTACTTAGATACCTACCTTTGGGTTTGCCACCTCTAAAATAGATGTGGTAACTATAATAATACTTTTCTTTTTTTTTTTTACCTTCTCATTTCAAACTTTGAGGTGGCTCATATATGGAACTCTAGCATGAAAACCAGTATGTGCAAGTCTTCCTATGCCCAAGAATAATGAGTTTCAATTGTGAATTGTGGCCACACTTGGGACTTTCTAAGTAGTTGGGGTAACATCTATATGTGTACATGGTTTAGGAATCATTCCTCTAAGCTGACCGGGGGGATTCTGAGTTGTTTTATGTTTTCAAAGCAAATAACAGCCTGGACCATTCCCTCCTGGCCTTATGTGGAGAAATCCTTCCCTTGGTCTCAAACATCCCAGACACTGAACATAAACAAACTTCCTAAGTAGAGATATATGGGAGGATGATCAGAGCAAAGAAGGAGGAAGGCAATTAATAATTTTTTTCTCAGAACAATTCTCATCTTCCCCATTTTTTCTAGAGGTCACACACAAGCAGACAGTAAAAAGCTGTTATAACTGGTTACTTCCTTAGATTTTTGTTATGCTGAAGAAAATCTGCCAAAATACTGACAAGGAAATAAATGTATTACCTTCATACTTATATCAGTTTAACAATGAGAAAAATTTTAATTCTCCTTTCACAATTCAGCCATCTTAGCAGGAAGGTCAATAGTAAATACAGACATTAATTTTATAAAAATACTGTAGGTGTTGTCATAGTAAGATACTCATTAGGGGCAATGTTTACCTTGAATATAGTAACATAGCTCATTTTGGCTCAATCCAACACAGAGCACAATGACATAAAGAGAAATTATACTTATTAAACAGAAAAAAACACTTGCTAATTGTACAATAAATGTCTGGAATATACAGAGTTTTATGATTTTGAATTCTTTTTAGTAATATAAAATATATGAGCCTGGAAAATAATCTCAATAAATTAATCATTTTGAATGTGAGGAGACTTCAAAAAGGGTTTAGATGAAAGTGTGCAGAAATACAATTCACTCCTGAAGACAATTTAATACAAATATTGCAATTTTTTATTTATCTGTATTTAATAAGTATTTTTTTCAAAATATCCAGCTTAGAAGCAGAGTCTCTGGAATACTAATAGGTTATTGTTTATACTGTCTTACAAACAAGGAAAGACAAAGACCTCAGCACTTCCTATCTCCTGCTCTGAATTTCTGAGCATGCTGATGTGGCTCATCTGCAGCACAGAGCAATGTGATCTCAGTGGTCTAGAAACAGCCCAAGATCAGGGACTTGGAGGGATGTAGGATCTAAAAATGAAAAGCACCTAAAATGAAAGAAAAAAAATTAAGAAAAAAAAAAAGAGAAAGATCCCCTTTCAGAATTAATAATTTTTTTGCACAGAATTAAAATTTTGTCTTGAAATTGCAATAATTGTGTTCTCTTCACTGACAATTACATTACAACTGAAATGTGGTGCAGGCTCTACCACACTAAGTAGCTAAAGATTCTTTGGGAGAGTGTTACTGCATGTAATTTGTGGAGTAGTGCCAGGAAATGTGCTGTGGAAACTTTAAAACGGTGCCTTTTTCCTTCATGTGTTATTTCCGCTGCCTAGAAGAGCACAACTCATAGTAATTCTAAAAAGGGCAACAGGGATAATTGGGTTCCTGCTGCTACACGTGTTTATCAGTGAGCTACTACCAGATGTAGGACATATGCTACAAATGGTCTCCTTATCCCCTAGAAGAAAAAAAAAAAAAACTCCAAACCAAATCCCTTCAGATTTCCCCATCTCCGTGCAGACATAGAGCACCGGGAGTAAAGCCAGGAAGGTTTTTTTAGCCTTGATACCCCTACCTCTTAAATTAATGATTTTAGTCAACTGATGGTTACAGATGAGGGATTGTTTTAATTTTGAACATGGAATAAAAACCCGAAGCTTTTCATGAGAAATTTAGAGACTGTGTGCGGTTTTAGAAGTGTACATAAAAGTTTATACAGCTCATGCTTTGTATGTGGCTAGTGAGGATTGGATTATGGCTCAAATTTCAGAACTGGGTATTTTTTACATTGGGAGGTGTTGTTTGACTGGATGCTTTTGCTCAACATGAAAATCAAAGCTTACTTTTGACTTCGCTCAAAATGAAAACAGTTGCAAAGAGAGCCATAGATTCTTGTTTAATTCAGATTATTTTGGGTAAAGAAGTTCACTGGACTCAAAGGAGAAAGAAAAGGCTCTTTTGTTTTAGTTTCTTATTAATGGTATTTCGTGAAACTCTTAAATTTAAGCTTTCAGTTATTAAAAATAAGTTAAATGCTCTAATTTCTTTAAAACATATGTTTAGAAACTACTGCCTTCTAAGAAACTCATTGAGCTAGAACACAGAATCTCTATCTACCAATCCAAGTACTCTACAAAAGTCATTTAATCTCACCATTAGCCTTTATTCTTCATCTGCAAAAGTAAACATCCTGTTGTGCTGCGAAAGGAGTGAAGTAATCTAACATTGTTACAAGACTTTTGCAACAGATACAAAACATGTGATGGAAAATAGGAAACTCTCAGATTCATGTGTGTGGACTAGCACCTGAAACCCACTAGTTTTTCTCCCTGTTAACAGACTGTAGAGAGTACTCAACTCTCATCTGGGGAAAAAAAAAAAAAAAAA